>JAUYWH010000018.1:7112485-7154803 GCA_034779795.1 Ctenopoma multispine
CCCCCCCCCCCCCCCCCCCCCCCCCCCCTCCTGAGTGGCCAGACAGACTGGAAAATCCAAATGGACACATTGGAACTGCTAAAACACACAGGCTCAAAACAAACAGAAAACACAGCCTGCATTATTAAGAGATGCATTCACTATAAGAGAAATAAGAGCTCTTCAATATTTCACAAGCACAATGTCAAATATAGATGAACGTTTAATTAAACTCAACTTTTGAAGTATATGTAAGGTAAAACTAAACAAAAGCATGACAACAGGAAACACTTTAGAATTAGGCAATCAAAATATAAAAAAATACCTTCAGCAATAAATGTATTTTATTGCATTATATAAGCATGTAAACAGTTATTTTAGAACATTAAAAGCTTCATTAAAATATAAATAAATTATCTGTTGCTGTGAGGATTTTGATAATGTAGGAAATTACATTAGTTTTAGCTGTAAAGTATTTAAAATGTAAATCGTTATGATGATTTGTAAAAATTGTATCTGTCAGCATATAAATACTAAACACAGAAAATACATAAACAAGAAAATCTAAGCAATTGTTTTTTTTTCTTCTTTATAATATTAGTTTTATTTTGCACCCAATAAAAGCATCTCTCAGTTCAAACATACTGGCTTATCCTTTGGAGACTGACTTAACCTGTGTCTTGACACAGCTTTTGCCTGTGCGTAGTTTTGAATATTCATATCTTTGTTGAAGAAGCGTGACATAACCTTTTTCCCCTAATGTGATGTGTGCACATGCACTTCCCAGCTGTGTCCAGAGAGGGCTGGGCTATTGTGGGGAGTGCAAGGGGGGGAGAGGCATATAGAGCAGGAGCTGGCCGAGGCGGAAAGGTCAGGGGAGGCAGGAGACAGGCGGGCTGGCCGACTGCTAAAGCTTTGAACCTAACAGATGGTGAAGGTTAGGTGACGTCCCCTCGCCTGGCCTTTCCCCAGTAATTGAGGATAATTTGAGCACCAAAGAGAGCAGGCCTGTCCACTGTCAGGCCCAGAGAGGAGAGACGAGGTTAATATGAAAATGATTTTGCATTATGGCTGGCTTTGTGAGGCAGGCCGCAATCCTAATCCTGGCCTGAGGCAGCAGGAAAGAAGAAGTGTCACCCTGGGTCCAGGCGCCACGCCATGCACATGAATACATCTCCAACCCATGGCCCTGTGCCCCCCATTAACCAGCACTCTGCCAGGACCGATTACACACTCCCACTCAGGAGCCAGGCAGGCTTTGGGGGCATTTTAGGGAGGCTTGGAAGTGAACTGCCATCACCCCTTATCCCATAAGAACAAAAGAGGTGCAGAAAGGCCATGTGATATCAATGGGGATTTTTCACCTCTCTCCACAGCTACTGTATCTGAGCACATCACACTACTCCCTCTTTGCAACTAAACTTGGATCAGGTTCAGTTTTTGGAAGTAGTTAAAATGTGTAAATATATTTGTGCTTTAGAAAAAAATTGTGCAAATGACGTGAAATCTTTACAGCCAGTTGGATCATTTATTTGTCCATGCTCTATGGTATGTTTTTAGAGAAAGCGCTACATTTATAACATGACTAGATTGACTGGACTTCCCCACAGCAGCGCTCTGTCAAGTTGCAACTGTGGGACCAATTCTGTCCAGAAAGTTGCCTCTTTGGTGTGATGAAGTCATTTACAACTATTGATCTAATAGTCAAACTGGGCATGTTAACCTGAAGAGCCTTGGAGGGAGTTTCTGGGAAAGTGGAGGTGCCCTAGGGACCCTCCAATAAGCTAAAGCGAGACACAATAGACAGAGATGTAATTTAAAATGTTAGCTGTGGTCCAGGCCCATAGTCTTAAACATGAGTATATTGTTCCAGTCTTGTCGGAGCTTCCTGGATCTATTATAATAGTAAATGTTTGATGGCAAAAACCGTTGAAACGTGATCAATTAAAACAGTTCGATATAAAATGAACGTGCAGTAAAATAAAATTCTGAAAGCGTAATGAATTAAGATGAGTACATTTAAGAGAGCTTATTAAAGACATGAAGATTTGTGTAAAAGTACAGAATACACTCTTAGTAAAAAAGATATAATGCAATGCAAGAGAGAATAAAGTAAAAACCTAAATGTAGTCATAATTATAATCTCAATTTTAAACCAGTCATTCATTGTTCGCCAATTTCAGTTAGTAAAAGCTGTGAGGTGTCTAAACTTCATACCAAGTGAGAATAGTTGTACAAAAAGTTTGACCTAATACAGTATTTATCCCATGTGTACACTTCCTTTCTCCTGCATTTGTCACTCGTCTTTCTCTGCTGTCCTTAAGATAAATTGTTTGTATTCATTCACTCTTTGTCATTATGCGAAGTGTCAGATATTCTGTTCGCACACTGAGGTAGATACACATTTACTTTTTCTCCTAGTGTTCTTTATGTGTATGTGTGCTATGCGCGCGTGTGTGTGTGTGTGTGTGTGTGTGTGTGTGTGATGAAGCTGCTGTGCTGTGCTGTCGAGCTGGGTGGCCCATGCACTCCCCCAGGTGTAGTCCAGATGAAGGGGTCTTTACAGGGGTGTCCCTGCTGCTGTGCCCTCTGGCTGTCTCCCTTGTTCCTCAGGAGCAGCAAGCTTTAAACTGGTTCTGCCTGTGACCTCCTCCCCCAGCATGGCCTGTCTGAGCATGGGAGGGACCCGTCCCAGCCCTGGAGAATTGTCCCTGGCAATAGCCAGTGTGCCCATCCCCCAAGTTTTAGTAAATCGAAAGAAGTTCAAGTTCATGTACAGAATGGAGATTAATAATGATTTATTGGCTCCGTTCAATTCACTGATTTTGTTAAAATACAATAACAATCAAAGATGAAGGAGTTTGGTTCAATAGGGCAGACAGAGGGTTTGTCCTCTGCTCTCTCTCTCCTCATCTTTCCCTCACTCACCCCCATACCCCCCCTGTGCTTTTTTGGGCATTGGTCAGTTCTCAGTTACTTGCTCCCTCTGAGGAAGAAGAGTGTATGAAAATTCTGTTTTACATCCTTATACATTGAGAACAACAGTGGTTTTATGGGGCTTACAGTCCATTTTCTTCACCGTTCAACACAGAGATGCACGGGCACATGTACAGTTGCACACACACGTACCCTGGACACACACACATACTAGAGGCAAGATTACATTTTTTTCTACCATATTTTGTTAAACAACTCATATTTCAGTAAATCACAAGAATGACATTTTTCAGACTGTTCAAATTTTATTTATTTGCTCCAACACCAGGGGTGTATTTCTTCTTTTTTTTCTGTAGTCACAGATATTATCTTGCATGTGTTTTCTATTTTACATTTTCAAGTTGGAGACTAGGTAAGAACCAGTGGCGCAACAGGGCTTTGTGTATTATTATCTTGTGATTATTTCACTCTTTTTTTTTTTCCACTCCAATTGGAAAAATAACATTCATCGTTCCTTTGACCTACAAGATCATGGCAGAAAGTATGTCTTTGAAAAGTAAAACAAAAAATCCACTATTAAATAAGATCAATTGTAAACAAACCCAGGCAACCCTTTGAAAGGCCTCGCCAAGAGATTTACCTTGCCCTGTGGCAAATAATATTTCTTGAACTGGGTTTAAATTTCAAGTGTCTTGGGTTTACAAAAACCTGGAACAAAAGAAAGCCAATCTCTGAACAGCAAATATTATCTGCTGGTTGGGCAAGATGTCAAGATTGCCTTTTTGTTGTCTCAAATACAGGGCCAGATCTAGTGTCTGGCAAATCCGAGAATAAACCTCAGAATTTATCCCTATTTACTTGAATTTAGTAGGATCACTGCAAAACCGCATCTGCATGCACAGTTTCAGATACACCTTATCTGTAATGTTGTCACAGGCTGTATTCTTTCAAGATTTCTTTACATTATGCTTTTAACAAAAGCATCTGCTCAACCTCACTTGCTTCTTAAAATATGTATTAATTTCTTAGCTTGTATATTATAGGCCACCTTTTCAAGTTTCCCTTGTGTCCAAAAATTCTTAGAAGCTGGATACTACATTGTTTTAGTTTCAGAAAAATATTGTACATCATTTAAATAATTTCATTTGTGGTTTTTACTTTATATTATTACATTATAGAAAAAGCAAGATTTTGTACAGACTTGCTCCCTGTAGCTGTCATTCCAATATGAAAAACATAGCAATAACTATTTACAGTTTCCTGGTAATAACAGTCCTATGAAACCAAGAAATCACCTGTTCCCTTGATCAGTCTTATATCGAGCCATGATGAAAGCATATGGGAATTTGTTATAGGGGCCCAGTCTGACATGCATTACTCCTTAATATCCTGCAATTTTTCCTCTCTCCTCTCTCCTTTACCCCCAAAATCCCCAGTACTGAGAATATGACCCCCCACCTCAGCATGCACATTCCTACCTCTCTATTCTGCCTGCTGCAACACACTTTGTCTTTTGTTTGTCTGTGTTATTTAAAACACATCAGAGAAGGATGGCTAAATAATCAAAAAAGAAAGCTGCTGCTGCACCCCTGAGCCACTTTTTTTTAATTGGATGCAGCTTTTAAGTGAACTTCACTGGATGGGGGAAGGAAAAATACTGTCCATAATTTGGTTCTCCTTTGTAGTGAGCCCTTGTCAGAGCCAAATAAACCCAACGCAGCTCACTGACCGGGCAGCCTTTCCCTGCAAACCATTGCACCCCAGCAAGAGAGCCCTCTCTGTCATCTGATGTTCCACTCTACTTAAAACAGAGCAGAGGGGGTGGAGTGTGGGGTGCAGAAAAAAATGGAGAAAAGCCATGGCCCCGCTATCATCATTTTATTTTGATTTTTTTTCCATCCCATTCTTTAATCCCTCTGATGAAGTCTGGACAGGCAGAGGCATGCTCTCGCAGACAGCAATTTCACTGCACCATATGCGCCTCACACATCGGATGGCAGGGAGGAGAGGGGTCTGTCGGGAGCACAGCCAGGCGAAAGGAGAAGGGAAGAAAATACACAACATGAAATCCAGAGTTGGGGCACACTGATACCCTGTGTTGTTTGTGTCTGCAGCATCTGCTTTCGCTCCTTTAGAAGCATGCCCATCATGCATTCACCGTTACAAAAATGCACCAAATGCAACATTTCACAAATCACAATTGACCCGCTGTAAAATGTTAACACTTATGCAGGTAAACAAATGAGTCAGGTACTCACACAAAAGGAGCCAGGTACCCACACAAAATGGTGGTGAGCTGAGCGATGCTTGGCCCCTCCCTGCGCTGAGGATGTAGTGCCGACACCCTGATCATGTGAGGAGAGAGGATGGAAAATAGCTGCGCGTCTACTGTGGTTGCCTTCAGAGTACCCTCGTTTATTCGTCCGCCCAGAGGAGATGCCTGTAATTTACTGGTGCAACAGAGAAGGACAAATAGCGGGACAGCTAATATTTACTCCTGCATTCAAGTCATAATTTTACAAAAAAAACAACAACTTTCAATTATGGATTTTTGATTTTGGGATAACAAATTAAAATATGAAAATATGTATATGAATATGAAATGTATGGCACCGTAAGAGGTACAGAAAATGGATGGAGGCTGAAATAATTAAATTTGGGTCAATAGACCTTGCACAGTTGCATACAAGGGGAGATCCATAACCCTACTTCTTCCTTGATCTGCTTGCATTTTCGACGCACACTGTGCTGACCAAGCAGGTTGCTCCTTAAATCTCACACTTGCTTCCTATATACATAATATATCCATCTCATATCCTCTAGACCTGTTTACTCCTGTGGCAAAATATATGTAGACCTCAGGAGGGAGGCATTGCATTCGTTCCTCTCAGAGAAATGGGGGGAGAGAGAGAGAGAGAGAGAGAGAGAGAGATAAAGAGAGACGAAAGAGAGGATGTTAGCGAGGGTGGGTGGGGGGCAGAAGGTTACACTTAAGCTCTGATTGGGTAGTATGTAATTAAGGCTGCATTTGGCAGCTTTCAATTTTAGGTGAGAATTGAAGGGGAATTAGAGTGACTGTGTCTATTACTGAGCCCACCTGTGAGCTCAGGAGCATGTATCAGTTCTCTGAAGCTGACTCCTGACTTATAGATTACTCCACAATAGGCTGGCTGGGCTTGTTGACATTGACGCACTTTTAAAATGGGCTGGCATCTTTGGTGTGAATTCACTAATTCTGTAGTTAGAAAATCACCCAATTTGCTTATTTTCGATGATGACACTGATTAAAATACCCTTGCTCACTTACAGAAACAGGAAATGGAGCACAAAGGCTCCCAGCTGTCACCACCAAAGCCACTGCTGTGAAACATTCTCCACAGTAACGCATCAGTATCATTGTATCCATGCCGGGTTGGACAGTGGCCCCTGCGAATCATTTTAAATGTATTTTAAATGGCAATAATAAGGCCTGCTGAGTGATTGATGCTGTCAGTGTACAGCTTATACCTATGCAACCCTGGGCCCAGCAGGTGTAGATCAGCAGCACATTAGACAGACAGAGGAAATGTGGCACGCATGTGGTGGTGTCTGGAAGAAGAGACATACATCAGCTGTCCCTTAGCAGCAGCAGCAGCAGCAGCAGTACAGTACACGCTCCAGACCCTGGAAGTGTGGTAAAAGCTCTGCCCAGGAGGGTCTGTATAATGCCCTTCATTTGCTGCAGGGAAAACTGAGACATCCCAGGGTATTGATCCAACTATTGACATCATTTGATGGTTCCTTTTGAGCATATTGTTAGGCTGCCAAGGAAAGAGAGTGAAAGTGTATATGGGTGACCTCTCTGTCATCAGAGCCGTGAATGTTATGTAGAACATGCATATTCAAAGTGTGTTTAAAAAGTTACTGCAGCCTGGCCTCAGCTGCCTGCAGACTTAACATTTCAGTCATTGTTTTTTCATGATTGTGGCACCACCTTCTTTCTTTAATTTTTTTGTTACTTTATTTCCAAGTCTAGTGAAATGTCATGTTTTTTATAGATACTTTATAATTAATTTAAAAAAATCCAGTAGGTGGGTGGGATGTTTCTAAACTCTTAATTTGCGCCTGTTGAAAATTTGAATATATCATTCACCAGTTTGACAGCTTCCGTAGTACTGCGAGAGACTGTCGCGATGTCCAGTCAGCAGTTGAGCTATGGTGGCTGGCCTTGACTTTGAGCTGTTCCCAGGCTCCTGAGGGCCATGAGAGGCTCAGAGGGGACCGCTTTGTGTGACGCACAAAGAGCAGATGTTCCTCCGCATTTGTGGCCAGTTTGGGATGCCGTCTCTGTCCAGACCAGACCTGACCTGACCCTTTAGATTGATTAGCATGCTCCTGCAGCAGGGGTCAAAAACAGATCTCACACATTCAGTGCAGCTTTGGAGTCGAGAAAATTTTAATCTTTGTGAAAAATAATTTTTTTATAGTCAGTTTAATGTGTTATATGAATTTTATTTAAATGAACAGGATATTTTTGCTCTTGAGAACATTGCTGTAGGTAACTGAGATTAGCAAAATATTTCTTTCCAAAATGTTTTATTTAGACATTTATATAAATAGTTTTTATTGTTTTTCATTTTAATTTTGAAGTGTTTGGAGTAAGTTTTTCATTTGATATCTCTAAATTATAAATGAGTTGATGACTCTGTAGTAAAACATAACATAACTCAAAAACGAGTCATGGAATAAATCTTAACAGTGACAGTTTATACCGTAATTGTTCACTTTTTTGAAATATAATATTCATATGCCAAAATCTCACCTCACACTTTCAGACCTGCAACAATTCAGCTTCAAATTTCCACAGTTTCACACTGGATTTTAACATGGAGTGCATGGTTTGTGAGAACTCATACATGTCATGATGTAGTATAAGCAATGGATTGTGGCTGAACTGGGAATATATTACACTAGTCTTAAATAGTCAGGTTATGAATTTACTGTGACACCTCTATCTCTTAAATAGGGGGTTCCTCTCTGCTTTCCCATCCTCTCACTGTGTATCGTACAGTAGTGAGATGTTGTGAAGCTGTTCCCCACTGACCACCTTCAGGCCCTGGGGCTTTCTGTGGGGAATGAGCTCCTTGCTGACCACTTCAATAAAATTCAATGATGGGTATCATTCGCAATTCTTGTAACTATGTTCAGACTTTATAATGTGACAGGTTCTGTCAAAATGTAGATTATTGGAATAGAAGTTAAACCAAAAATGTCCTCCAATGCATCATTTGTGAAGGGGTCTAATACTGTTACTGAGAGGTGTGCTGAAAGGATGGAAAGACTTTCAGAATATTGATTCCTGTTAAATCAGGAAAGTTAACTTTCCTTGGTTTTATCAAACTAAATACAGTGTGGGAAAGTACAGTGCGTAGGAAACTGACTTTGTCAGTGTAACTGATGGGATGATGTAGTTATCACTTACTGTGGAGCTGATGCTTATGAATTGTGAGCAGATTTTGTTTAATTCTGTGTATCTTTCAGACTTTATAGGTTTATGTTATTTGACAATGCTTAACACGTCATAATTAGAAAGACTCTTCAAAGTGCAGATCTTATCCATCTTTAAGTTGATAATACACTGAAAGTACGAACATTATAAAGAATTAAACGGAGCCCCTACATGTTTGTCAACCTAATATTAACGATCCCTGTGCTGCTGAAGAAGTGCCTTGCGTTTGTCTATGTTGTTCTCATCAATTAAATTTCTCTTTCTTTTATGTCAAGCTAGTGCCTCCTGTAAGTTACTTCTGCTTGCTTAAAGGGATAAACACTGTCACTGTTAGACTTTTAAAAAAGTTTTGATTGGGCAAAAATGACAATAAATTTGATTGGCCTGTAGAGAAATGCGGCTTTGTTTAACTGTGGGAGCTTTGTGTTGTCCCTCCCCTCAGAGACATGCTGTACAGACACAGGTTGATTTGACCTCAGCCACATTGTTGACTCTTTCAAGGTAATGGGAAGCATTTTATGTCGTCTGAGGTACTGTGATTACTGCTTTTCCTATGAAAGTTTCTCCAGGATCAAAGACTTTCTCATGCATTAATAAAGGGTGTTTTGTGAGAGTCTTATTAGCTGTAATGTGCCTGTCTGGTAATTCATGTCTGATGGCAGCAAGCGTCAGTTGTAGGCGGAAGAATGAAAGAGCGCAGACAGTGTTGTATTTCAATATTGCTGCCTTTTATGGGTACTGAGGCTAAATTTATATTGATCTGAATTTGATAATGATTCTATTAGCTCTATTAAATTTGTATATATTCAGGGGCTCAGTTACACACCGAAACAGAAAAAGAGCCAAAGAAAACAAATTAGTGTGTAAGGGTAGATTGTGTTGCATGTAATATAAGAGGGGACCATTGGTGGGGATCATCAGGAACTGTCAGTGAAGTTAGAAATGAGAGAGCAAGAGGCCTTGTTTGTGCGTGTGTGTATGTGTGTAAATATCTGAATCTAAATTACTCCTGGATGAATATACTGTCCTCGATGCAGATTTAATCAGTTCTTCAGACTTCTTACACACTATTTTGTATTAATCCCTTTGATTTAAAAAACATATTCCTTTCTCTATCTTTATTTTAGCTTTCAGCGATCAGCCGATTCACCTTAACAATCAGTGACAGTTTTCAGTCCATAGGTTACTTGTTATGAGCACACAGACCAATTATTGGCACCTCATTGACTCTGGACAGCAAACATGCCAATACCTGTCCTTTACTATCATGGCCAGACAGAGGTCGTTATCAGAGATCTCGACCAAAATGGGGACCTCAGGGACTCCACTATTCACTGGCTCAACAGGCCTATAGTCAGGACAGGTCAGGTCAACACAAACCAACACCATCCCACCCCAACCTCTTACTGTCTCACTGCTCTGCCTCTGCTTCAGTTTCTGTCTCATCATCTTGTTTTTCCCCCAACGCATGCAGCAGCTTCTGGCACACCTTCATATTTTCTTAGTTTCTGGGGATGTTTTCTATCAATAGACTTACAGCCAGGTAGGTTATCAGCACTGAGCTTCCCCAAACTTTGCCTGTGGCTCCTGAAGTTGCAGTTGATATGGAGGAATCACAGCATAGCCTCAGTGTTTTCATTTCAGTTGGCAGCATGAGGCTGATAAATCTTTAGGAAAACACTAATTTAGGTGATATGCATATGGACATGTCCCTCGAACGTAATAGGTTTTGTATACTTAGGGGAATTAACATAAGACATTTTACACAGTCTAAGAAAAATATAATTCATGCATAATTGATTGGCGGCATGATTGCCTGAGTTTACTGTCATTTTTCTGTGGTGAGACAAAGTCTTTCCTCAGGCTGTTTAGCCTAATGGACTTTGGGGATGTTTAATTTAGGGCTGTCCAGGAGCAGAAATGGAGCTCCAGAACTCTCACTCTTTTATATAACATGTATGGCTCCCACACTCAAATGACTCTCATTTAGCATGCAAACCCATGGTCAGAGCCGGTCTAATTGCCTGTCATTTTGATAAACTCTATCAACTTATTTAAACGTGTTGTGCCTCACATCTCAGTTTGAAGTGCAGGTGAGCAGAGTGGTACTATTGGCAACCTTTCGTATTGTATTTGATGTGGTACATTTAATATTTGGTTAGATATATGTTTCATCACTTGTTTGCAGTTCACAACATCAAACACAGTGTTATTTGACAACATGGCCAGTGGAAACAGAAATGTGGCATCAAGGGTATGTAGTGCAAAAAATATATCAGGAAGTATACTTTACATAAATAAAATTATGAAATCTTTTTTTGGGGGTAAGGACAATGCACTTTTATATTACTTTTCAGCTTGTGCCTTAATTATACTTCTTTTTCTGCATTGTCTTGCGGATGGTTGGGTAAGCGGTCTGTTTTAAAAGACTTTCAAAGAAGACGCAATTGAGGATAGATTTAAAAGTCCAACATGGTGATACCTGAAGAACAAAGAGCTGAAAGTTGCAAGGACTATAAACTTTGGCCATTTACAAACCTAAGCACTATCGAAGCGGCACTTACGTCAAAGCACACAAAAAGGCCTTATGACGGCTCAGAACAGGACTAACTAATAACTGTGTTTGGCAGCTGGCTCTCTCCTAACTGGGTGGACAGGGCGAACAGAACACGGCAGAGCGCCTGGTCGCTGCTTCATTATCCCTCAGTAACCAACCACATCAGCAGACACCTCCGCTCCAGCCTGCTGGGCCTGCTGCTGCACCGGCCACTCGCCCGAGACGAAAGGCAATGAACTCCAAAACATGCCGTTCATCTTCCAGATGGAGTGATTTACTGATTTAGCATGGGCTCTGTCCCCCAAGAGCCACTGCACCCATACACCAGCATTCCCCACTCTGCTGAATAAACATTTATATTCTTTAACTTGATGTTCTGATATTATGAAAATAGAAATCAAGCAGTCAAAATGCATTTGGACCATTCTGTGCATAACCGACCGATGGAGAAAATAGAGAAAAATGACACTAGCGGAGTAAGTGAGGAAAAATGAATATATCTAACTGGACTGCGGTGCTCAGAGGGGATTAGAAATTGTACTGGGGAGAGATAGGAGTGGGGGGGTTACTCCTTTTCCTGCCGAGTTGTACCAAAGAGGGGAAGGGGCACTGTTATTTTTATTTCCTTTTTTTTTCATTACCTTGCATGAAGGAGAGTTTTGTAGAAGCTGGCTTTCGCTTTAGTAATTTTCTCATCACTCAGACACAGCCACCTGTCTCTTTCCAGGATCCCTTTCCTTTGTCTCTTAAATAATAAGCCTACATCCACATACAAAATGGGGTAAAGAAAATGACCAGGGAGGGAAAATAGAAGGTGCTAGAAAGTGAGGCAAAAGATGAAAAAGGGGGGAGTGAAAAAGAATTAAAGAAAACGGCATCTGCAAAAGGCAGGAGGGTGGGGGTACCCAAAGATGAGAGAGGTGACCTTTTTCTCTCTGACTTGCATCTGGCCATCAGTAAGCAGCCATGTTTGAGAGGGAAGCCATTTTCTTGCCCCGCTCATTACTGTGTTTTATATTCAGCTGTGTTGGGAGGCGCTGGTCACTGTTCAACGCTGCATTCATGTCAGGTGTAAGTTGATGGGTGTGTATTTTATCTGTGTGCGTGCGCGCATATGTGTATATGTGTGTAAGGTTTGAGGGAGGGGCAGTAAAGGGGAGCCAGGGGCACTCAGGATTAGACAGAAAGACCTCTGGGTTGGAGGCCAGAGCTCAAGTTCATCACTGCAGACAATGGAAAGCTCTTCAGAAAGCAATTGGACTCTCAGTGATATTGGCCTCCGTAGCGTGGGCTGTGCTATGAAACTCTCTTATCATGCACCGCCGTCACAGCTGCACCTTTCCTCTGGCCTGTCCTCTTTCAGTCTGTCTCCCGGTTTCTGTCACCTTGTGCTCATGCGTCTGCTTTTAATTGTAGCCCATAAGCAAGACGACAGTGTCCACTGTGTTTATTTGTACTGTTTTTGTGCACATGAAAGACAGAGGCTCTGTTTTTCTGGGCATGCGCACAGGGTCAGACATTGCTCTGAGTGCAATACACAGGGACAGTGCAAACAGAAACGCACACACACGCAGATACACATTCATACACCCACAGACACACTTCCACCGCCATTCCTCCTCCCTCCTGTCCTTCTCTCAACCCAACCTCCTCCCTCTTTACACCCCTTCACTAGGACATCTGCTCCCCCAGCGTAGCTGCCATTGTGATGCTCCACACTAACAGGGGTTTTAGCCACTGGTGGTGTGAAATTAAACAGCCACCTCGTCCCTTGATGATAAGTGGCGTCCTGTCTTCATGCTGCGGCTATCTCCTGTCACACAGCACAAGGTCACGCTTTCAAGGGTGATCATGGGAATTAGAGTTCACTATTGTAAAAAAAAAAAAAAAAAAAGAAGAAGAGAGGACATGAAGGAGGGATAGTTTGAACTGTCATGTTTGGGCCTATATTTTTATTTTGTGCTGTTTTTTTTCTATTGTTAACTCATCCTCCATCTACTACTGTATTGGGCATGAATTTTACACTGCATCACCTCTGACATGCTACACACATGTCCCTGTTTTGTGCCCTGTTTTGAACATACATGGCTCCATCGTGTAGTGGAAATCTAATATTCGGTGTATGAAAGCACAGGCAAATATTCAGTACATGAATACCCACAATCAGAGAGCTACATTTCAGAAAACAAAGAGTCATAGAAGTAATGAAAAGGCTTTTTTTTCTTGGTCAAATTATCTTTTTAAAATTAATAGTTAATATTTTAGTATTGCAATATATTTTTAATTCGCCTATTGCATTTTGGCAAATATAATGTATCCTTCCACATTCATTTCACTGCACAGCCTTGATGAGTACTTCAAATGTGAATTAAAGCACTCCATTTTAAGAGGAAAATGAGTAATAATTTAGAGATATTAATAATACATAATAATGCTATTCAGGAAAATTGAAAGTTGAAAAACAGAAGAGAAGAAAAGAGAAAACGTTAACTCTTGGATTGTTTGTTGATTTTATGGTTACAAATATGGAATATGATGTATATAGAGTACAGGAGTGCAGTTTACACTGGTCACTGGTCAGATGGGGTGTGCAGTTAAGGAGGACACATTACAGTTTTAACAACCATAGATCAGACCATTAATTAATATTATGAATAACTGTCTTGTGTGCTTTTCTGTTTCTTATTTTGTGATATAATAAGGCTGTCAGGGCACAAAGGCGCTGCAGATGGACAAAAGTGTGTGGCAGTGCAAGGGTCAGTGGTGAGGATTAGAGGTGACTCTTTATCACCTTCTTTTCCGGTCTTATAAGATATCACTTTCTCCTCCATTCACTTACTCTCGCTCTATTTAAGATAGTTAAGCAAAGGAAATGAAATTCCCTTTTTTCTTACCAGGGCTTTTAAAAATAATATTAGAAATTCTCATGATTATGATAGTATTAAAATGATTGAGATGGACTGTTAATGCCAGTGGAGTCATTTTCCAGTTCTTCTTAAGCCCTAATGGTGGTGATAGAATGGCCTGGCTGGGCCCTGGGCCACATAATTTCCTTTAGCAGGTAGATGGGCATCCTGTGGCTGAAGACCAAGCTGTTAACAGGCTTTACTGGGGGCAGACAGCGGGAGACTGAATAAGACTTGTGTATAATGTAATGTAGCACACTGAGCGTCAGCTGGATAGTCACAGATTGCGTAAACAATTAACTTCAAAACTTTTTTATATGTTTTAAATTGAGTAACAGTGTGTTCATAAATTGTTAAATGTGTCTATGATTGAAGGTTTTATGAAGGAAATTAAATCTGTTCAGGTTTATTTTGACTGCGATGTGAAGAAAATGACAATTAGGAATTCAGCAGAGGCTAGCAGTCTTCATACTGAGGGATTTTACTGGATGGTTGTGTTTCTGTTGTGTGGGTTTGTTTCTCCTGCTGTGGGAGAGAAGGAAGGACGATAGTGCTGACAGAGTCTTGGGGGTCCACTCTGCAGTCATGACTCCTGCCTGGCTGGTTGCCCCCATGGGTGCACATTGCGGCAGCCTGTTCACCAGCATGGCAACTCCAGCTTACACAGACTTTTCCAGCCTCCCTCCCCTCTCTGTGTGTGAGTCAGGGCCCGACTGTAACCCACTTTTGGCCATTCCCATACTGTCTGAACATAGGGCCAAAAATAAATGCAATCATATTTATTATAGTAAGTAATTATTTCATATCAAAGCAACCACTGTGATTAAAAGATTCAAACTAAAGCCTTTTTGTTTTCCGTTTAGTTTAGCATTGTAATTTTATTCTGTAAAACAATGATATATGGAGTGAAATGTGTCAAGGACATTTTGAAAATCATATTTTTAACACACACACACACACACACACAGGTGTGTCACAGACTTAAGGGTATGCTCAGATTTCATACAGTTTACCCAACCTGTGCAAAAAATGTAAACAACATTTTAATATTTTATTTTAATGGAAATTCATTAAAATACTTTATGCATGTATTTTTTAAAACATATTACTTTTGAGTAAAACTGAAGCAGCCTGTGTAAAGGAAGTTGTATCAAGGATTTGTTTTGATCTTGAATATTGCTACTTAATGTCCACTTAATATTTCAATGTCAATACAAGTATTTTTTTAATAAAGATTCAGTATGTTGTTTTATACTGTTACTTTATTACTAACAACTGAAACTTGGCTCATTCAGATGTTTTAATCATACTGTATATTAATTAATCATATAAATAACTAAATAACTGAAAGATTTAGAAAATGTTGATGATAAAAAACAACATTGTGTATAATGAGGCTGCTTTTTTAATTTGCATGATATATAATATACAGTAATTAAGGGAATAATCAATTACATGTAATTTAATTAGGGTAATCTGATTACAGAATAGTAAATTTGTTTTGGGATTTTTTAAGTGACGGTTAAATCAAAGGCTCATTACTTTTTAAATTACAGAAACTGAAATTAATGATGCATGTTAATTTTGCATACTGTTGTGAAAGTTTACACTGTTGAAATTGCTTTAAATTGTTTAATGTTTTATGAAATTAGTTTGAATTGAAATATACTCATTCATATTTAATAAAGTAGATGACATTCTTAGGTAAATTTTAGTATTAAGAAAAAATATCCAAGTTTTAGATTTTTAAATCTTATGTGGATTTTCTTATACATTGTGTGATTGTCTTCCTCACTCTGTTACTTTTTCTTTCTTTTTCGTCACACACACACACACACACACACATAAATATACACACAAACAGTGTAATAAATTGAAGTCATTTTAGTTAAAAATGAGCTGCAGTGTGATTTGGGACAGCTTGGAGGAGCCTGCAGTGATGTCATTAAGCAGCTCCCTGGATGATAAGGCAATCCTTGTCATTGAATAAATAAATAAATTAAAATCATATCTTATGTATTCTTTTCACTTCCCTTCAGACCTCCATCTCCCAAATCCTGACCCTTCATCCCTACTCCCTACCATCACCCCTGCCTCACCCAAACACACACATCACAAAATTACACTCCTTCACTACTGATGCAGTCACCACCAGTGCTCCCTTCCCCCGCGTGTCCACCAGCATATCAGAAAAAAAAAATGAATGCAGCTTTGCGATAAATAATGCATTTTACTAATACGCATTCAGGTGGAGTCAGTCTGTGACCCCATCTCATGCACATCCAGAGAAAGGAGAAATACAGAATCCAAGGAGGGAAGACTTTCCTCCTGAACGGAAAGCGGTGACGGCTCGATAATAGGCTAAAACAACGAGCATGAGAGCGAAAGAGTGAGAGAGTAGAGAATGAGAGTGAGGGAACAGAGGAAGAAGGGGGGGACAAGAGAGAGGGAGAGAGTGGCAAGCATATTATAACTCATCCATGTGGATCACCCTAGTAGATTGGGAGCAATCCCTTGTTGAAATTGTCTTCTAAACACTTAGAGAGAAGGAGACAGAACGGAGCAGCCAGCCCATCTCAGTGTGCCTGTGTGTATTCTCACACTGCCTGCTATCCCAGCCAAGGTAGAGAGACCTCTGACAGACCGCTTGCATGCGTGTGTATTTCACTTTGCTCGTGTGCGTGAGTGTGTGCGTGCACGCGCGTTTCTGTGCCGCTGCCTATCTTGCGAGGCAGCCAGCTAGTAAGTGTGTGCATATGTGTTGGAGCGAGAGGGAGAGAGAGAGAGAGAAGATCTGTGTGTGTGTGTGTAAGGAAGAGGGGGTATTATGCACCCTGGATGTTGCCTCGTGCTTTAAACAGCTGCCTACAAGCCCAGGTAGTGTGCGCCGGCTTCTAAATAAGCAGCACATTCACCGTCCCCTTCAGGACAGGAGGCTAGGCTGTAGAGTGTGAAATCAGACTAATACTGTGGCGTAGGGCTGAGCAGGAGCAGGAAGCAGCTCCTGCATGACTTACTTAGGCTAGAGGTTTAGAGGATCAAGAACCAGCAGAAGAAAAAGAGGGGATTGGACGTGAGACAGAAAGGGGAGAAAAAAGAGGAAGGTCAGTAAATCCTTTTTTAATTTCTGCTCTGTGGATTCTTTCTTTCAGTCTACAGTACTTTGAGTACAGTTAGTGTGGAGCTGGGACTGAGGCTGAGGCTTTGACTGCTGTGTTTTGCTGGAGAAAGTATTGATTCTTTATAAGTTTGTGGGAAGTGTGCTCTTTTTGATCCTGTCAGGTGAGAGCAGATGGAAACACTGGATGTGGGGGGGCTGGCTTAGAGCGGCCCAACTCTTTACTTTGTGTGTGTGTGTGTGTGTGTGTGTGTGTGTGTGTGTATAAGGATATATATTCTTCTTGTGTTTACATAACTTAATGCATAGGAGGGTATATTTAGTTTGCACTGCATTATGTACAGCCTATGTCAGGGGAACAAATGTGTTTTATTTTTGATATTTTTTAATTTAATGCAATATTCAAGTGAAGTAAAGTGTGTGTGTGCGTGTGCTGAAATGTATTACAAAGGAGATGACTCTTAGGCCAAAGCAGAGTTGTTGCACAGTCTTACTGGAGTGGACAAGATAACAGAACTGTAAATAAGAGAGGTTGTAGTAGGGGAAAAAAATGATCACTTTTTCATCCTGAGTTTGCGTGAATGGCGTGAAGTGTAGACGTCACCGACGTCTGCTACAAACACATCAATCCCTGTGTCATGTGGTGACATATTATCCAGTGAGTGGGAGAGTCAGTGCATACAGGTGCCATGATAACAAACACACACACACACGAGATGGAATCCAATGTGTGAATGCAGAAAGTTGTGTTTAATGTTTCACTTTTGGAGTTTTTCTCAGATACTATACAAACTTATGAAACACAATTTAATGACACAAGAGTTTTATGAATAACTAAAAAAAGTGTAGTTTTAGAAGTTTACATTTGATCTAGAAATGTATAATAGCAGATTTTGTACAGGGTAAATACTGTGTCTTGGTAGGAGTATGTGCCAGTATTTAGATTTGTTTAGCCACACACAAGCAAAGGAAAAGTGGAAAAGCCAGGACTACCAAATTGTCAGCAATACTAAAGACATCAACACAAAAATTTCAACCATCCATCACAGCTGTCGGCCTGTTTCTGTGGCGACAGTGATTTATTCTAGGGCTGAAATCCATTTGGACTCTCTCACTCACTCTCTCTCACTAACTCACTCACTTACTCACTATCACACACATAAACCCAAATACCATGCACAGTAAGTCTTCCAGTGTTAATAAGTGTTGATTTTTTTCAGTTGCAATTACTTGGAGTTCTTGGAAGTGACAAGTGTTGATTGGAGAATTATCTGTCCACTCACAGAGCTGACATGGCTCTGGGGCAGGTGTTCAAAATATCAAATATGTTTTACTCTGGTGAGTCTTGATTTCAACACTGTTTTTCTTTTGCGCTTTCAGAGTAATATTAACCCTGGTAGTTTGGCAGTGTCTGACTGTAAATAATCAGAAGAATCGCTGTGTTTACTAACAGCTGTCTAAAGCAACAATTTAGGATTTTTATGGGGGCATTTACATAACAAATAAAATTTTAGTCTAGTCTCATTGATATAAATAGGATGGAAACACTCAGACACAACACTCTACAAAAGCCAATGGATTAGACCTTTCAAATGACTATAAAGTTAAATCAACTCTTGAACATCTTAAACTTCTTAAAAGAAACGCTTGTTGTATCAGACTTCATTAGATGTAGCTAGACGTACCCAGTAAACTGTCGCCTGTGTGTACATACAGCTAAAATACAGTAAGTGTGCATAGATTTTTCTTGTTTTCATGTGCCAGGCTAAAGCTGCATCACACTCCAGTGTTTACAACACCAACTACTTATCAAGCCCTGTGCTTCATTAGATTTTCCTGCCAAATTGAAAATAAAATACTAAAATAAAAGAGTATTTGTTTCTCTCTTTAGTGTGACTACCATTATAATTAAAGTTTAAAACACAACATTTTTTTATTATATCAGTTTTTATGCTCTGCAATACAGTAAACAATATACATAAATGAAAACTGTCACAGAGTATTGAGCCAGAGTCTAAGCTGCATAAAAACCCCCAACAGGAAGTGTTGGGTATTCTTACAAGCATACAAAACTACTTTTGACGCCATACAGTGTTTTAGCTACTGTTGTGCTCGTGACACAAGCAGAATAAACAAAGAAACATAAATGAAATCTGACACGTAGATTGAACTGACAGTGTGTGTGCTTTCACATAGGGAATGTGTTTGTGGCTGAGGATGAGGAGTAACACAGATGCCTGTTGCAATGCTGGTTTTCTCTTCTTCTTCATCCCCCCCCCCTCTCATTTAATTTCCTCTCTTTTCTCCACAGCTTCTCTTGGTATTCTTTCATTTGTCAGATGATAACTCAAGTCCTATAATGTGCAGAAAGATTTATCAGTCAACACACTGGCCTTAATATTCTCCATCTGCCAACAAGCACACCCAGCCCCATAAGACCATGCTCTACCTCCTAAACCTAGGCCCAAGCCTTAAGACTGTGCCGAGGATTTCTGTGTGTATGGGCCTGTATGTACGTGCTGTCAGGTGACTGTGTTTGCTGTGCTGTCTTATTGGCTGACGGGTATTTGTGGCACTGCTAACCCAAGGCGATTCTACTTTTGTGTGGTCAGGAGCTGTCAGCTCTTGAAACAGTATGTTCCTCTGTCTGCACAGGTATCTTAGATGTTGATCTGAGCACGCCTGAGTGTATCTGGAGTCGAGCAAAAAAGGCTCTGCTGAGTGCTCTGCTCTGGCATGGCTGTGTATGTCTGGAGGGGTGAGACTAGCACTGAGGCTGGCCAGCGAGGTCACTCGGGCTCTGAGAGAGTCAATACTCTGTGCAAGTCTTGCTAGAATGCTTCACATAACACCATAGAAGAGGGGTTCACTTACCTGGTTGAGTGTAATCTATAAACCGAAATCCTGATTTTAATTTTTGATTAAAAAAATGTTTCTGAAAGCCATTTTTGTCTCTATGATTTGGGCAAATCGCACTAAACTAAGATGAAGATGAAATATGAATAAATCAAATTTAAATTTAAACACGTCACTAATCATTTAAGGATTCTTTTGTTTCATTAATTCAATTCAGTTCAGTAGTGGTATCTGAGGCCTGTGTGTCAGAGGGTGTCAGTGGTTCTGCATAGTGACTGATCTCCAGTTAAGGTCTGGGCCTTTGCTAAGATAATGTTCCAAACTTAGCTTTTCTCCTAAAATCCTGGATTAATGCCTACTTTAGGATCTTAACATGGTCAGTCATTCAAACATGTACTGGATTGACTAGGCTACCTTGACTGGCTGTTATATCCTGTAGAGCCAGCCAGTGGTGGGAAATTTAACCTCTATAACTACCTGTGTTTCTATACCCTGCACTAGTGCACGTGTCACAAAACACTACTGACCTGAGCAAAACATGTGCACGCTGTGAATCAGTACAGTGACATGTTGTCTTTATGGAACGCCTATGTTCTATATGAATATTTTTATAACAAATTCTGTCTTTTTTCCTCATTAAATTTTCCCAACAAGTGGGGGAAATAAAAACTACAGGATTTGTTTTGTACATGAGATTAGTAAGTTTATAAGATACCAAAAATAAGTAGATTTTCTTTGAATGAAACTTTCCTTCCTTTCTTCCTTCCTTCCTTCCTTCCTTCCTTCCTTCCTTCCTTCCTTCCTTCCTTCCTTCCTTCCTTCCTTACTCCCTTTCTTCCTTCCCACCTATCTGCCTCCTGATGCTTCTCTGTGTTTACTGAAAGTAACCATCTATTGGCTATTTACACTGACTGGCAGTTGCTCTTGTCCTGTAAGATGTCCACGTTAGCGTTTTGTTGGTGTTTCAGAGTAGCTTGGACTGGATGATGCCTGCAAGTATTTACTGACACTGAAAAGTGCTACATCTAAATTCTTGTCACTTTTGTTAATTTGGACACCATTTGTCTGACAAGAGAAATGTTGCATCTGTAAGTTCGATTAACATTGTAAATGTTGATAATGGTTAGAATTCCCGAGACACGTCTAATGGGGAATGTGAAAAATTGCACAACTGCCTCCAGAAGTTATGAAATTACATGAGGCAGATAGAGAAGCTGATGCCTCCAAGGGATTAGTTTAATTTCATTAATGTGCCTGATTTCTGAAATTCCTCTTGACATTCTTGTTGCCTCATTTGTTGTTGTTTTTGTATTTGCTTGCGTGTTAGGCTTGAGGTTCTTTGCCTTAAATCGCTAATAAACATTGGATATAAGCAAAATGTAATTTTGTTGGCCTGCTTGCACAATGTCTGAAGTAAATGTGTATGGTCATTCCAAATCTTATTATTGCAGTCATGTACATGATCATTTTATGTTTTCTTTCACATGTGAGTAACTTTTTCACCCTCATCTTTAAGCTCAACCAAAGACTGTGCTTTTTTTAGCCACAGTGTTTTGTCACTCATATCTTCCGGGGGCAAAGTAATTGTTTATTTTATTCTGATGACTTCTCAAGGATAAAAAAAGCACATTGGCAGTTTACTGAAACAGGCCTTCACACACAAATTAAAATTTTCTGTCATAATTTGCTCCTAATTTATTGAACACGATGTAATTTTTAATGGCACTGTTGTGCACAACTGTAATTTGAATCCATAAAGAAAAAACATTAAAACCTCTTGCCGCGATCACAGTGGTTTGTTTGTTGTTTAGTTTTACAGACTGAGTGTCTGACTTTCCAGAGCAGAATTTCTCATTATGATGTACGGGCTATGTGTTTCATGGTGTGCCTTGTGTAAGAGTAATGATAGTGGGGTTTGGTGCTATGTTGATTCCATCTTGGCTGTTCTGCAATAATTCAGGAGAGGAGGAGGGGCGAGGTGGTGGGGAGGCACCATTTTACTCCTCCAATCCCCCTTCGCCACCACTGGAATATAATCTGCTGTCTCCTGACCTTCAAATCATGCAGCGCTGCAGTCATTTCAATTGGCCCGGCCGCCATTAGCGTGAAATGTCCTCTAGCCACTCTGTTTCTGTTCATGGAAGATTTCCTTTCTCCCAGCATGGTTTCCCTCTTCTACTTTGCTCCTTCCCTCCATCTCACATTCTCGCCACCATGCCCCCCGTAGCCTGCCTGCGATAGAGGGTGGGAACCTCTTGCACTAAGGAAATGAGCCACCACAGGAGATGGTGTTGGTCAAAAGACAGGATAAAAAAACCTCACTCCATTAGACTCTGATATGTTTGTGTTGCACTATGTTCCTTAAGAAAAATGTTTTAGTACATATCTTACACAATAGATATATGGTTTTACCGTGGCTGCCATTAAAGTGCACGAATGACCTTTACAAATTAAAATTTTTTCTGCACGTCAAGGATACTGAGTTGCAGTATAGTATTCTTGAAACATTTTGTGCTGTTATTTTCTACGACTGCTGAATTGTTTGTGCGCATTTGAACATATAGGCATTTTAATAATGATTAATGTAAGGAAAAATCTTGTCTTCTAATTGTTTACAAGCAGTGACATTTGTGTGTTTTTGAATCTGATTTTGAGCCAGCAAATACAGAATTGTGGACAGACACTTTGTGGTGACAGGGTTTGTTGGTGCATGCCCAGGGTGGTTCCCTTGGCCAAGTCCATCAAATCTAGGGAGTAGCCGGTGCCCTCCTTATCAAACAGAATAGAGGGAAGATGTATACTGACTGGGGCATAGAAATCACATGCCAAAGCGCAGCATGTGTTATGTTGCTACGAGATAGATAGATCAATTATTGAGAAAGGACATATTTGATATGATCTGAATATTAAAAATATATCAGAGGGCAAACTACATTCATGACTGTCTTCAGATCTGCGCTGAGAGATGTGTGTCAAATCTCTAGAGAGATGCTTTATTCAGAAGGGTCAAGGGGTTCTCTGAATGTTTGATAAGATGGGAGATTATTTTTTTCATTATTTTTGTTGTTCATTTATAAAAAGTAGCATAAAAATGTCAGCAGTACCCTTCAAAATTATGTTTATTATCAGAATGACTCATAAACCATTATTCCTCCATATTCATAACTACAGATAAATATCCTATGACCTAGAATTCATCTTATGATAAAACATCATTACACAAACGCACACACATCAGAACATTTTCATATTTTTCCTGTTTCCAAAAGATGTTGTTTTCCTGGTTGTGCTCTGAGTGAATTTGGCTCACCCTGTCACTACTTATTATGTTTCTGGGACAATGACAATTGGAAATGGGTATTTCTATACACATACACAGACTGCCTGACTGGGTGCCAGCATTAGGAAAACACTGACCCAGGTGCAGCGGGTGCAATGATGAGATTTGTTTACATTTACAGCCAATGGGTCCCGTAGTCTTACACACTTCCTCATCTGAAAGCTTCCCTAAACTCTATTTCTTCCTACTGGTTGTTATTACATATATTGTATGTATTTATGATTAATGACCTCACTTGGTTATATCCATTTTGCTATGACCTCAAGGTAAAATTTAAATGCATACATTGGATGTATAGCATTCTTATATTATTGCCTAATATACTTAGCAGCCATTACATTTGTTGGCACTGGTGAAAATAAAACAGAGGGCTATGAGGTTTCAAATCAACAAGGCCACTCTAAGAAATGGACTTATTGGAATTGCATTAAGTTGATTAGACTGAAAAATGAACACTGTTTACAGTGAAGCAGTGTTAAACACTCTTGTTTCTCCCAGCTATAGGAGTGCATTGACAGACGGTCAGCATCAATTAAATATCCTGATCTGTATATCCTGAGAGGCCGGACTTTTTGTCTTCTAATAAAGCCAGACTGTGGCAGCAGAATGTTTAATTTCCTCTTCGAGATTGCCCTCAGTAATGCACAGTGCTTATCATAGTCCTGGAAAAGGACTGCAACAACACAACGTTCTGATGCTTGATACCCAGATCAACCTGAGGCCAATGCTCGCAGTACTTCTAAGAAGCAATTGAACCTTTTTAGTTGTGCTGGCCCTGTAGACTCAGAAAGCCTCTTGCTTTTTTAATCAGACCAATTGTGCATTAGGTTTAAATGTTATAATGTTTTTGTTGTTATTAGTGTTTTTAAAATATTTTTATGTTGATGTTATTTTTCTGGGAAGAAAATACATGGTATTTAGGGTATATTATTAGTTGTTGTATGTGTCTGTTTGAACAGATGAAAATGATAAATGGGATCTGGGAAAGATGGGGTTGTGAGGGGGCCAAGCTGTCCCTGGCCATTCATTCTCTGTGGCCCCTCTGTCTAATTAATGGGCCACGTTCATACACGTTATTGCACCAGAGGGTCTGTCACTCATTAATCATGTGACCTTTAGTGGCACAGTTAATGACCTTGGAGGAGTAGATCAGCTGGAGATGGCTGGAGCTACGGAATTAAATTGTTTCTGGAAGTGGTCATGGTCACATCAGGCACTTTAACAACCACTCTGCTTAGGCCCTCTCCTGTTACACCTCAGCCTCTGCCTCACCCATAGGTCCTTGCAGGCATGCCACAGGGATGGGTAGGGGAATTTCAGACACTAGGGTTGAGGATTAGCCTAGGCAGGGGATGGAACCAATGTTGAACTCAAATCACTCAGTTATGACTCTATTGGCTGATTTCCTGCATGACCACTGCCTGTCACTCTGCAAATCACTCATAAAAGACTCAACTTATGCCAACTTCTTTAGAAACTTCTCTCATCAAAGTTCTGTGTTGCTGCTGAATATGCAGTGCAGGTTTTCATATGAGCTTAGTAGCAACTTACTAAAATCTAAAACTCTTATTTTCATGCTTTAATAAACCATTAGCAATTCATTTTTACCACAATAAGTATAATATTTTTATTTTCCAAAATAATAGGTTATTGCTACCTAAACCTATAAGGTTTCAACTTCTTTGTAATATAATCTAATTATAATGTCTAGTTTCTGTACAAGATAGTTTCGTGCCTGAGCTTGATGGCTATAAATCTCTTGTGGCCACCAGTAGTCAGACTTTTGTCTCATGGACCTTTTGAAATGAATTGCAAAATGGATTTAGAATCACAGTGTCATGCATATGTACTACAGCTACATGTCACAGTACACTTAGTTGTAATGTAGAACTGAAATAAGTCAGTTGGTTATTTGACATGTAGACTGATATGGAATGCATTTAGAGTAGTATTAACTAAGGCTTAATTAAGCAATTAATTAAGCACAGATGTCACACTAGGTGATACATAAAATGGTGCAGTTGGTATGGGTTCTAACAACTCTAAAACATAGTGTAAGTTGACACAGTTCAATTAAAAGCAAGTCTGACACACGTTTTTAATTGAGGCTTGAAAGATGCCACTCAGGCAGCTTGCTTCATTTCTTCAGGCAGGAAAGAGAAACGAATAAAGAAAGCATAGTTATCCTTAGTATCTTGGGACACCAGGACTGAAGTAATTTCTTCTCAGCTTTGTAATTCTGGTGTAAGCTTTTTTGAAATAACTGGAATCCACCATTTTGTTGCAAATAAAGTATATGTAAAGTAATTAAAATTAATTAAGTCCCCATATAATAAAGCCATGAATGACAGTATTCTAGTTCAGCAAGACACTGTTTATTTGCTTTTACATTTATCCACTCTCAGATTGTTATAAGTGCAACACTCTAATTTGCAACAGCTAATACATTTTGAAGGAAACATAATAGTTAGCAGATTACATTTTCTGGTAAATTAATGAGGGGATTCAATTTACATATTAGGCAAGCTGCAAATGTACTGAAAAATGTTCAGTGAGCGTTTCACTGAAATTTTCATTGATAGCACATTTGTTTTCCAGAATATCTGGCCTTCCACATGCACATCATTAACATTATTTTATACATATACATTTTATTGTTATGTTTAGGCACTATTAGGGGTTTATTAAGGTTAGCATGGTTTAATTTTATTCTGAAAAGGCTAACAGTGACTTCAGACCAAATTTGTTAATCGACATTTAATCAAAACCCACTTAGATTACCAAAACCTTAACCTCAGTCTCTGGTGTGACAGCTTTACACCTCAAAGTCACTCAAACCACTACTCCTGTTGAGTAGTCAAACAAAATAAATGTTAACTCTAAATGTATATTGCTACAGTGATCCAGAAAAACACTCCGGTATTATTTTCTATGAGGCAGGGTTGTAAAAATAGTTCACCGCATTTGATGATTTTAGAATGGTAACACATTTATTCAAGATTAGTCATAAAGCATTTTGCGTTATCCAGTTTTTAATAAAGGATTGCATTTTACTGTCAAATTGCCTAAAAGTGTAAGTGTAAATGGAGGAATAAAGCAGAGTGTTGCTGTCTGCGTTATCTGCATAGCAGTGAATGCTGATGTGGTCTAAATGGAAACATAAAATGAGAAAAATCATTGGACTAAAGACAGGACCCTGGGGTACACCACAGTTCATATGTGCCCATAGCAACTTTAACTTCAACATTAGCTAGGGACTAAGGAATATCTACCAATTTGTGTATATTTACTGTCCTGTTGCTCTACTGTACATCAACATGACCACAATGTGAATTACTTAGGTTAGAGTTAAGCATTATTAAGTTTGTTCTACAATTTAGATTTTATTTAACTTTTCAAATGAGTTACGAAAACAAGGACAGTATTGTTACATGAGAAATTTAATATTCATTTTACAACATCATGACTGTATAATTAAATATTTTTAGATTTAAAAAAATGACTGATTTAAATGAAATGTGTCCAAAGTTTAAATGATGATCGCGTTATGACTGCCATCTCCTTTTCACAATTGCAGCATTAAAATGTTAGCTTTCTTCTCAGTGACATTGAAATGGAGGGATTTTGTTTATCCCTGCCTTTGTTTATTTAACATTTTGCTCAGTGGGGGGAGTTTCAGATAGATTGTTTTCAAGACAGTCCCTGCAGACAACGAGCAAACAGTCTACATCTTCATCAAACAGAACAATCTTCAACTTTCCCCTTCTGCAGTGTGCAGGGAAATGTGACTGTGAGGAACATCATAATGGAATATGACTGAAAATGATCGTCATTATATTTTTGATCTGTAACAATATGCAAGCACTGGTTTTTAAGAGGATCTATTTAGAGCCATGGTTAAGTGTAGCCTAGCACAGAAAAAAAGCGCATTGATGGATGAAAACATTTCATTTTTATGTGGCAAACATTTGCCAGTTTTGTTACTAATGAATTCACTCGTGTGATGGCATCTAGATTTTTTTCCTTGTTAAGGAAGCCATGACAGACATTTGGACATGTGAAATCTGACCTGAAATACAGGAAGGGTGCTAAAGCAAATCTTTCTAAGCTGAAAAGTGAGTTCACCTCGATATAAAATGAGTCTGAATTTAGCTTATTTTGTGACTCCTCTTTGTGCAAATGTTAGCCAGATGGATTCAAATCAAAAATCCATTATCAAATGTGGCATAGTCAGTGTTAGCATACGGATGTCCACCGCTTGGAGAGACTAGCCGGGATGTATGGAAATGTACTCATTACAACACACATAAAATTACACCTGCATACACAAACACGCAGATATATACTCACTTAGCCATTATCCGCTCTCCACTTCCTAACACCCTCTGTCTCTCTCATTGCATTCTTCCTTCTATCTCTCCTTCCACCATCTTTCTCCCTGTTGCAAGTGCAGGCTTGATTAATATTTTCCACTTTTCCGTAACCATGGCAATAACATCACTGCATATGATACTTAGTTGAATCTTCCCAGTGCTTTTGTGTGCATCTTCTGTGTCCGGACAATAAAAATCTTCCTCTGATGACTCCAACCCCCTTCCGTTACTCCACTCCCCTCCTTCTTTCTTTTCATTTTGTGTCCCATGAATTTATTCATTTGTTTCCTCTTTCTTCTACTCCCTTTATTTCCTGGCCTCTCTATGACCTAGCCTTCCTTGTCTTGTTGTAGTGTTTTACTTTTTTCTTTAAACATTGTTCTCTTGCGTGCCTTGTCCTTCAGCAAGTAGCAGAGTAGTGTCATTGTTATAGTGTATAGCCAAATTCAGCGTTTTTTGTTTGTTTTGTCTTTTGTTTACACCCACCTGCTGAAACAGCACTTGATGGCTTATTGCTCTTTAATGCCACAATAATGCACAGTACCCAGCTCCTCTCTACTTGGCCTGCTTTACCCCTCTGATGTCTTCTTTCACTGTAGGTGCACACTTATTTTCTCCCCATGTAGCATTTGCATACTTAAATCAGTCTCAGGCACAATCATTAAATTGATTTCAAATGACACTGATGACTCAAGTGGTGAAACAAAACGCCTGGCAGCCAGGAAAACACTGGGACACAAAGTGAGCCACTGACTCAGGGTGCTCTCTGAGCAGGTGTTCTGATTAATGCCTGACAAACCGGGGCCTCTATGATCTGGACATAAGTGGGAGACATGTCCCCTCCTCACATAGCACATGGACCAACTCATAAACACATGCTGACTGAGTCTTTGTTCACACAAGTATGGAGGCTAATCCATGACAAGAGGGCCTGCAGGTTCACAGGGAGAAAACACTGGAGTGGATAAAGAGTGGACGGGTGAAGAGGAGGTGGTGGTCTGTTTGGGGAGCTAGCTTTTCAGAATAGCACAATTGACACAAAAAACTAAATATGTGGTTTATCTATCTTTCATTTTTAATCAGCTGTAATAATTTTAATTGTTGCAGATGTTAATTCAGATTTGTACGCATATCTAGGGCAATTAGAAATCAACCTTTTATGTCCTTTACTGCAGAGTGCAATTAATATTATGTCACTATTAACTTTAACAATATGAACAAATAACAATTTATAAGTGATAATGATATATAAATTTAAAATTGATCAAACATGAAAAAAATGCCTTTACTCTTTATTCAGGTTACTTTACATTTTCTTTTTATTATTAAATAGTAAAGGGATTCCTATGTGTTGTAATAAAAGTGCAACAATGATCTGGGGGCAATCATTAGACTCAAATAAAACAAAGAAAGGTAGGATAAGTGACAGAAAGGAAAGAATGTACACATCAGGTTTGACATATGCACCATAAAATAAGCATTAGCAGTTGCCTACAATCTGAATCTATCAATAATGTCACTCTGAAAATGGGACAGGTTTGTTGCTGTCTTTAAATCACCAGAGACTCCATATAGCAGAAAAGCATGCAGGTATAGGAAATGCATTAAGGCTTGATGGTAATGGGTGTGGTGGGAGCAATGGGACACACAGGGACACGAGAGGACATCACTCACCTCACATGCTTGACTGGTCTGAGAATTAGTTCTGGAGACAATATCCACTGTAGTTAAAGTCAGCAGCTGATATTATTCAGTAGCCGAGTTGAATAAAGAGGCATTGCAGAAATCTAGAAATGTATCATATATGTATGTACATGTGCATATATGAAATTTTTAAATAGGATTTGGTTAAAAATATCTCTGTAAATTTTTAATGCAGTATCATGTTTTATTGTTATAAAATATAATGAAAATCTCAAATGGACACTTGTAACTTGTAACTGTAAATAATATTGTAGCTGTAGCGCACTGATTTCTGTGAAATTACATAAGATTGTATTAAACTGTATTGTATGCTTTAGATAAAAAGCAAACTCTTTCACTTTTAAAGATGTACAAACCAGCACAACAAACACAAGCAACTACACTAGCAGAAATATTTGCACCAACTTGAATTAACTAACCATCCCATCCTACCCAATGGAGCATTTGTGTACAATCAAACTTTGTGTTCTGTATGAATGGATCTATTAATGAATGGGACGTACACGCAGTGTCTGCCAGCTTTGAATGCATTTTTTCCTACTGCCATGTTTATTAAGAAGCACGTGGAGGCTATAGCATGCCCGTCTGCTCCTCACACACGCCCCTCAGCCACCCCATTTCTAGCATGTGCTGGCGTAACAGGCAGGCATTGTAGCAACAAGTGTCTCCACATTACCACGCTTGCCAGCTCCCCTCACTTGGCAGCGAGCCTGCTAAGCTGCCCGCCCCCTTATGAGAAAAAGACTTGATTGTGCCAGGGGAGAGCTTAGGGGGTAGACTGGGAAGAGGAATGAGGAGGGGGATTTGATTTACATACGACAGCTTAGGCGACACTCATCTGATTTTAAACAGCTCCAAAGCAATTAAGGGTCATTAGTCCTTTTGTTTTCTGTTGTGGCACAATGTAGCAGTTATGGCATCTGAGGCAAAGTGCCCCCCGTGGGGGCTGCCTGTGGGTATGTCAGCACTATACAGGGTCTGTCTCCCACCCTTCTTCCCCATTCATGTCTCCTCTCTGCCATTGACACTGCCTACTCTGTGTGTAAACAAACACTCCGCACCAGCCTGCCACTGGAAGGGAAGCCACTTTGGCAACCACCCAGCTCTGGAGTATGCAGCTGGTGATGGTGCAGGCTCAGGAGGCACAGGCTGCTTACCCTAATTACCCTGATCATGACAACAATTCTTTCATATGATATAATTTGCAAATTGGCAGCATTCAATTAAATTTCGTTTTTGGCAAAGACATATTTTCCCAAAATAGCACAGTGTAAATTGTTTTATTTTTAGCTCATATTTTAGATTTTCTAGCTATGCACGTATTGTAGCTGTACACTTTTCCAACCAGGGGATATTAAATAAGATGGAATAATTCACAACATATCCCTGTACATAATAGCATATTAAAGAGAGGATATGATCAAGCAGATATTTTATATACGGTATAATATAGAGCATAACATTGCCTCAAGGTCAATCGCACAAATCTGATGAAGGCTGGGATGTATTCTTCAATATGTTTATGTCTGTATTTTCCATTACTCACCTAGCAGGCAGCAGTGTTTTAAGCACCCCCGCTACTGTGAAAAGGCATCAAAGGCAGCAAAAAGACAGGTATGGTGCGGAATGTGAATGTTCACATGTCCATTTGTGTGGCTGTAGGACCTTTCTCAGTTGGTATAGAAAAACACTTACTGCTAATGTAAATAGCAAGACAGCATAAATCAGGAGCCACACGCAGCCTGGGAGAATATCGTGTAATGGTTATTGCGAAATGAAGTGGCATTGGGATCAATATCCCACTATATCTCACTCTGGTGTAATGGCGCAGAGGGAAGCTTGAGGCCACGGGTGTCCGGTCCCTCCACCCCACCATGGGCCTATAAATCTGCCTGACCTGCAGCCCGCTTATTAAAGTGCATACGCAATTGGCAGCAGCCATCCAAAAATACAAGCTTACTTACTGACCTGGAGTCAGGGCAATGGATGTCTTTACCTTGTCTTAGGGCAGGGGTTAAAGGCTGATCGAGGCTGTAGGATCATCCCATCATAGTGTACAGAGAAGCAGGGAAGTGTAAGTGTGAAAAAAATTAACTTTGAATTCAAGGGATACTGTAGATTAATTTCTGATTCTCTTAAAGAAAACCCAGCATAGTGTGAGTAAGTTTTTTATATTCTATTAATGAATTCTTGTTTAGTGTTTGTCCTTTATTGTAACATTGTGAGGCACAATTGTATTTGACAGTTTGTATGTGAGTGAGTATTGTTTTCTAGTGTCTAACATTGGGCTGTATACACAGTGTTAGCCCAGTGATAAGGGCTGAAGATTATTTGTTGTGCTGAAACATTTGAGAGTTTGATGAGCAGTGACTGAGATCTAGGTTTTAGGATAATAGAACAAGGTGCTGGCAAAAAATTTTCTAAGCTGCTGTATACGTTTATTATATATATATATATATATATATATATATATATGTTTTTGTTTTACTAGAAAGAGAAGTCTTTTGTTTTTGTCTTTATGTCTTTGGGTTTTATGTATTTTATGCATAATATGTCTGTACAGTGTCCTTTTCTTAGCCGCAGGTTGTAATATAACTTCATAACAAACAGCACAGTGCCTGCAGAGAGAAATGAGTGCAAAATAACAATATAAGAATAGTGGCTGTCTGTGATTTGCCATATTATTCAGATTTTAGCCATTCATATGTAAGATCTTTTTGCAAGCTTAGTATGGCCTTGGGTCAGATATCGTTGGAAAGTAAGAAGGATGTCTACAAAAGGTTATGAACAACAATTGTAATAAAGTAACAGGAGTAGTGAGATCTGTGGTTCACTTCGGAATTCTTTGAAATGATTGTTCGAAAGTTGTACAGTTGAATTCAGTAGACACTGATGCATTTCTCTCATGTTTTGCAGGTCTGTGAAGGAAGCATTCCTCTGCTTCACAATTGGTAAGTGTTTCCTTGAAAGTTTTTTGTTTCCTTCTCATTGTAGTTTCACCACATGTAGGAAACTTTAGAGAAAGACTTTCTTTTAGTGACGTTTGTGTTTTATAGACTCAATCTCCAAACAAACTCCTGAGAACTCGAGTGGTGATCAGCTCAAAGGGGTTGAGTTTAAATTATGAAAGAGAGTGCAGAAAGTCTTTACTGATACATCCATTACATCCACACATCTCATTCTAAACCATAGTGGTTAGGTAGAACTGATAGACGTGATGATAAATAGTGGTAACATTTTGTTGTGTATTTCTCCAAATTTTGATTGTATGTTTTTTAACTATGAGTAAAAGACAAAAAACATTTTTTATAGATTTAACTGAAAGTCTGTCTGGATTTAGTCCTTAACCTAGACTATAATAAGGTATATAAGATATTTGATGAGATGTCAGTCATCAGTTTCTCCTTTTGACATGGTAGAAACATGACATTAAAATGTTGAAAAGCATTTGCCAGTAGTAACAGCCCAAATATGTAATTATTTTCAATTTAAGCTGTGAAGCTTTATCATGTATTGTCAGTGAAGCGTTCAATCATCTAAATTGCACAAAAATAAAAAATCTAATTATGCATGCAGCTTGCCCTCATAGAGTTTCATATGTGCATTGATGGTTGATTAATTTATCAGATGTTATTGCCATGAATACAGTGTTTATTGATGTCTTATATACACATTCATCATTCTAAAGCTCTTATTTCAGGACAAAGCCTGTATGTAAACTGGTTTTAAGGCAAGCTGATAATTATATAAATACAAGCTATTTTTTTATGAGATCATTTCACGATTGTTAAATATAAGTGACAATTCAAGCAATTATTTCTAATGAGCTGCTTGTATTGAGCAAATAATCAACATCAGTGAAATTGTGTTTAATTTTGTCAAATTCTAGTTTCTAAGTATAATTTTAAAGCTGTGAAATACACTTATATTAACTACATGTACTGACACACAAGCACAGAGTGTTTTATGGATTTGTACATGCACACAAATCAGGATAATCATTATAGAGTAATTAAATTAAAAAATCCTCATGTTTGCTTACTGTTCTCTAGTGAAGTGAACAATCACGAGCCTTCTCATATACAAACTCACACAGTAGACACCACTTCTTCAACCTGCCACTGACCTTGACCTTGAACCTACGAGGGTTAGCAGTTCAGAGCCGAAGGTGAGGGTGGGCGAGGTTGTATAGATTAGAGGCTGATTTTCAAGTGGACTGTAAAGAGAAAGGATGAAGGTTTGGAATAGGTTTGGGCAAAACCAGACTGTTCTGAAAAGGTGTTTGCATAACAGGTGATACTTTTAACAGCATCTGACTTAATGATGTAAATGTGCAGCGCAGACTGACCTTTGCCTTCTGTGTGTGACGATCTGTGACCAGTGACTGACCCGTAAACAATAGAGAGACATATTGATCTGGTCAGTCTCCTGGCAAAAGGGTCAAGAGCCTGACACATGGCTCGAGTCTGCTTTGTGTCTGCAGGTAGAGTGACGTTACCATTACTGGGAGTCCCTTTGTTTTTCCACCACCTGTAGTCATGTGCCACAGTACATGTGGATCAGGCTTCCGTTTCAATACCTGGGACATCCTGTGATTCATATGTCTATTCCATGTCACTTGCCTCGCTACATTAATTAGGATTACAATGAAGCTATGTGTAGAAAAAAATTAAAAATAACACACTGAAGGTTGGATGGCTCAGGAAATAGCTTTCCTTCTTTTCTCTTTTTTCTTTAAGACAGCATAAATTGCTTAAAGTAAAGCTTATGCCTAAGAGCTTTGGTAACCTAAACCATCTAACACCCACACCCCCACGCCTGTATAAAAAAAAAGAAACACATGTCTGCAAGCTCCGTCTCAGAGCCCCCAGCTTTCCCCACTGTGCTTGGGCGGCTGCTCTCCTCTGGGCTCTCCCAGAGAGAGCTGGCCAGCTCCCACATCTGGCCAGACAGAAGAACAGAGAAAAAAAACAGAAATTCTCCTGCCGACCGCTAGTTCTCCCTCATGAATACAGAAACCTTCCCTCTCGCTCTCTCTCTCCCTCTCTCACTTGGATTCTTTTGGAGTGACCGGTGATAGAGCAACATCTGGAAGGAGCAGAAGTTTTCTTTCCTTGTGTTTTTTTGGAGAGATCTGGGCCCCCGATAATCCGTCTCCCTCCTCATTAAAGGAGCTGAATAAACACAGGCCTCTTCCAGTTGTTCCTATGAATTTCCTCACCGGGCGTCAGGAGACCCAAGCATGGGCTACTGGATCAAAGCAGCCGGCAGCCCCATGTGTGCAGAGAGTGAGAGTGCGTTCCGGGGTTGGGCCCATTACCTTTCCCCCTGGAAGCCTTAGAGGCTCCTAGGTCACAGGTTGTCAGCTCTTTGGCCCAAGTTCAACAGAGAATAAGGAATGAAAAGCAAGGAAAGGATAGAGAGAAAAAAAAAGAAAATAAAAAACAAAGAAAATAAAATAATTGATTGGAGGAGATCCACAGATACTGTATGAGAATAGATGGTAAGACAGGGGAGGAGAAAGATAGGCTTGCTGATTCATAAAATTGAGCTCTGATGTTTTAGAGGGTGGTCTGCATGTCTCATGTAAATGAGCTCACATAATTTTTAGAGAGTTGTTTTTAGGGAAGCATTTACACAGAAGTGACCACTTATAACTGTTTATGTTAGACAGAGGGACTAATATACAGTAAGTTGATTCTTATGTAGAAACATGTGCAAAACAGACCTGTGAAAAAGTCTAGCTGCAAGTATTGCATTATTGTAAACAGAGAAAACGCATTGTCCAAATTTTTATGTGTGGCAATCTAATGCACTGACCCTGGTGTGACATTAATTTTCTAATTCCCTGCACTTCCTGGCAGTCAACTTAGAGGGGCAGTGGTTCGCTGGAAAAGTTTGCAGTGGAGGCAATTAAAGGCAGAAATCTAAGCAGAAGCAGCAACAACAGCAGCAGCAAAATCAACAGAGTCAGAAAAGGATGATGCCTTACGCTATAATTGTTACTCACTTACTCAGAAAGATGATAAAATTTATCAAATTGCATCCCTTGAGGCTCTAAAGAAAAAATAAAACACTCGCATTATATGGCCAATGTAATTAACTTACCTGGATACTAGCTGCATGGTGGGTGCAGATGTGGTTGGAAATGACCATAGTGTTTGTGTTTGTATGTGCACTGTGTGTGTGTGTGTGTGTGTGTGTATGTGTGTATGTCTGCGTGTGTGTAAATGGCCCTGTGGTCGTCATCAGGCTCCCATCAGCCCCTCCATTAGTTACTGAGCTTTGGGTCCATGCTGGAGCCTACCTGCCCTGAATACAGATTACTAGAGTATGGGCGGCTAGCACAATGAAGACAAACACACAAGCAGGCGCACACTCACAAATGGTAACATTAAAATATTATCTACAGCCACATACAGTGAAACATTTTGACATACACAATCCTAATGAAACTAATTGCATTTTACATGTTGAGATGTTGCCTCATATGCATGGAATAATAGTAAAATCATTAAAAGCATTTCTGTGTATTTCCTCTGGATGATAAAAGGCATACATATCTGATTATTCCCTTTCACTGGACACTGACATACCAACGCCTGTGGAGAGCACTTCATCTGGTGCAGGCAGATCATAGCTTACACATTCTGAAATAACGTCACACACAGCAGAGTACACACACTGGCAGTCCAGCACAAAGGCAAATATGGTTGCATACTTCTCCTTCTGGAGCTGCAGACTCACACGCTCGTGACAGGAAATCTGCAGGCAGTCATTTCACCAAGCCAAGCAAACACACGGCAGCCACGCTCACTAATAATGTTTTCACATGTGCCGCTGCTATGTTGGAGGCATAGGCACGGATGTGTATGTGTGTACAGATACACAAACACAGCTTGAAAATATAGTGAAATGTATGTAGCAGAATATCCATGTAGAGGGATTGTTTGAAATAAAAACCATGTCAACACAAGGGTTTTACCCACTTAATTTTGTGAGAAACATAATTTAAATTTACTGTAGTCTCTCTTGCAGAAAGAAAATAGTCATTTAAAAAAAATAATTATGTTTTTATTGGTTGTTGTGTATTTCGTTTTGGTTCATATTTCAAAACAGCCAATGATTTTATTCCTAAAACATTACATGTTTTTAGATAAAATGTTTTAATATAGCCACAAACCTAAATGAGATAAAATGTTAGAGCAGAGAGGGTGATCATATTCATTATTGATCATAGAGTGTGAGGTCATAGAAACCTCATCAGCAAATATGCTGATGTTTAAATGGATGTCAGAAAAAAGTGAGTGTGCATGTTGAGTCCAAAACCGAAGACCAGGGCACTGCTTCGGAGTTCAAGCAGGAGCTGTAGGGCATGAGGGCTGGGGGAAGGGGAGACGGTGTGTGATGGCCTCTGTGTGTCCCTCTGGCAGCGCAATGGGACCCTTGGGACACCTGGGTCAGGAGACCTCCCTCCAGCCCCCCCTACATTACTGTGCCATTTAAAGCCACCCAGCATCTATTTCCTCCAATAAAAACTAATAACCTTTTCTGTCGGAAATCACGGCAGCTCTTGAGTGCTGGAGCAAAGGCCTGGCTGGATGGCCTGTAATTGCGGTCCAGAAGTCCCCCTTTAGTTTATTTTTTGCAGTGTTTTGGATTTGATTTTTTCCCCCAGTCCTCTTGGTCCTCTGTGCTTTGCGGCTGATTGCCTGCACAGCTCACCCCACACTCAGTAATCAGACAGGAGCTGGAGAGGGGGCAAAACAGCAACTCAAGGACCTTTTATAATTGGGAGGGATTTGGAGGGCAGTTGGACTTTACATTTGGTGTCAGAATAGTTGTGATGGTGACTGTGCCCCCATTGCAGTCAAGTAGTTCATTGTGAGGCAGCTATGAATAGTCTGCATGCATGTCTGCTCTGTTACCATCCATCGATGGTAACAGAGCATCACACACAAAACTCCTATTGATGTCTGGAGTTTTGTGGTATAATTTTGGAAACCAACTGAAACAACACCACATTTTCACCTGAGCTTTAATTTCTAGCACATACCTGTTACTACATCATATTTAGAATCTATTGTACCATTTTAATAGAATAAGAAACCCTTTTGTTGGATTTTTATCATTATTTGTTTTGGGTCTTTGCAGATTGTATCTCATAAAATAAATACTTGAATTTTGATATGTAACATGGAATTGTAACATTTTGTAATTATCTGTAGTGCTATAGTTTTGCACAAAGGTGTAACTCCAATAACATATTAATATCATATAGCCTAAACACATATATTATAATGGCACAATGCCTTTTAATCCAATAGCATTTCTCTTTAAAACTCAGATCAATCTAAATTTAACCTTTTCAGCATTTTTTTCCTTAGCATACTCTTAACAGGAGATCAACTTAACCACTCAGCCTGTTCTGTGTTTAAGTAGGGGCCCTGATATGTTGTGACTAAAATATAAAGTTGTTTGGCACACTAAATGCTAACAGTGTTAGCAGCTAAAGGCTAACAGTAGGACTGAGGTGATTTCAGATTCAACTCTATTCAGGATGCCCTGGGGCATAGAGCCCAGCATGTGCAGGACTACAGAAGGTCTAGAGTGTAGCCATAAGCAAAGTGCAGTGTGAAAAGAATTGTACTTGTTTGATTCTCCATCTGTTTTAATAATATGATAATAAGCTTTATTTATATAGCACTTTCAAAAACAAGGTAAGAAAGTGCTACAAGATCATTATAGTCTGGTTTAATATTATCCAAATCAATTGTTAAATTACCATTTAAACTTTGCGTCTACCATAATTGTTTGTATAGAACCTACATGCAATTGCTTTTATTCATCATACACTATTTATATAAACATAATACAATGACCAAGATAAATTCCACCTTATTTTTCTTTTTCTTATTTGTACTGTCTTCTTTTTCAACCCTAACCATTTCCTTCATTATATATGTATTTCAGATGAAGGAAATAGGAACTCAGTTTGAATGTGCCAGCCCTGCTCTTTTGCAGATCAATCTACAGACTTGCAGTAATTAACAGTTTGCTCAAAATACATTAAATATTTCTCTTTAATATTTCCAGAAATCATTTTAATGAACCATATCCCATAGAGGAGAGGTCAGTGAGTGTGGGGATTTGGGAGGCAAAGGAGAGCAAATCAGAGGGTCGTACTACTGAAAACAAACTCTGGTGTCTAATAAATTGGGCATATTTTAATTGCATGAGGAGAAAAGTGTGTTTGGGGAGTCACTGCTGGATACTAATTGAAGAGAGCCCTGAGCACCTTTAGGGTCACAGTCTGGGTCTGCCCATGAAGTAGAATGATATAGACTGTATGCCTCCAGGACATAGAGGCCACAATCTAGTTGTGCTCTCTAGTCTAGCTGAACGGACCTTCTTGTTTTCATGATGCATTTTATTGGGTGGTTGAATTTTCTAAATTTCAGGGGGGTTCTTCTGTTTTTCCATTTATTGCTAAAGCCCATAGCTAGTTTCTGAAAATCTGAGAGTGATTCTCAGTTTCTGTAAGTGTGTGTCTCATTTGTTTTTGGGCATGTAGCCTTAAATTTTGGGCATACTACAATCTACCCTGGAGTGTGAGGTGTACCTTACTTTCGTTTTATAAGAAAAGTAGACATCCTTCTGTATGCTTACTTCTTTTCTTAATGTTTTCTTACATTGCTCTCTTTAAACTCAAAAATACCATATAAACTTCAGCCACTGAGAGTTGGGATGAAATTGTGTTGCACAAAAATATTGTATTAAATCTTGAAAAAATATCATAAACTTTAATTGGCTTCACAGCATCGTGTGTGTATTTCTGTGTAAACCTCACATGCATGTGGACAAAAAACATATAGTTTCACTGACAAAAGACAACATGGAAAAGGTCATTGAAAGACAAAAAATAGCAAACCTTTGTGAACTGTGAGTTAAAAAAAATATAAAGCACGAACAAGAAATAATGACCAAAATCAAACCACGATCATTTTAGTAGTTATATTTCTGTCTGTTTGCGTGCATGTTAGAATTTATGTGTGAATGCCTTCAGTGTAATTTGTGTACTGTGTCTGATAAATAAACAGATCACATAAACAGAATAAATCAGGCAAGATAGATGCTTTGCTGTCCTTTCATTCGCAAGACACTGAACTTAAAACTGAAACTTGGGGACATTGATTTGGTGAATAATATGTAACAGTGTTGCTTATGGCCTTTGCAGGCACAGCTAATTCCATTAATGTGTTATTGTGAGCAGAGGTATGTAGTAGTCCATGTAGCGTTAAGCACGTGGAACATAACAGTGTTGTCATTTTCAGCATATTTAAAAGATTGAATTCTTATAGCATTAGATTCTTCAACATCTTGTATAGACAGGTTGTACTAGTAGTCTGTTCTGACCCGTGTTGCTTGTTCTTGGTTGTCCAACAAATATTAATGAAGGTATTGGAATAAATAAACTACACTCACCTGATTTTCTTTTAAATGTAACACAAAGCTCAGTTCTTTTAAATGATTCCTGAACTGATCTGCAAAAGAGATTCCAAGTTAATGACTTGTGCTGAAGTCCTGTCATTTCAGGGAAGAAACAAACATGCCGTTTGCTAATTTCCATCATTGAGGTAGCTTATTAAGTATGTGAACCGGAGATGTAGAGGAACCTTGGACAGACTTAAGCAATATAAACAAATGGCAAGATTTCCCAAGCCGTTCTCTATCCTGTCTAAATAGGCACTGTAACATGGCTTTTCTTCATTAACTCAAATTACAATTCTTTACTTCCAAAGTTAGGTTTGACCACAAGCAACAAGGCATCTGCAAATGCAAAATTACCCTAGAACTAGCAGATCTTCACCTCTCAGAAAGTGTTGCAATAAACCTTTTTAATTCATCATCATCGTCATCTGGTGCATGTAATCACATACTGTAAGTCAGAGGCTTGGGCTTAAATGTCGTTATTGTTGTGCCTGAGCAGAGTCATGTCATTTTATCTCCTGTGTCAGTCTGTGTCTGTTTGCATGTGTGCTTCAAACTGTTATTTTATCAAATTGTTTCTCACCAACAACTAAATAACTGCACTCTTATTTAGTAAACATAGGATTCTGGCTACAATACATACCTATAATACGTTTAAGCTTGTTGTATTTGGTGATGTGTTCAGGGGATTGGGAAGCATTTCTCAGCAGACCAGTAATTTGCATGACTGAAGATCAGATTCAAGATTAAAAACTTTAAACTCAGGTATAACAATATGAAACAATCAGCATAAATGTAAAATGTACTAATATTTTAGTGCATGACTGGTATTCGGAAGTCAAAACAAAAACAAGAAGTATACATTCAGTTCAAGCTCAAGTATGTTAATTATGTGGCTATTCAAACATGAACTAACAACATTTTTCTGTATATAGAGCATTTTGAAGTATTTAACAGTAAAATAGTTGGAATTTATTTTTATAGAAGGCAGCTTAGGCTTTTAAGTTTGCCTTTGAAAACCTTAACACAACCTAGACCATGAATGAGACTGTCACATGTGATGAAGCCAAACCAAGAGCTTACATTGTCTGATAAATTATCTTTTCTGCTTGCCTTTTTTCTGTTCTATGTGCTCCTGTTTTTGTGTTTGAGAGTATTACTGTATGTTTGTGTGCACACTTCCTTAATTGCATTAAGAGGATGACGCACTTTCTTACTCTGTTTAAGCTCACTTTAATTGCCTCTGAATGGTGCGCTAGGGAAGCAGGGACTGACGGCACAATGTGGACATGCAATTAGCTATCTTTCATAAGACGCTCCAGGGAAAAAGAGAGGGCTCCAATTCATAAAGGAATTTTGCACACAAGGCAACAAATGCTATTTTGTGTCACTGCTGTGGTGGCATCTTGATGGAATGGCATTTCATTCATTAAAGAATCAGACATTCAGGGAAAGGAAGACAGAGAAATTCAGTCAAAGAGAAAGAAGAGGGACTGTGATAAAAGGGGGAAAAAAAGCGCAGTGGTAGCAGGAGACACCAAGATATAGGTGAGGTGCAAATAAAAAATGAGAAGAGAAAGACAAGAAGAGTTAGTGAGATAGGAGAAGGGGTGAGGAAAGAGTGATCGAGGTAGATCACACTAGAGACACTGGGAGATATGTGTGCCCTGATGAATTTTTCCTTCAGTTTGGAAAGACTGCACCCCTCATGGCACAATGGTTCCAGAAACTCTAGGGCCTGTGCAGTGTTAGAAATTACAGATACATTTGACATATTCCACCCAATCTGACATATCAAGAAGAATAAAGAGGGGGTGCCAAATGTTTTTATATGTTTTTAAAGCACAGGGCTTTCTGGATGCTGCCAAAAAGTAGCTTTTTTTTAAAATGTCTTGTTGCAATAACACTGCAGCTGCTTCCTGGTTTTGTTCCATAAGAAATTAAATCAGAGGAGTAAAGTAATGTGACACCTCTGTGTTATCCTAACATTAACCTTGGCCATGTGGTCACTGATCGTTATTATAGGTCTGTGGTCTATAAAACTGTTCTACTTTATAAAAATTATTATTTTTTCCATTTTTGTAGTCCGATGTAGTTTGGCAATAATATCATAAGTAGCTATTAGTTTACAATCCTTTATCTAGGTTGGTGCAGGCGGCATGTGCATTTTCATGTGCATAAATTTATAAGTGTAAGACATTAAGCAGGTGACGTCATGCATTAGGTTAATGGCATTGTTGTGACACGTATCACATGCTTTTAATGCGCTACAATGAAAAAGGTAGCTCAAACAGCCCTACTGATGCTCTCTATCTCCTCTAGCTGCCCCTCCTTTTCCTTCTCCCTCTTCTTGTACTCATTTTTCTATGCTTTTTTCCCCCCCTTTTTCATTTTTCTATGCCGACCACCACCCCACCCCTGACACCCCTTCCCCCATCTTAGACAATCTCTCTCTGTCTCTTGCAGTCTCTCCTGTTTTCCCCTCTCTCTCTCTCTCTCTCTCTCTCTCTCTCTCTCTCTCTCTCTCTCTCTCTCACACACTCCCCCACACACACACACACACACACAC
>JAUYWH010000018.1:7156726-7181570 GCA_034779795.1 Ctenopoma multispine
ACACGGCTCCCGACAACATAGCTCGGAGGATCACTAGACCACGCAAGCCCTTCCGCCACGACAAGGCCTCGATCCCAAAACAATCTTAATGTTAAATATATTTCTTCATAATTTTAAGCTTGCGTAAGTAAAAGCAACACTCCTTGTCCTCTCATCCTCGTTTTCTTCCCACCTCTCCTTCCCCTAAGCTGAACTCTGAGGTACCTCATTAAGACTACCAGCTCTTGGCCTCATTGGTTATGGCAGAGGTGAAGAATATCACATAATCATGAAGTGGAGATGGCATTACACTCATCACAAATTATAGATGAGTTTTACTGTGTGGCAGCAGGCCTGGCAGACTAGTGCTTAACTTAAGTGACTATTACAAGGGGTCTGTAGGCCCCTTCCTCCCCTCTGAAACTGTCCCCATGTTTCCAGTTGGAAGTAATATTTATTGAGACTGTCTGTACTACCATCAGCCATTTGTGTATTATATCACACATTACAGAATTTATTTTCTTTTTTTGTGGAAACTGCCCCATCTTACCTTATCTTACAGAGGTTTAGCCAGATCAGACGATAACTCTGAAGTATTGCTTTACTACTAAGTGCTTTTTTATCCAAATCAAATCACATAAGTGGGACTTTCTGGTCATTAAACATGAATATTGTTATTTTAAAATGTAGTGTAGTGGATGATGCCCATAAAAGTTCATAAGCAGTACAAATGACAGTTGTAATTGATTGACTGTTGAATACTATATCTATCTTTGAATGTATTTGATCAAACAGAGAAGACTTTGTTGTCTTCTGTCATTTAACTGCCAGGCACTAAGAATAACTGGTTTTGATCATACGGTTCTTTTGTTAGGCCTCACGACTCTTCCATTATGGCACTGAGCTGAGAAATAAAAATATAGGAAAACACAAAGACAAACAGCAATCTGTGATTTGCCTTTGATTTTATGTATTTGCATTTATGTGTTCCTCAACTAAAGAGGAACACAAAATACTAAACTTCACCACTAAGAGAGTAATGTCTGATAGTACAGTTTAACATAGGGCAGCAATACCCTATTCTGTACCTTGCTTCCTTTTCAGATTTACACCTTTGTCCTTGAATTTCATTGTTAATATGCTTCTATTAGGTGAATCAAGCAGCCACAGACGTCAGACAGTATAAATTAATAATATAGTATAATGTAGTATAGTATAAATAGTCAATATTTGGAGAAATGGTAAAGATGTGTTAAGGAACTAGTTAGCTAGGTAATTTTGTGTTTTTCTTCTTAGGTTGTCTCATTTAATTAAATAAAACAGTGTTAAGCTAAGTACTATACTTTAGTGTAGTATAACACTTAACAGTAAGTGCAGTTGTACAGAATAGAACAGAATGCATAGAGTGAACGGTATAAACTTGACCTTGCACAACTGAAGGAAGAGTAACAGCAGAGTAAGCAGCTGAATTGCAGCCCGGTGACCTATGTAGGATGGTGGTTCCATTCACAGGGCTGGAAAGCTTTGCACTTTTTCTTCTTGATTATTCTCCCCTCCCTATTCCAGTTCTAACCATGCAGATTCTACATACCCTCCTTGTGTCTAACTGGAACTAGTGGTGGTGGTGGGGCTACACCACTTATCAGCTGATATGGGACGTGTCTTTAGACAGAGCCATTGATTTTATTGATTGATTCATTTGTGGTTTTCCTATGCAGTTGTCTGGGGAGCTGAGCTTATACACACAGTTATGGAATTTGGTTGAGATGCTTGGTAGGCTTCCACAGAGATGGGTCATTATTGTTACTGTGGTACAGAAATTGAAAAGTTCAAAAAGCTATAGTATCATATATTATATTGTGTATTAAACAGAAAGTTTCTTAAATAAGAAGGTAGTTATGCACAGACATGAAAAATGTTTTCTGTCCCATGAGTTTCCTTTTACCTCTTCCTCATGCAATTGGTGCTGAAACAGTCCACGTGGTTTCATCTAATAGGCCATAATAGCAAGATCGCAACTGATACACAGATAAACACACACACACACACACACACACACACACTGACCAGATCACACCCCCTCGGGGCTGTGGGGCAGTGCTTGAGCGATGTCTCCCCAGGGGGCTGATATTTTATAGTTTGTGTCCATCAGTGCTGTAGCCCAGGGCGCCAGTGTTGACAGTAAGTGCTCTCAACACCGGTGACACTGATTCATCTGAGCTATGACACAGATGAGAGAGAAGTGGGAGGAAGGACATTCAGAAAAGAAGTATAAAACACTTAGAGACCAGGATACACTTTTGTATTTAGTTTGAGTTATGAGGTCCGGATATTCTGTGTTTCGATTAGTATAATGTACTGTACACCTGATCACATTCCAACTTGTATAATTAGTTAATATGAAATTGTCTTTTCTTTAGTCATGGTACATACAGTTTCATGGATGGTCATCACAGGCCTCATGGCTGTACTATGATATGGTGATATGGTGGTCTAATATGGGTTACACTGGGCTAGACCAGAGAAATTGGCATGAGGAAGGGACTCCAATTTAACATGGCATTTCAATTTCTCATTCCCCCTCATGGCTGTGCTGTGCACTGCTGCACCTTTTCTACATATATATAGGGAGGACGCCTCTGAACCCCAGCCTTCTGGATGCGCATACTAAGCAATCAATGTGTCACCTCTTCCCTGACAGTCCTATTTTTTTCATATGGGGAACATGCTAATTTTTTCTTGTCAGCAAAAGGTAATTTTGCTGTATTGTGATTCAGTCTTAAAACTTGGAAATAAAACTTGGAACATAGAAAAATCTAAGGAAGCACCCAACCCCCGTCCTTTCTACACCTAAATGAACCCCCTAACTGTCCCTCCTTTCTACCAAGCCCAACATAGTTGTATATAAGGCAGACAGTTAAATTAGATAAGCAGGGCTGTGGCGCAGCGCCCCTGATTAATAAAAGATGCAGTGCTCCCTGGGGATGGCCCCTCTGAGGGCCGAGCAGAATCTACCCACAGACAATGGAGTTTGCTTGCACACAATGAACAGGAAATGGAGAGAATGAACCAATCATGGAAATATAACATTTAAAGCAGAACTATTGTGTGACCCTGTGTAACATTATGCATGCATCATAATAGATAATTATTAATGTTAGAAGTGAAGAAAGAACAAAAATATGAATATATTCATTTGTTTAGGAAGCATATCCTGCTATTGACATATGTTGGATAGAACTGAAGATTTCCTGCTGTTTTATGACATTTCGTAAAGCATTTGCTTAGTCCTTCAGTTGAACTACTAAAAATTCATCATCAGTTTCATTCTTGCCCCTCATATTGCATATTTAACATATTGGTTATTAGGCGTTTGGCTATTGCTAAGGCAGCTGAAAGACTAAAATATGAGATAGTGTTAGACAATTAACAGAAATTGTTGTTGGAACTGATATTTTTAAAGATATTCTCAGTAACACAGAGTTTAAAGTGAATACAAACTAAATACATATTTTTGCTTTACAACATTTCTATGCATTTCCCATTATTTACTACTTTATAGAGAAGCCAAGAGCAAGGAAAAAGAGGTACTGTGTCAAACATATACAGTCATATTTACTGTTAACATTCACTGGACTAAAAAAGTAAAAACAAAGAAAAAGAAAAAGCTAGTGTTTAAATTATATTAATGTGACCATTTTGTCCTCATATATAATCAATAAGTAAATGATTGATGATGGATGAAAGAATGGGATAGGGATAATAAAGGACTGGATGCAGGTTTTAACTTTGCAAATTATTATGTTTACAATTTCAAATTCAGTTTTCTCAAATCGATTTTTCAATTTATGCCTGAATTTTCAGAAACACATAGTGAAAGATATCGGGAAGAATATTAGGAGAGGTTATTTCTAGCAGTGCTATGCCTCAAGCTAAAAAGCTACAGATTAGCAGTGGAACATGTTCAGTTTTGATTGTGTAGATTTCTGTGAAGATACTTTCACTGCCACAGGTTTAAAAGACAGGCCTTCCCTGGTACTCGTACAGTATATTCATATAATATGGTGTATTTAAAAATATATAATCTGAAAGGAACATTTGTAGACTGGTACAATAACGCATCGTTTTAAGTCCATAGCTCAGACATTTTCCAAGGAAATACATATGGTACTGCCAGCTCTCCACACTGAAATGGCGTGTGGAGATTTTTCAAAATGAGACAAAGACAAAAAGATTTGACTCTGTTCTTTCACACTAGCTGTTCTTTTCTTGCTCTGCATATTAAGTTTAAGAGGCTAAAGTATGTCATTTTTTTTTTTTAAATAAGTGAATTTACTATCATGGTCGTTTGAAATGTACAATATGCATTTCAGAAACAATTTACCTCATTCTTTCTGTAGCACAACATAATATATACATAAGTATAATAATATTTTAAATCTTCTTGGGTTTTGCTGGTAAATATCAGTATATCAATCTTTAAAAATATGTCTTATAATGGCACATGAAAGAGACAATTATTTCCTAAGGTGTGGCTAATATATGTCTTTTTTTAAAAGTGTGTATGTTTGTAGTGTGTCTACCTCCGTGGGACAATGTACAAAAAAGGCTAACGGATGTTTTCACACCCACAGCATCACTTTGCCATGTTATTTCAGTCCTACATCAGCTCTATTCACATTCGTCACCTAATGGCTTTGTTACCAGGAGGATATTATCCCTCTTGCTACTCATGTTTATAAGGCAGCCAGCAGTGATCCCGTTTCCTATGGAGACCACTGAAATCAAGGCTGTATAATCATCTAGGTTTCCTTTCAGCATTTGTGCTGTGAATCGTGCATTAAAGCTGTTCATTTTCATACTCATAATGCAAAAGAATTCACTCAAACCTGCTTGCACAATGACAGACAGGTTTACTAGGCAAACGCAGAGCTACATCAGCACCAAACAATCAACATGAACTCATTTACACATAGCTTTATTTGTGCGCATGTGCACTCATGCGGCCACACAGCTTCAGCAGACATGTTTCTCCTCTGCTCTGCGTTGGTGCCGCATGAATCTTGAACACTAGAGCATTTATCTTTAAATAACCTCCACCCCCTGTCGCTACTGAACAATAGCGAGACGCTTCTAATTTTCTGCAAGATAATGGTAGTCATATTGCGATGAAAAAGGTCAAGGGTTGACTTGTGAGGTTCTGATTGGTTCTGAGCATCATGCTGCCCCTGGAGATAAAATGGAAAGTGATATTTCATTTATAGCACCACCCTTCCAGACTGCATAGCAATTTTAGGTGATAGTTCCATGAGGAGGCCCAATTCTACAATGATTAGAGTGCATCTACTAGACACTAAACACAAAAATGTCTACTCTGATGTCTTGCATCAGCAATTTTGTGCTGTTTTTATGATCAAAGGCATAAGCTGTATAGTTTTCCACATGCTGTTTTTAATATTTAGTGATTCAAATTTCCCCCACCCCCTCCAACCAGCAAAGATTGATAGGTTTTGGTTATGCATATGTATATGCAGTGCATATGCCTTTGACCTTCACATGTTCAGTGAGCTCCTGCTGTAGCACTCTGCATTGTAGTGTTTAAAAACAATATAACATACCATGCATTGATTCTCCTCAATTCCTAAGCCTTCATATGTTATTATTCAAAAAGTGCAGTCACACTTTATTGTGTATGTACTTCAGTGGAAATGTGGAGGATGTTGCTAAAGTGGAGTGAATGAACCTATGCTGAACCTTTAATTTTTTCCACCAATGTTTAGTGGTAACTGGTTGAATATTTTAATGAAAAATATATTAAGTTATCTTTTTAGCCAGAATGGTTAGTGCTTTGACTGTGTTGAATGTACTATGGCTGACTCATGTGACATCTACCATGCAGTCCACACAGCCTAAAGGATACATACTGTATAATCAAATAAATAAAGTACTGCATACTGTTGAAACCCTTATACACAAACACCTACTTTTATCACAAAAACTCTTAACAGAGATGCCCCTGACACGTAAAACTAATTTATGACTTAACTTACACATTCACATGCATATTTTATGTAAATTTCCAACAACTGCAGACAAACAAGCATTTGTCTGGCATATTTGGTTTGTACTGTACTGCTTGGCAGTTTTTGCATAAGCTCTTTGGCCTGGTTTCTACATTGTGTTTTTTTCAGCCTGAGGCCCAAAGGCATCACACATAATACAGTGACCCAAACTCCATTTCCCAAAGAGCAGTCCAGCCAGTGGGAGTGGCCTGAGAATGTTGAGAAGTCTGCCCTTTAAGGTCATTACAGTGGTCATGTGATAGGCCAGTGGAGCCCCATGGGCTATATGACAAACTGAGCTGCCATGCTGAGGTGTGTGTCAGGGGTGTTTTTCCACAAAGCATTCTATAAAACTGTAACTGGGCTGTATTTGCCCTTTCCTCCTGCTATGCGTTCAGCCAACAGGCCCCTGAAGATCTCTTAAAAAGTGCTGATCCACAGAGCTGGGCTGGTGCTCGTGTAATCCTTCTAGCTCTGCTCCACCCCTCCCCTACGATCCCACCCTCTGTACCTCCTGCTTCTTCTATCACATTCCCTCACTGTGTCCTGCTGATGCATTGCTCTGATATGAGCGACAAGGTGATGGGATGAAGGGGCTTGTTTGGGCCCCAAGCTAATTACAACACATTAGAGCATGACTAAATAAATCTTAAGTGCTGCTAATTGCTTGGCAGTGAAAACAATAACGGTGGTACTTGCCCAGAGGCTCTGGGGTAGAAAGGGGCTGGGGCACTGGGGAACAGGGGCCCTGGCACTAGGCCAGCAGAAGACACCAGCACCATCAGTCAACTCCCTCACCCCCTCTGCCTTCATGTTAAAGTCACACACCACTTGGCACTGTCACTACATATGCCATATGCCCCACACCCACCACATCCACCACCCAGTCCCTAGCACGCTCCCTGCAGTCCTCATCAGCAAAGAATAAGCCATACATGACAGGCACAGACAAGCTCAGTCAGTGTGCAAAGCCATCATATATCACTGCATTAATAAACATGAATTAGTAATGGCACAATTAGATGGGGTTGTTCTGACATTTACTAGTACAATAATGGTTTTCTTCTCTCTGCAACCCCCTTTGGCCTGTACTGGAGCGCCATCAGACCTCAGACCTTTAGATGTGAGTGCTTGAAGGAGTAGAAATGTCCTGCTCAGTTTATGTCTTGGTCACCATTTAAACAAAATGCTTGTGTTTTATTTTATGATTAGAAAATTGATGGATTTTTTAAACATTATTTGCCTCAAAATCCAATATTGGTCTGGGACTGTATGCATGTGTGTGTATGTCACGTATTGTGTTTGTTTTTCTTCTTAGGTTGCATCTTGATGTGCGTGACGAAGATGTGTGAACAGCCCATGCTGCTTACTACATCTCCTGTGGCACAAAGGTATGTTCAACACAGACGTCCTAGCAGCCACACTGAATGGGGCATTACAAAGCCTTTCACTGTGCCACTCAGAATTCATTGTACTTTGTGATAATCATTTGTCAAACATGTTCGCTGCACAATATAAAACTTTTCTTTTACATCATGAGATTATTGAGAAGAAAATGCTTTACTTTGCTTTGCGCTAATCAGATGTAAAAAAAAATGTATTTGGAGATTAAGAGCAGTTTGTCTCTTTATGCCCATTTTTTATTTATTTTAAAGTGATGCTTTAATACAATATAAGGTATAATCAGAGAAACAGTATGTCTTAATTTCAATTAAAGCTCATTAGCATAAACACATTGCTTATAAACATTAGCCTGAAACTACAGAATATACTTTCTTGCCCATCTTTTTTTTTTTGCTTTTTCTTTATTTTCTGTAATGTAACAACAGCCGTGTCAAGTTCACTCTCTGCCACTTTCTGATCCTCCCTTTACCTCCTAAACCAGTAGCTTCTCATTTGCACTGTCACTCTTCTGCAGTGTTTTATTGCTTTCCCAGGGGAGTCATGTGCTTTTGTTAGCTTTTCTGTGAACACACACCGCCTAATTGGTTGATTAGTTCAGGTTGACTGGCCTGTTAATTGAATAGTAATTTAGATTTGATGTGTCTAATGAAGATCCTAATTTATTGTTTGGCACTCATCCAAAGGTTTGTTTTCTGAGACTAGGAATAAAAAAGGATGAAAGGAAACAAGAAAATGTTTGAGACTCTTTGACTGTTGCTTTGATAGCACGTGAATTAAATCTTCAGTTAAGGCAATATCACTTAGGAGTGCTTCTCCCCAAAATGAAGCTAATGTAGACAACAGGAAGACACCAATATGAATAAAAGGCAATGGAAGTCTGATAAAACTATGCAGACTTTTGGCTATGGGAAATGTGAAATATGGTCTATTTTCGCTTTATATTTTTATGCGTTGACCAAATATGACAACTATAAACAATACACAATAACTTAGACACAAAATGAAAACATTGTAGAACCCAGCTGCTTGGCAAGTGGGCTCAGAAGACTGGCAGCCATATTTAACCACTGTCTCTAATTTTGCCAAACTTCATTTCACTTAATTTATGGCACAAACTGATTTAGGGCACAAACCTATTTAGCACGCACACAGTTTATAACCAGTATTTCTAATGGTTGGTTTTCTTTCATTGGTGCTAGATTACAGTGAAATCAAAGAGCAAAGAGGTGGAAATTTTTAATAACTAATCATTCCACTTTATTTGCTGGCAAAGGATGCTTTCCAACCACCTTTCCCACCAAACACAGCCCCCTTATTCATTTGAAAGGAGGCAGGACAGCAGCACAGTAGGTCTGCTAGAGACAAAAAAGCTGAACCTTGCTGTTCATCAAACAAGTATAAGTGCAGTCTTTTGGTTTCTAATGAGCTTTTTTAACACAATTTAATGTGTTAATCCAGCAGGACATCATTCTTTCACATATCATACCTGTGACTGTATCTCATGTTTTCTGCTCATCTCTGTAACCCTTTAAACCCTTGGTCTAAAACTGAACCTTCTGCAACTGATATTTTCAGTGGAGTATACCAATCAGTGACAATGACAGAAATTGATCTTTGCTGTTGCTCCACTGAACACATAATCTGTGTGTTGTGCACACTGATGAACTTGGATGAAAACAACCTTATATAGAGATGTCCTTTATCCTCTCTCCATTTAAACACCAGTTGAGTTAATCCGGTTACCTTCACTAGATCTGTACCTGAACTACATTTGTTTTACAAGTTTTACATTCCTATCCGGTTTTAGGTAATTATAGTATTTTGACATTGGAAAAATAACCAGTTCTCATACATTAGACTGAACGAGTGCAATTTCATACATATTACAAAGTAAATGTTCTAGATTTATTTTTGAATGAGGTAAGAAAGCTTTAAGTAACACACAACAAATTAACAAAAAGAAGGTTATTAAATGTTCTCTTAATTTAGAAATTGTAGTTGAACAGCAACATCACAGTTATTTATGTGATGTCTTTTAATCTGTCAAAACAGATATACAATGCAGTCTTATTGTGTCAGGATGCAATGTGAAACTGAAAGACATCCAAGCATGACGACTGACAGAGATTTGCACTGTGCACTGCATTGTAATCTTTAATATCTTTTATACTTTATTAACAACATTGTATGTAGGTAGGTCTTGTCCTTGGTAGAATATTCATTCTTTTTATTCAACAGCATGTTTGCAAAGTCGGGGACCTGTAGAGTGTAGGCCTTTTTTTTCTTGGTGTTCCCACACCAAACCTTCAATTAAAAGTGAGTTCATGAGCATAAAGAACTTCTCACTGCTTTTGAATAGATGTATCTTCCCTCAAATCCATAATTATGCAAAGGGAAGTCACATCAAATCAGTGGAAGCTTGGTTTTCCTTTTGCGTTGAGGCATGATCCCAAAAGCCTTTTGAATCCTCTGGTGCAGCACCGCTTGGAGCCTTGGTGAGTGGTCCAGTCAGCTGTCTTTTCAAGAACAGTTCCAACAAAATTATAAATAAGAAAAATGTAATCCCATCCCGTGAATTGTCAAGATGTCAAAAAACATCCCATGTATTCACTTTTGTACAAAATAGAAATATTTACACTACTTTCTTCCATCAGTTTTCATTGTTTGACATCCTTGTTAATTATACATTCAACTTTGACTTGATCGTTACTGTTTCTGTTACTTCTTCCTTGGATGGTTATTTCCAGGATGCAGGCTATTCCAAAGTCTAGGATTTTTTTCCCATTTCCAGTTTTGAGTTAACAGCTGAACTCAGGATCCTAGTAAGTGCTGGGCCTTCTCTGTCCCATGATGTCATCAAGGCAAACTGCAGCTACTCCTGTTCATAAGGCGGTTTTTCTAGACAAAACATAACAAATTGAAATACATTGAGAAACAAATAAAGTAGTGTAATTGTTTTTTCAGTGCACAACAATAGCCCATCGGCCGTGTCCCCCTCCTCCCTTTCTTACTCAGTCCAATTGAATCTTATGCAGACATGCATACTTATGCACATGCAACAATGTGCCTGAAAGTGCTACAATGTAGGCCAAACTAGCGCAGGTATTAGCAATCTCAGGTGAGGCAGTCACCCCCCTTTCTTGCACACATACACATTTTATCGCACTATTTCTCAATACGTCACTTACCCGCATACTTAACGCAGTAGTCATTAGTTGCCCCAACCCTCCCTCCCTCAATGAGCAAGCAATTACCATAGGTTTCTCCCTAGTCCCAGTGGCCTGCCAGCATTGTCCGAAACCTGCATCCTCACCTGCCTTCAGCTCTGCGTCTGCTTCTGTCTCAGATTCCCTTCTCTTCCCTTGTACCTCTTCTCCCTTTCACTGTGGCTGCAGACTCTCTCTCTTTCTCCTTCCTCTCTGCAGCCGCTCTCTTTCGCTCCTCCCATCTCTGAGCTCTGGGCTGTTCTGGGTTTTAGACAGATCACTCTCACAATGGTTGATCAATACAGGTATTGATCCACTGGCAAAATGTTTATAAAATCATTCTGGGCAGCTGCGGTGCAGTGGGGAGGGGAGGCGGGGCGACGAAAGGGCCAGCATGCCATGCCATTCGCCTATGAGAGAGCCAGCATGGACCTGATTGGCTGTCTGTTCGCCTGCCTTGCCAGGAATAGGGCTGGCATAGTCTAGATTTCTATGTCATGTTGCTTGGTATACCACAGCCCTCTCGCCCTCCCTGGCTTACGCTGCTAAACTTTCCAGACCACCAAAGCAGAGTGCATCAGTTTAACTGTTTTGCTGCTCGATGTCAACTGCTGGCCAAGCAGTGGCACCCGCTCCCTCTCCTTTCACATCAGCGAAGAAATTAATTAGCATAAATTATCAAGCTGCAGGCAACCCCAGTCTAATGATCCACTGTCATTTTATTTCCCCTTGCTCCCCTCTCTTAGCAAGAAAACAGTCCTTGTCTTCAATGCCGCTCTGGTGCTTGCCTACATGCCCACAGCAGGAAATGTGTCAGAAACCTCGGCAACGTCACCCCTTTTTCACATACACGTGGACACATAAACGACACATACAGAGCCCATAGAGCTGAGCATGTGCAAATGTAGGAAAGCTCATAGCCTGGCAGTGACGGGGGAAAACCTATCCACAGGATCCCTCTGTCGTACTGTCATGGGGAAGCAGAGAACAGTCTAGGGACAGGACTTCCCCTTGGCTCTCATCCTTGCCTCCCTCCAGACACCACACTTTGAATCTTACTGTAAATTAAAGGACTCCGTTCCGGTCTTTGTTACTCTATTCTGGGGATCATTAGCGACATTAGCAGCAGCACACCAATCACTGCAGGCTGCTGAGTTCTCTCTACGGCACAAACACACTGTTGCGCCACTTGGGAATGCTACTGACAGGCCAACTAACTCAAACACTGAAACATTTTAGTGCCATACAACAAGGCAGTACATTCAAGTGCCACTGTTTATCAAAGGCTTTGTAATCCAGGGAGTGCCTTTTGCTTATGTCTTTTTGAGTGATGATATATGAGATGTTTCTTTACACAGAGAAGATGATTGCAATGTGGAACAGAGTGTGGTGTAACTTTTTCCAGAATCACAACTGTTGTTGAACCAGACTAACATCTGTCAGCCATAAGGCCAGGCAGCCTCTGTGACCTAGAGTCAACCTCACCCTTCTGGGGAGTGTGGCTTTATCTGCCCCTTTCCCTTGCTGGCACCTATCCTACACCCAGATGCCCAGACACTGGCTCAAACCACAAAGACTTGGCCTGCCCAATTCCCTCTTCTCCTAAAGAACAGTGTTAAGCTAATTATGCGAGATGATACATTTAACAGTAGTGGCCTAAGTTTTGCACTCTTAATTAGCTGCAGCAGTTGCTTCTGCTTGGCACATGGTGGAAAGGAACTCCTGCACTTTCTTAGGCACCCCAGGAATATGAACAGCACACATGTACATAAACATGCACAGGCAGACAGACACATGGCTTCACAAACACATCTAGGAAGTGTCAGTCACACTTATGCTGTAGAGTGGTAATTACTCTAACACATCCAGAACTGGCCACAGCCCATTCATTACCATAACATGTTGTAATGAAGTTTAATCCCTCATCATGTTGTCTGTGGTTGGAGAGTGGTGTGTGGCTGTTATCCTTCACTACTCCAGATGTCTTCCACACTGTCTCTCTTCAGTGCTATACAAGACTGAAGACATGACATTCAGTACTCCCACTTTTAGCCATTTCCTTGTTTTTTATCTCTGCTTTTTTTGTTCAAATTCATTTTTACCTCATCCATCTTTGTTTCTTCCCTCCTCCCCTATCCCATTTTTCACCTTCTGTTCCTTCTTCCACATACCCTCCCATCTCTAAGAGAGTGTGTTATTTATTTCATCTGAATGCAGGGGCTCTTTGGTGCATGCTTCTCACAGAAATCAATTTCAGCTCAGACAGCATAACCAAACAAAGCACTGCACTCGTTTCAGCATGGGCATATGTGTAACCCATCTCTCTCATTTTCTCCCTCCTGCTCCTTTATTGGAAGACATTTTGTTCTCACTCTGATGCCATTATGTCAATCACTGCAGACACATGGTGATGTGTGAATGCAGCTGCTAAATGAGTCATAGCAAGCAATGATCATTAGAGACTAGGGAGTTTACATCTATGAATGTACATGTCAGTGTGGTTGCATATGATTGTCACATTTCAGTCTGTGTGCAGACATGGAAGGTTTTAGGTTTTTATTCTCTATTACAGCTTTTAGGATACACACGAGTGTGTGTATGTGTGTGTGTGTGTGGCATGTTCAATGGACATATGTATTCTGCCTATTGTCTTTGCTGGATGATGACATAAAGTATATACTAGAGGCAGGTTTCTCCCATTGAGAAAGATGCAAGCTGCTAGCTCTCATGTATCCTTTTCTCTGCCAGCCATCCTCTTTGTAAAGCAGTTGAGACCACCAGTTAATGCAGCCGCCGGATTGGCCTCTTTCTTGGCTCTGCTTTTATTGATTTCAGCCAGACACAGAGACAGACAAAAAGAGAGGGCCTTTTCAGGAAGAAGTTAAATGGTCAAGTACCGGGTGGAGGGTGGCTTTCACCACTTTATTGACGAGGTGGAAAAATGTCACTATTATGGAAGCCCTTGCAGCAGATAGCGAGCTGATTGGATGAGTGCCCCCAGGTCAGAGTGGAGCACGTTCCCCCTGCAGCCAAACGAGTGCAAATAAAAGGGCAGAGGAATCCGCTTGAACTGGAGGTGAGGTTTCTCTCTACCAGGCTTCTCTTTAGGCAACATTTCTCTGGGTGTATACGGCAAAGTGCTTGGAATTTGGACTGAGGGCTGATCTTTGGTGGACTCATTCCCTCTGAACTCTCTTCTCAAAGCATTCAGGGTTCACAGCATTTTATGGCTCTTGGGACTTCTATGTTTTATATATTACACAAGCCCATGATACACACAGATATTGAATCTGCACAATGTTTCTATAAATACAGCTAGTGTTGATAAAAGTGGGTGATAGATTCAAATGCGGTGATTGGAGGTGGTGTTTACTCAGATCACACAGATGCGTCACTTTAGATGCATACTCTTAAAATCATAGACAGAATGTCTGACTGCCTTGAGTAAGACTTATGTATATGAAAGCTGAGTGAACAGTTTTATTTGTCATTGTGTTTGAAATTGCACATGGGTGAAGCTTGGAGCACAGTGCAAAGTGCAGACCAGGGTCACTGTTTCATGAGACGAAAGGCAGGAATCAAAGATTATTAGGTCAGGATAATTAAAGGGAAATGTATGATGGATGTTTGCAAAGAGAGACTGTGTGTACAGTAGAAAAAAATGAAATTATGCATCTAAAGGCCCCCGACAGAAATGCGGTTGTGAGTCTTGACAAATGGCTGAGGGTTCAAATACAAGCCACTCTCAGGCCCTGCCTGCTGACGTCAATCAGTCTAATTAGCCCAGCACATCATCTGGCTGGACCCTCCTAGCAGCACAAGACAGACCTCTGGAAAGGTCAGCATGCCACAGCAGAGACAGAGCAGTGCTTAATCAGAGGTGAAATGGTTTCTTTTTCAAATTGATTCCAGTTCAGATCAGACAAGAGTGTCTTGTGTTGCACCAGTTAAAGACCTAAGGGAAAGGCGGTATGCGCTTTTAACAGTGCTTTTGAAACAAGACATTAACAAATAAAAACTGTTCTGGTGACATCTGGACCAGGGCCCAAAGACCAGTGGGCAATATGAAAGATCTGTCTGTCGCTCTCTCTTCACATCTTTCTGGTCTCTTTCATCTGGTCATTTTCTCTCTGTGTATCCCTTTATCTGCTGCTCTGCATGAGACAATGCACATTCACATGTGGATTCATGTACTCAAGTGAACTGACAAAATTCATGTAAACTCTACAGGAAAGTTGTCTTTCCTCTACATTGTAAAAAATGTAAAATCACTTTTAGAATGTTGACACAAAACAGTATGAAATAAATATTTTGTCTTCTCCCTCACAAAGTAAACTAAGTACCATTAACACTGGACCCCTGAGGCGTTATATCTTTTTAGACCCTCTTTAAAACTCTTTTTACAACAGGCTTGTCACAGCCGTGTATACATAGAAGGAAACATCTGAGCTCGCCCACACCCACACACACATCTGCACACTGCACATTCACCAACTCCCTTATGCTGAATGCATAATATATGTAATGAAATAATGTTTCCAGTGGGGATGGTTGTGGCTGGGGGATGGAGATGTGTAGTGCATATCAATGTGACTCCCCCCAGACTCCCTGGTTCAATTGGCGTGATGGTGGGGGGTAAATGAATATGTGGGAGTGAGAGAAGCGTTATCCCCTTGCCCAAAGCTACAGTGTGGAGTCCACACAAAAAGAGGAAGGGATTCTTCACTGGCCCACTCAGTCATTATGAACGTATAGCTTATAGTGATCCTACCATTCCACACTGTAGGTACATAAGTTCAACCTGATCTAAACCACAGCTTCACCACAAAAATCTCAATGAAAATCAATGAGACAAGTTACATTTCCCCCTGTGCCTCACCTTGACTGACTCAAGTTAGCTCATCTGTTCCATCTTGTCAGAGTTAAGATGCTGTGTCTCTGTCAGGCACGGCTTTGATGTTTTAAACATTACCATTAATAATGTTTTCAGCATCAAAATTAATTGCTTTGCTACTGTGTCCTGCTCTCCTCATCCTAAGCTGAAGCATGCATAAATCAAGACTAACTACCTTTGTCTTGAAATTTTGAGGTCAGGCATTTGGAATGAGACCAAATTTGAATGTGTCCAAGTGGAGTAGTGGAGTATGTAGCACATACTTTGTGCTACATATATATTTTGTATATACTACACAGTGTAAATGTGTATGTGTGAGTTTGTATAGGCACTATAGGGGTTTTGGGTACTTTTCCAGAACCTCCTTTTTAGTTTAATGATGAAATACGAGCAAATGATGCTGCATGATATTGAATGCATGAACTTTTGCAGAAATAACTGGAATGTCGTTTAGACATGGCTACTTTGTTTTACAACAAAATCTGAAATATTGGAGCTGTCACAGAGTTAGCTTTGGGATAGCATTCATTGCAGGATGTGGTGACTTTTGAATTAGTTTGGATTAGATGCTAGAGAAGTATTTTTGTGACTTCCAGATGTTCTGTTATCTGTAATTCCCAGCTGTGTTCTGAGAAGTTAAATGAGCTGGAAAGTTTCTGTCCAAGTTCTGTTATACTCATCAAACTCGGGGAAATGTAATTAGTGCCTTTTTGAGTTCACATTGCCTAGCAACCTACTTCTAAATAAACAATAAAAAATTGCCTTTCAGTTTTATGTGGCCACACCTACTATCTGCCAAGCACCTCCTCCTGAGTGGCTTTGGCCCTACCCAGTCTCTGAGGCCCCGCAATCTAAAGACAGGGTGAGGAATGTGTGAAGCATCCAAGGAAACATGAACTGCGATTTTCCCACAAGTATGAAAAAACAGAGGCCATGGCTGTGGAATCTTTCTGACGCAATAAGCTAGTGGGACGGCTGATGAACAGTTGGGATTTTGACAGGGGCTCAGGTCAGGGTGTTGTTAAAGCTGTAGTCTTAGGACTTAAAAGATCTGAGTTGGACCTTGGTGGGTTAGTCGAGCTGCTGACGACAGTAAAGCCTGACGAACAAAACTGAACGTAAAGACAGCAAGAACTGCTGGATGGCCCCATTTGGGAGCACTCCATAGTTCCTGCTATTTCATTTTTAACAGGCATCTGTGGGGCAGCCTATTAATTGTTTGTTGGCCAAACCATCATTAAAAAAGCAGACAGCAGGGTGGCTTTTACAGAGATGTGAGGCAGAGCAGAGAGCTGAAACAGGAGAGAGGATCACTGAGGAGGCCCCAAGAGAATCTTCTAGAGACCTAGATGATTACCACAATACCGTTGCCTCTGTAATTCTTCATACATTAAGACACAAGGTTGAAAGGAATTCCCAAACACAAAAACAGAGGAAACTTCAATGAGTCTCTCTTTCTTTCCTGATCTAATTATTGCTGCCCCCATAATCGCTGTTATATTCATCATAGTGCTCAGTATTTATAGGGTCTGTTTTCATTGTAGTAATAATGTCACTCTGGAATTCTCATGCAGAGAGGGAGGGGGAGAGAGACATACATCACAGAGTATATAGAGGAAGCATCTGGAGATAAGGAAGACTGGTTCTTGGATCTAGATATCATTTGATGTTAAAGAGGCCACAACAACACAACCACTCCATCTCCCAGCAAGTTGCCTCCTTGTTTTGTCTGGACTTTACCCTGCTTCTCCTCTTCCTAGCACGGAGATGAACTGGGTTCAGCTCTGCTCTAACCTCTGATCCTTGTCTGGGCCTCAACTGAGTCTAGAGCTGCCACCAAGCCTGTCTCACTTTTTAGGCCTATTCAAGGTTGGACAGCCGACACAAATCTATTCATCTTTCTTTATTTATTTTTTTTCCATTTGGCTTGTTTTATTATATGTTCTTTGCCCCTCATTTATACTGATATACACATTCAGTATTGTTGTTTCACATCCTGGCTCCAGGAGGTCTCTCTGTATTGTATTGTATTATACTGTATTGAGCTAAGTGTCATTGCTTTATTCCTTCAATTATACAAATTCATCATTTGGCTGTGTGGCATCTGTTCTCCTCCTATAAGATGTCTAACTCAGTGCTGTCAATATTGTAGAGCAGCTGGGATTGGATGCTACCCACAGTAAAGAGCTACATCTTATTTCTTGTCACTGTAGCTTTGGACACCATTTTCCGTCTAATTAAAACAGTTACATCTGTAAGTTTAATATTAAAAATGTTGATTTGCTTTAATGGTCAAAAGTTTCGAGACATGTGCACTGTCTAATGAGGATTGTGAAAAACAGCACAGTTTCCAAAAGTTATGAAATCATAGACAGGGAGACAGAGAAACTGGTGCCTCCAAGGGATCAGTTTAATTTTATTAATGTCCCTGGTTTTTGAAATTCCCCTTGACATCCTTGTTGCCTCATTTGTTGTTGTTTTCACATTTCTGTGTATGTCGGCTTGAGGTTCTTAAATTTCTAATAACCTTTCTTTCTTGCTTGCTTTGTTGCATTCTTATTTTCTTTGTCTCTGTCTTTCTTTCTTTCCCTCTCAACACCACCCAACTCTACAAATCTGCGTCCAGCTTACTTACCCAGTTTCCTCTGTCAAATCTCCATCTCTCTCTGCCCCCTCCAACCCCAGCCCACTGCTATTCCGAAGGAGTCCAATGCCTCCTATTCTCTGCCCCCACGATGTTGCTCCCAGTATTTGGGTATATATTTAACACCCACATGTGAGGCCTGGTGAAAGTGCCTGGGGAATGGAAAGGAAAACAAGCATGCCCTCTCTCCCGGCCCTTTAGTGCTGGTCTGCTATAAATACCTCGGGGTGGCGCGCCAGATCCAGCACTAGTGGCATGGGAACCTCTCTCCCTCTTCTGGTCCATTGCCTGGCCACTTAAGTCCAGTATGGGAAGGCTTTATCCAACAGGATGGCCTGTAGGGTTGGTGGGTGATTAGGTGTGTTCACTGTGGGCGGTATAGGGAAAAAGTATGGGTGTTTGTGTATGGTAGTGATGGTCTCCCTGTTTGTTTTGTCTGCTTCTCTGAGGAGCATCACTGTGCCTTCTCGCTTTCTCCCTTCCCATCATCTCCCTTTTCAAAAGACTTCATGTATACTGCATTTATGCTGTTTTGCCTTATGAAGATTGTATGAATATGTGCTTTTCAAACTGTTAAAAAAGAGATCCCCTTTTCTTCACTGCTGTGAAGCGTTTGTTATGTTACTCCCCCAAAAATTGATTTAGACTTTTCAAAGGTTTGTTCTTCACAGTGCTGTCTCCCTGTGTCGATGCACGACAGGCTCAGCTCATATTTTCAGAGATTGAGGTAATAGTTTTAAACTGACAGACTAAACATCTCTCTCCCCGGCTGTTCCACTTCTACAGAGTAAATAGTTTTATGTGCGCAAACACACACACACACACACACACACACACACACACACACACACACACACACAGACAAACTGGGTGACTGACTTAGTCTAATGATTATTTCTTTTTGGTTTGTGGAGGTTCAGGAGAATTTGCTGGGTTGTAAGTTAAATGTTATGGGCATAGGGCCTCTTGGGGCACTTTCTTACCTTCTCCTCATTTACAATTTTGGTTAGCCGTTATAGTTTTGAGCTGTAGAAACCTGGCAGGCAATATCCTCATGCTGTATGTTTCAACCACATTACATGATTTCTGTCTTTAATGCCACTAATATATACTGTAACTTATAGATACAGATATCAGTTAATAATATATAGATTTTTAGTAATCAACTGTGTCAGTTTCAGTGTCGGCTATAGTTGAGATCAAAGCTTTTTGTTTGGTCATTTAACATATTGAGTCTACAGATTAACTGTCTTTGTTGTTCCTTTTTTCTCCTCACACCTCTTAGCATTCTCCCTACGTCTGTTTTTCTCTCCCTCTCACTCCCCTAATGCTCTGCTTTCCTCTCTCCCACCCTTACAAGGCTCACTTGTTATTTTTTCGTACAAGGTCCTGTAATTAAGTTTGACATAAGCACAGGGATTAAATATGCGGTTGAGGAGGGAGAGAAAGGAGCTCTGTTACAATCTCAAGGCCAGCTGTAAAATGGAACCAGATTGCGACACTTGGAGTTGGAAAGTTTGGGAAAGGTGCCGAGACTGGAGCTGTGTTCTACCAGCAACGGGATCTGGGTCTTTCTCCAACTTTAAAGCAGCCAGAAGACTCTTGAGTCTCCGGCCAAAAAAGCTAATATTAAAAATCCTTAGGCAGAAGACTAACACTCAGTCTGATCCAATGATAATTTCTTTTTCAGATAAAAGATTGCCATCTCCTCCAGCTAAATACTAACCGTTGTCTGTCCAACCAAATGACTCGTACCCTTACCCCAGCCAAAATATCTGCTGCTAATATACTACTAGGAAGCAAAATATTAGCTAGTTAACTGCACATTTACCATCTATGAGCAATGTATTGTTATTGGGACTGAAAAATAATTTGTCTGCTAGTTTATACTTATAATAATTTAATTAGATCAAATAAAGTGGACAAAAGATTTTGTTCAAAGTCAGATGGTACCTTTTTTAAGCATAGTTTTTAATAAGTTTACAGGTAACCAAATGAGTGTTACAAGTAAAGACAAAAATAACAGTTACACCCATTACCTCCTGCTGATATTAAGAATGGAAAAGTGATTGTAACTTTAAATCTTAATACAGCAGGAAAACCATTTCACTTGCTATCACTCAATCACTGACACCAAATATAGAAATATAGGCTAAGATCAGCCCCCAGTGCACCGAGCGTGTCGATAGGATTTTCTTCTGTTCTGAACTCTGAGAGGTCTCACATGGAACTTTGCATTCTTAAATAACTCTGGCAAAACGCTTTAATCTTAATGAGTCTGAACAGCAAATCTCTCATCTGCAGCAAAAAGGATTAGGAATGCAGAAAAAAAAAGACTGCCGTTCCACTTTGATGAATTGTGTTTAGAAAATCCCTGGGCATGAAGTTCCCCCAATGAACAAAGCGTTAGGCGAGAACGGATGCTTTTAAACAACACAACTTATCTGAGAAAAACAGAACATGCATTTAAGTGAAAATACAAAAGCAGAGCTGATTCGACTCCTCTGCAAATGATAAAAGTGACTAACTCTTTTCCTCAATCCACTTAGCTACTTTTGGAATCAAACCTGGAGTAGCTTTGCACAAATTACGTGCATTGTGTTTTCAGTGCTTCATCAGTGGTGTGTGTATTTACTCTGCATGATGCATTTTGCCATTGTTAAGAATAAATAAATGAATTCATAATTTTTTGCCTTTTGGTAGAAGCACTTGAAATCGGTGACGCAGTGATGAAGAAGGGAGTTGATGAACAGAGACAGTTAAGTGCCAAGAGGTGTTGCATTCAAAACCACAAAAACTCTGCAGCTTCTAGTGTAGTTTGCTGTGTTTTTTCTCGTACTTAAAGAAGTGTGAAAATGGAGTTACTTAAGTATGCTATTATGCAGAGGTGTTTATTTGTATTTGATTAATGCATTATTGATAATATGTTAATGTAATCCAAATCAAAGCAATTCAGCATTTACTTGATTAATTATTACTCTGTGGTGTAATTTCCCCAAACAGTCTCTCTGAATGGTAGGGGTTAGAGCAGTAAGCCTCTGGCTAGTTCAGACTGCTCAAACTACAAAGAGCCCTACTGCACTGGGACCTGCTCTAGGTTCCCCCAATCGAACCCCCACACCCACCTCCCCAAATGCCTCCAGGCCTTCAGAAAACTACTCTGGCTGATTTTCGCTGTATTTATTTTACCTTTCCTTCCAAATCAACCCTCCTCTTTGTTTACCGTAATAGACATAAGAACAAGATACTGCTGATGCAGGCCAGACATGTGATCCATATTAATGAGAAACACCATCATGCTAGAGATATGCTGTATCCTCTTGTAATAAATGAGCATTTCACCAGGGTGTGATGTTTTAATAAATAAACATACTTTCCTTCCAGCTCAGAGCAAATCTCTGCGTTGCAAAGATGTCAATGCCTTGTGTGTGTAAAGTAGTGGTAAATATTACCATGCACTTGACCTATATTGATCCCTCAGTAGAATCTATAGCTACTCCACCACATTGAGCCTAAACATCTGGTCACCAGAGTGTTCCTTTGAATGACAGATAACATCTGGGAAGTCTGCTGCTATCACAGGAAACAATGTTCCAATCTCCCCCTCCCTGCCCCACTATCTCTCTTCACTCTCTCCCTCTTGTCCCTCTTTGCCCATGTTCTGGTCATAAGCACACCCCTCTCATTGATTTCCCATTAACCCTTTCTAGACTGCAAGTATCTGCCCACCCAGACACGCAGACACCATTGGATTGATTAACAACATAATGGCATCACTATGGCTGCCCTTTCTCATCAGTCTGACCAGGTCTGCAGGCTGGTCCAGTCCTCGTCCAACATCTCTCTGTCCACTTGCGATTAGACTTTGCACTGTATTTTCAGTTTCAAAGTACTGTGAAAAAGTCAAAGAACAACAACTTGTTCCCTCATCCGTTACTTCCTTTCTTAGTTCTCCTTTTCCTCATTTTGTTTTTCTTCTTATGTGTCCCACTCTTTCTCTTGTTTATTTGCCTCTCCCCTACATCTCCCCCTCACCTCTGTTGAGATTCACCTGCCATTCAGCCTGAAGTCACACACATACAGGAAAACCATCATCCAAAGCTCTGAAGTCAGTGTTACTATTTGCTTTCACAAATCCATGATAAAAATGAATGTTTGTATTTCCGTGCGTGTGTATAGATTTCGCTGTACACATACACAAGTGAGTTTGCTGATTAGTGTCATTGAGGACAGCAGTTTACCACTTATGGTCTCGGATGAGCTGTGGTCTGCACATTTAGTTCTATCAAAATAGCAGTGCAACTTCAACATTAATTACTTTGAAAACAAACTAACTTTTACAATGGATAAGAAAATTTAAGTTGTTTCTTGTGTGGGTGGCAGTATTGATGTTTGCATATGTTTAGACTTTTTCTTTTGTTGTTGAACAGACTGGGTGTTAAAATATACTTCTTCTGTGAAATGATGCCATCGTATCTCTTTTACTATGTATTTCCTCTCTCACTTTTGCAACTGCTTTGGTGGCAGAGATAAAGTAAATGTGTGTTTGTTAGGTTGTGTTTGTGAGCCACAACGAAGGCAAGTAAGAAAAAGCCCTTCATTTAAGCATGGCGTGCCTCCATCAGTCCCAGTCTCTGAAGTACAAAGAGCCCAGAGGAAGGAGCTTCACAGCTGTTTGTAAACTATGAGAACAGGAAAGGTCAACAAAGTAATGCAGAGCGTTTTTTGTAACGCATTTTCATCTCTCTCTGTTCCATAGTGAGACAGCAGGGCTGTGCCCTGCCTCAGTAGTACTGGTGCATTTAAATTACTGTTCTTGCCTGGAGAATAATGGTGAAAGCATAACCCCATTGTATTCTTTGATAAACTCTGGAAAATGCATGGTATAAGCTGAGGAAGAGGCGCGGTTTAAGGGCACAATTGCCTTGCAAATCTACCATAGCAAAGTTTTACTGAGAGAGAGAGAGAGAGAGAGAGAGAGAGAGAGAGACAGTGATGAAGAGAGTGGTGGGAAGAAGGGGAAATGTGGAATCAAGGGTTGAGGGAGAAAGAAAAGGGAGAGGGAGATGAGGGATCCACCATGTGGGTAGGGTAGGGGGGTCTGTGTTGCAGGGACATGTGTTATCTCCGGGTGCAGAGGTCTTTGTTTGCAGGGCAGAGAGGTATAGATTTCCTCTCCATGTCAGCGCCTTTATTTAGGGCTCAGCACAGAGGGGACAATAGCAAACTAATCCACTACTGAATCAGGATTAATATTCAAACTGCAAATATTAATTCACTGCCAAAAGGAGGAAATGCAGAATGTGTCAAAATGCTCAAACAAATAAAGAACAAAAAACCCCAAGATCCTTGACCAAAAATTCCATCCCAACTCTTTCATATGAGTGCATTATTTTTACTGGGTCCTACAGTCTCGTCTCAGCGTTCTGTTTGATTTCTGTATTAATCTTCATAATGATTTTCTATAGAAGAGTGAGAGCTGGGGGAAGCTGAAGAGCTGCATGTTGTTTTTGGCTATTCTCCTCACTAAGCTCTGGATTTAAGATCTGGATTTGAATATTTATGATAGAAAATAATAGAGGTTATAAAAATAAGTCCCTGCAGAGCTGGGCTGTAAGTTATAGGGGTAAGCAATGTCTCCCACACCAAAGAAGCCTGGCAATACTGGCCACTAGTCTGATGCTTGTAAAAGCCCACAATCAGAGAACTCACGAGCAACCAAACTGTAGTAAAATTAAGTTATTTAGTTCAGTTTAGTTTTGCCTACCTCAAAATAAAGGAAAACAGATCTGCCATCGGGGTGAGATCGTTTGACTTGTTTCAAATATAGTTTCACTTGTTTTGAGATTGAAACATGTGACAGTATTTGTAACTGACAGGTGGATTACTACTCTAGTCTCAACATAATATCACTTGATCCAAGAAAATGTTTTAAACATGCTGGCTCGCATTTAAAACAAGTGACACTTTGCCTTCTGTTTGACAGTTTTTTCATTTTTCATAGAATACTTAGATGTTACGATTTAATACCAGACTTATGACAATGATATTTTGGAGATCTGTGGAAATGAAATACTCTCTGTTGTTCTGCTCTTGAATCTCTCACTAGCAGGGCAGAGCGACCTGTCCCAACAACATGATGAGTTAACATGGGCATTCAGGGGTTGAGTCTGACAGCGTTATATTTCATTCATTTCTTTCTTTCTTTCTTAGTTTATTTCAGGGACATTGCACATTAATCACCATTACTATAAATGTGCCAGTGTTAGTCAGAAGGCTAATTTTCAACTGTCATCCTATGGCCAAGCAGTCACTAAAACAACAGAACACACAACAATACACTGATTATATGCTGATAATACTGTACTACTAGTCAATTTCTGTTCAGTCTATTTAATGTAACGGGGCACATCAGCTAAATTGAGGCGTTAAATATATTATATTCTAGTCTCAAGTTCTTTTGTTTATTAGTTTTTGTTCTGCATGACTACGGCAAGATAGGTATAATAAAGATTTTACACCATATTGGTGCTTTAGTATTGTCCAAACAGTCAAGCCCGCATGTCCACACCACACCCCTTTCAACACACACACACACACACACACACACACACACACACACACACACACACACACACACACACACACACACACA
>JAUYWH010000018.1:7181670-7217788 GCA_034779795.1 Ctenopoma multispine
ATACTGGCAGTTTCCTAAACACAGTGTACAGGTTGAATCACGTGAAGTTCATCAAAGTTAAAATTTTGAAGCTACGCATCATGATATTTAATGTCTTCTGAGCAAGCTTCTGTCTCTGAGCAAGTGGCATTTCTATATATGTATATATCTGCCAATACAAAAACTCTTTTCACATCCAGGTGCAACTGTACATGAGGTGAGCTCTGTCCATTGCAGATTAAAACAGTGTTCCTGCGGCAGCCTATATGTTGCTTTTCTATACACTTTTGCACTTGTAGAAATCGTTTTAAACATGCTTTAATTTTTGATAAACGCTCCCGTTTCACTTGTTTGCAAACAGGACAAATGTTCGCAGAATTACGCGTAGACAGCGCGCAAGAATAAAGCAGCTTTTTATTTCCATTTCAGTCACTTTAGCCACGGAAAACTCTGCACTGTTATGTTATTTCACTTCAAGTTGTTTCAAACGTAACTACAAACTAACTAACTGCAAAAACACTGTCCGGTGTGCAGCTTTCACACGACTAAAATGACAGACTGGGGTTGAAAACGATAGAATAAAAAAAGCAGGATCGCTTGTGTACTTTTGGTGGCCAGAGATTGTGCATATCTTGCATTTAAAAAAGCAAAAATCGGAACAAAAACGTTTAAAAAAGTAAAAAAAAAACAGAAGAAGAAGAGAGCGGTGGTTCTGCTGCGCCTGTAACGTCGGGATTTGCCTGCTCCAGTATTAACTTTCACTGTCTTCCGTCTAATCAAACTCTTACTTTCCGCTGTTCTTAATTCCATATTTTCAATTCCTGATCATTACTTTCCTCTTTTTTTTTCTACTTGTATCTATCCATCCCTCCCTCCTCTTTCTCCCTCCCTCCCTCCCTCCCTCTCTCTCCCGAGCTCTCTCCTTTGCTGAATCTTATTGATCCAGAAGGCGGCTAATTAGCCCTTCCCTTCGTGCCTGTGTAATGAAGCACATGCGCACTGAATTAATCACAGCCATTTTTTGCAGGAAACTAATTAGCAGGAATAAAGATCCAAAGAGTTTTTTCTTTTCAATCATCAGATCTCACTTTCACCTCTTCCTCGCTCCCTCTAACACAAGACTCATCGCCTGCTTTGCATCCAAATTATTTTTATATTGCCTTTAACAACTAATAGTACCTACTTCGTTTTTTACACTCCGCAACAACAATGATCTTTCTTTTGCCACCCTAAGCGCAAACTGACCAAAAGGGGACTGCCTTGATGGGATCTTTAGCTAAATCATCTCAATACTGGATTAAAAAGCGAGGATCACAAAGCGGCAGCGAGAAATTGTAAGTTTCAACTTTGCGTTTGTCTCTTTTCCTCTCTGTTTCCACGATCCTATTCTTTTCGCTTTAGACTTATCTGAATCTCTTTTCCTATGTGTTTGTAGTTTACGTGTAGCGAAGCTGGCTATTCTCACATTGTGAGGATTGACTAGCGATCACAAGTTCATTTCATGCACGTACTTTGGTTTATTCTCGTTTTTATTTGTATCGTTACCTGTGTTTACATCAGCGATCGTCCTCTTCTCCTCATGAATGGAAGATAAGAAATGGGCAAGACAGCGATCCCCTCCAAGCAGTTGATCGTAGAAAAACACGATTTTCAAACAAATATGTTCATTTCGGTGGATCAGGTAAAGCTATGGAGGGCTTATGGTGGTCGAGAAACGTGTTTTAAGGCACAGATGCGATAAGAAAAAGGGGCTGTGTTGAGCGGACGAAGGGCAGCGGTAGCTCCACATGAGCGCAGCCCAGGAAAGGAGCTCCAAGTCCAGCCTGTGGGTCCGTGTGCGTCCGGCAACAGGGAACGTCTCTCGGTTTCTAATTTTGACAGATTTCACATTTGCCACATCCAGTGGTTTTCAGCACCGTCGTTTGCTTATAAAATCCTCTTCTGGATAAAGACATTTTTGTTCTTCCCCGACACGTCTCTCTCTGAAATGTGCAATCCCTCCGCCCTGTCTTAGTTCCTCTAGCTACACTTTTCCTTTTTACCCCACTTTGTCCACATTTTCTTTTTTATTTTTCATGCCTCTTTGCCTCTTTGAAGCGTTGTTTTTGAGTAGATTCTCGCTCATTCCCTGACGAAGTCACATGCAAATCGATCGGCATGTGTGTGTATATGTGTGCGTGCGTGCGGGGTTTGTGTTTGCGAGCGTCTCTGCGTGTGTGTGTGTGTGTGTGTGTTATGTGAATGTGTTGTGTTGAGAAAAACGGAGCCCCGGGTCTCCTTCATGACAAGAGCGGATCAGCAGGACCTTGTACACGGACAGCCTGAGAGTCTGAGTTGCGTTTCAGAGAGCAGACATGTGGTTTAGGGAGGACATAGGCTGGCTGTATCTGCTGCCTCCAACTACTTGGCTACCGTGTCTGACTTTCTAGAGAACAGTTTTTCCCCGAGAAATGCTGACCGGAATGAAAACAAAACATTGCCCTGTTAGTCTGACCTTAAGCAGACATAATCATTCCAAAGTTACTGCCGGAAACTTAAAGTATGGTCCAGGCTAAACCTATAGGTCACTGCATGCATTTAGTACCCACTTAGCCAGTTAACACTTGTAGTTTTTTTTAAAAGTTAAACTACACAAGATTTCTTCCACATACGAAAATCAGAACAGACTGTCTCTAAGAGGCAAACACAAGCGAGCTTTGCAAAGAGACAGTCTGTCTAAGCAGAATGGGCCTTTTGCAAAAAATGTAGTTTAATTCTGCCTGTTACCAATCTCTCCAAAAACGGGTTTGATCGGAAAAAATAAACAAAACGGAAATGCAGCTGTTGACGTATAGGTGTAATTGCAAGCCGAAAATCATCCAGTAAATATGATCAAAAATAGCGACTACTTTCGGAAGGGATGGAGCTGTATAGATTCAGAAAAGGCTGCGAGAATTATAAGTCAGTCTGTGGTATTTTTCGCGACAGAGAGTCGGGGAAAGAAAGGAGTGAAAAAGGAGATTTTGCGAGCGAGCAGAGGCACAGATAGGATGTGTGTACCGTTGGGGGAAACAGAAAGGGGGCTGAGAAGCTGTGTGTGTGGGTGGGTGGGGTGGGGGGGTAGGTCAGACAGCAAGAAACAGGGGGAACAGGGGTCATGGAGTGAGTGCAGAGATAAAAAAAGAGAGGAAACCCCTTTGCAAACTGCAGAGGGATGATGGGGAGAGAGTGGGTCTGGCTAGGAGAAAAGGGTGATGGTTAGTTGTTGGTATGTTTTGGGAGCCGCATCTGTAGGATTAAGACTTTGACTTCAGTGCAGGAAGGGAGAAACAAAAACGTATTGGTAAAAGGTTTAATAAAATGAAACGTTAAGGTTGTCAGGCAGAGAAAGGGCAAAGAGGGGGCTGAGGGGGTTGGGTGGATGGGGTCAGATAGCCATGGGCCATAGAGGAGGAATCATGGGAAGAGGTCAGATAAACAGATTCCTACCTTTCAGACTGGAGAGGAGCAAACAGAAAGAGATTAGCAGCAGGAGAAAGAGGGGAAACAGACAATCATAGTGCATATTTCTAATCAGTGATCACACTTGGTTCCTTCCCCTTTTGTTTATTGCTTTTTAATTCTTAATGGCAGTATTTTATTTGTGCGTCTGCAACAGCATTTTTATTTTTTGCGTGTTTAAATTCTGGTGATTTATATATGTGAAGGTGTTATTGTGAATAGGACAGGTAGGCTGCTGTGCCAAAACTGGAGTGATCTCCCTTCCTCCCCTGTCTGACAGAAACACTCCTCTCCTCTTCCTCCTCCTCCCTTTCTCCGTCTTCTGTTACAAAACAAAGACAGCAGAAATGTTTACTGTCATCTCACCTGTCTGATTTTCACGTCTTGTCTCATTGTCATATTTATGTTTAATTATAACAGATCCTGGCAAAGGTATAGGAATGCCATTAGCTTTACTTCTTGTATTCTATTTCAAATATGTGTTTGTCAGTGTTTGGTGTAGATAACTATAGTATCTAAAGCTCGTCCCCGACAGTGATAATGGAAATATTTTGTTCATGCTGTGAGTGCCACGAGTGATGGTTTCTACCACAGACAGCGTTTTAAAAACAGATTTCAATATAGGCCCTTCTTATTTTGAACTCATTACATGTGATCAGCTTTTTCTTTCTTTTTTTGTGAACATCTTTATCAAGGCCAGATTAAAATTTTTTTAAAACCTATTATAAAAAAAAACATTTAAATATTTTCATGACTCAAACATTTAGGTGCAGATGTGGTATTTACCAAAACTGAAGGAAGGAAAATGGGAAATAGGATTCAGTATGACTCTGGAAAAAATAACTACTACACTAATATGACTATTCTAATTAATTTTTATTAGAATACATTTTTATTTATTTTAAGTTGGCTCCTTTTGGCATTGTTTAAATCATTATATATATATGTGGTTATACAATTTTTAATTGTAAACCTTTCATTTGAAAGTATTAAACATGTAACACAATTCTTACAGATCTCAGGGATTAAGATGCTTTATTTCTGATTTAACCTAGTTGTATGATTAATTGAGTTAGTGCATACTGTTCCGTTGGCATCAGTGTCATTGTTGCTAGTGTGTGTATTATTCAAAATATGAAGAGGATAGTTGGTGCTGTAATGCTGTGATGTGATGTCAGTTTTTACTGTGGAAATGTGCAGTTGCCACTGATCCTCCACAGCAGCGAAACAGTTGTCCACCATTTGCATAGTCCATATTACCATATTGGATGACAGGTAAATTCAGAGTATTCAGATGTCATTTGACTGTTTGAGTGGGAATAGCACGTCCAGTTGGGGGAATGAGATTAAGTCAGTAGCAGTCGTCATGGATAGGCTTGTTTCATGGTTTCGGGGTAACGCATAGAAAGGGGAGACAGCGCCTCTGGCTGTCATAACCCCTTCTTCTCCTCTCACTGTGCCTCTGTCTCTCTCTCTCTCCTACCCCCCCACCAGACCCCCCCCCCATCTCATTCTCAGTGTGTCTCTGCATATCTCCCTCCTTAACTCCCACCTTTCTGTGCACTGTAGGGGAGCTCGCTGTCATGTCCTTGGTCGGAGAGAGCCCTCTTTGGGTGAACAGTAGGCTAAGGCCATACATGGGAGATTCAGCATTAGTGTGCTAGAGGAAGTGTGTGTAAATACACAAAAATAATTAATACAATTTGAAAGCATTATTATTAATATTAATATAATTTATTATTAACTTTATTATTAATATGTAGTGTATTTGAATTTAACAGAATTAAATAAAATGGTCACCAGTAAGTTTGAATTAATTCCTTCCTCCTGCTCATTGTATGAAAAGCAAAGCATTATTAATATCAGCAGTTGGACCTTTGGATTCACTGAAATCACAGACGAATGGGAAGTGTCTGTCTGCAACATTAGCTGCATAGACATGTAGATGAGAGCAGTCGACACAGATGATGGTTTGAATGTTATGTGTGGTTTTGAATATGCGAGCTTGTGCAGCGAGGACTAGTTCTTCCAGTTGTCCTGCAGTCGAGGCCAGTCCTACATGTCATGCTATCATATAACAGGCGGGGGCCGGCATCTCGGCTCAGCACAGGGGTAAGCGAAAAAGTAGGAAGGGAGAGTGGAAGAGATGGCTGTCATGCTCAGGTGTGTGTGTGTGTGTGTGTGTGTGTGTGTGTGTGTGTGTGTGTGTGTGTGTGTGTCTGCGCGTGCGTGCATGTTTCGTGGTGTGCATGAACGTTGTACCTGATCCTTAATCCTAGTGTCCAAAAGGGCTCTTCTTTATTCACAGGAGGCACCCCCTTTTTCTTTGACCCACCCCGGCTGTCTTCTTTTGAGCTTTTTCTTCTTCTTCAATGTCATGCTTTTATCTTTTTGAAGTGAAGTTGGCGGGGATTTTTGTGGTTTGCTCTTTCACAATATGTTATCGTGTTAACAATCTTGGTTAAATCATTGTGGTACACTAGATTTATGACTGAGAAGATGCGCATGTGTCTCTACATGTGTGGGTGAACAGCCGCTTTCTGATTTGTGTGCATCCTGACATAATGAAAATCATTTTTTTTATGTGACACACTAAGGCCTCATTATGGTAGACTTTTTATGGTCATTATTTTTATTAATTTTGGGATGTTTTTAAAACTCTAAGTTGGTCTTCATATTCAGACAAATCATAGCAGACTTATGTTGTGATAACACAACATCGCTCAGATTATCTTGCAGTCATGCAGAGAACAGAAAGACGGGGAGAAGGAAAAAAAATCCTTTTCCATTGAGTGTGTAAAAGCAAAGTATAGGTTCTATTTTTTATTTTTCTTCTTCCTCTCCTTACAGTTAAGACAAACTGTCATATAATAGTGCGCAATAATATGCGATACAAATTTGTATTTTATTTCTAACAATAAATTAATGCTGTTGCCATCATGGAGAAGGTTATAATGTGTGTGTGGGGATGTGCATTCTTGACTAGAATCTCAATATTGCTTCTGTAATGAATGTACAATATCAATTTTGTAGCAAACAGGACTGTTTGTTAGATACTAGTACTGTAGCAGTGATGACTGGTGTATCTCTGGGTTGCTGTAACCACTGTAGGTAGAAAATCGGTGTGATGTGTGCCTGTCTGGGACTGACAGTGTTGTAAAAGCTGAGTGTGTGTGGAGCATAGCAGCTGTGACTGATTGTGTATGTACCCTATTTGGGGCAGCAGCAGCTAGCTCTAGTGTTCAGGGATGGGAGGAACAACGGTATTTATCTCTGTATAAGATACATATGCCTACACGCAGGCAAGGCAGGGATGACAGGGACCACTCCAAGGGCTGCAAAATTGAACTGAGTTGCACCCCAGCCCCCCATTGGCCCACCCCTCTGTTGGACCCTGGAGGCCAGCATTCCACCCTCACTGGCGCTTATCATCACAAAGGACAGAATGCATAAAACATGGAGGACGCTTAGACAGAGGCGGCCCAGGTCGCCTTTCTCTCCCCACTCTGAGCCCTGGAACAATACATGGGCCCTCTGGCCTGTGACTCTGACGACACACACGCCGTCTTTTTATCCTCCCTTATTTCTTTGTCATCCTCTTCCTCTTCCTCTATGTTACTGTGCTCCATGGAGTGATAGCTGCCCTCGCATTGTTTATCTGTGTCTGTGAAATCTACATTGTGTAACTGAAACGTAAGTCTGTGGACGTGTGTTTGAGGAAGAGAGAGAGAGAGATAGAGTGACAGGTTTAATACATTGACAGTGCATCAGCTGCGTAGATGCATCTCATTTTCTGTTGTCTCTTTTGTATTACACATAAAAAAACAGTGTATTCACAAACTGACACAGACGTTAAACAATTAAAATATTTTTTTCTTCATATGAAAAATGTTGTGATAAAGGAAGACCTGTTCCGTTGTAGTCAGGTTATATGTGTTTCAGATCATCAGCATGTCATTTTACCTCGTCACTAATTTATGACCACGTCATGTGATGTTGATGATGATGATGACAGTGATGGCTAGTACCAAATGCAGTGTGTGTCTTTGCGCAGTCAGTGTTCTCAGCTGTTTTGTCAGTCAGTGGACTGTGGGTGATTTGAAAGTCCAGATAAAGAGCGATGTGAAAGTGATATTAACATTATGCTGGTATGGAATCCTCTTCTTCATATCAGTCATGCTTTGTAATAGTGAAGAGGGTTCAGACAGACAGTGTTTGACATTTTTTTCTATACAGACTTACATTTCTTTGTTTTGTTTTAGTAAAAGCTCAGTTTTGGTTTCAAATTTAGGTCACACTGTTTTTAAATATTATTTCCATGTGTGCATTGGCAAACGGTGGTTGGATGAGAGGGCTTTTGTCTCTGTCTGTCCACATGTGTGTCTGATAGCTGGGCTGTAGGAATGTACTGCTAGGATGTGCTGGACCCCAGCAGGTCTATGGCACTTCCTCTCTGTGTACCTCACAGTGTATCCTCCTTAGGATTAGAGAGAGAAGAAAAGAAAAGAGCGATGGAAGGAGCACCCTTTTCCTCTCACACCCGCTTCCCCATTTTTACAATTCACGCACACACAAAAAATCTCCACAAAAAGTTTAATTCACTTGCAAATGTGTAGTAGCCCGTCCATGTTCCCAGTGGAGGAGAGAGAAAGAGAGAGAAGGGAAGGGAGGGGCAAAGATGGTAAGACACAGAGAGCAGGCTGCAGTGTATTTGAGTGTGAGACGGGGCTGAGGTGAAGCTGCCGACTGCTTCTTCCTGGTCAGGAAAAGCAGCCGACTCCATCTGGCCAGTCATATATTTTATGGGGTTTGTGCATGTATCATTTTTACTGTTAAAGTAACTAAAGAAGAGCTGTTGTCATACATTAAGTATATGAGTGGTGACACACTATTTGTTATTCGCCAAGCCTCTCCTGAGGTGGCCTGGTGTTGTTCGCTCAGTGCCCCAGGCGACTGATCTGCCAGTAGTGAAGGGGTTAAGAAGCAGGGATAGCCCTCTTTTGTCTCTGCGGCCCTCTTTGCTATTGTTGTTGTGGAATTGAGCTTGGTGCACCTCACTTGACCACAGCAAAGCAATAAAATGGCCTCTAAGTGCTGTAGCCTCCATAGTCCTCTGATGTCAGCTCTCCTCCAGCTTCTGCTGCTATTTTTTTTCTGCCAACACATGGCCATGTGCCTGTGTGCAGTGTATTGCATGTGCATGCACTGTACAGAATATTACTAGCTTTTCAATAATTTACTGATACTGAGATGTGTGTGTGTATTGTACGTGTGTCATATGTTGGAATAACATATGTTTGTTTTGATCTCTGTTGGTGCTTTATATTCAGGCACAAAACACATATGATCAGAAATATTATAATAGAACAAAACTATTAGCACCTGCAGTGTGCAGAATGGAATGAGAAAGTGTTGTGTGGTGCTGTTCTGGAAGATACATACATTTTATATTTTCATTGTGAAAATAATTTAAAGTATTATTTTGAGCTTTACATCCAGTGGAATTGCAAAAATAATTTGTTTCTTTTTAATACTCTGTGTTTGCGTCTGTAAATGCCAGTAAACATCTAGGCCGACACCAGGACCTGGTAGTCATTATCAGATCGAACAAAGGAGTCCCGCTTTTATAGCTGCTGAATGAGTAACAGTTGGGGTTAGATACTTCTGTTACTTACCTATGGACTGTTGTATTCTTTTAGAGGTTTTTTAGTTGTATTACTATCAATGATACAAATATTTTGCATAATAATTTTATATTTCAGTTTGAGAATCTATTTTTATAACAAAGTGTTAGTGGTGTTGTGTTTGATTGCACAGATAATTGTTTATAGCACAGTCCCACCTCTGCAGACGTTGTAATTAAAAAGAAGATTTACTGCATGTGTGTCTGTCGCCATCCCATCCCATCTCGTCAAATAAGCATCTAGCTGTTCTACTGAGCATGTCTGTGGATTTATGAAAGATTTCTGATTGGTTGAATTATAATTGGCACTGTCCCGAGTGTAAACCATTTATGCCAGGTGTCATACAGACCGTATTAAATATTACACCAAACTGCAATTAAACCAACATTTCCTCAAAGCCACAATATTACACCTCTACATTATCCTGAAGGGTGTCTCTGTCTTGTGTGTGCCTTTGCCTCACTCTTCTCCTCTCCTGCTCTCCCCTTCCTGAAACACGTGTGATTTTCTCTCTGGGTCTCATCGTACCTAAAACAAATGCTCTTTCTCATTTTCCTTGTGTTAAATGAGCAAACATAAGGACCTTGGTGCCTCATAATAAATTGATTAGAGAGAAGCCGACTCCCACACAGCAACACCTAAAACTATAGATGTATACTCTGTGCATGTGTGTTTAGCCTGAGGAGGAGGAGACATACTCTCTTCTTCTCCTTAATACACCAACATAGCAAAACATATATATATATTTATCCACGTTAACGACAGTTCCTCTCTGCTGGTCCTCACGCTCCCACCTCTCTGGAAAGCTATACTCTAACCACTCTTATGTGCCGACTGGCTGATGTCTCATGACAGCGACAGTGCTGTAGCGTTTACATATTCGACACAGAGCCCTCTGTGACTGTTTGGTTTTCATTCTGATGTTCAGTGCCGCAGAGCAGAGATTTGGTCTAGGCTGGAGGGGGTGGGGCAGGTCTCATGGGGCTGACACAGGGCTAGACGGCCATGAAAGACTGGTGACCTCGGCTTTGTGACGTCATTTGCCTCGTCTGGTCACCATGGCATTCATTTTCCCTACTGTTTAATGAATTAAGATAAGGGCTCAGGCTAGTTTATGCAGCTATTGGTGACGTTCAGGTGAATTTGGATGTCGCAGCACAAAAAGGAAGAAAGCCTTACTGCCAAGTTGTAAGGATGGCATAAATGTAATCCTATTTTAATCTATTTTCTGATCATCTGCTGTGTGTCTACAAGTCTTTCACCCTTCACTTTAAGTTTAATTAAAGGTGACATTTTCTTCTCTTTTTGTAGCGGGGTTCAGCATTTGACTTTTCCGCTTTACTCAGGTGGTAACTAAATGGTAAGCGAGCATTGTTGTGTGAAGCTGTAAAACACACCCTGACCACATATAGGAAGTCACCCTGAGGTAAGAGCTAGGCTCAAAACGGATACTGACTGTTACAACAGTTTTTCTCCTCTATACATGCCAAGTTCCAGTTCTTTGACAAGAATGCTGTGCTTTTCATCTCTTCTTCTGCTCCTTTACTCTGCCTCAAAGCTACGGTTAAGCACTTTTCCCCCAGAGCCATTGTAGATCATGCACATTTGATATATGATATAAAAACTGCCTCATAGATTAGGTATAATCTGGGCAGCGTATTCTCTGTAGATTCAGTGCTGTCCTTGTAACTGAGGTAAGATGTGTATCTGTATCAGGAGGAGGGTGGCTGTAAAAAAGGCTCCTCTCATTACCTGCTTTTTGTTGGAGCCAGGTGTTTCCTCATGTTGGATCATGCCCTGATGAGGAACAACAGGGCACATGGCAGGTGAGAACCAGGTTTTTAATGCTAGCAGATAGCTATTCATTGTGTGGTCCTCATGCAAGGAAAGCGCAGAAAACTCTTGCAAGCAGAGTAGACTGGTAAAATTACACTCTGTGTTGAGGATTAACACAGGAAGTGTTACTCTTGTATGGTGCAGGAGCTCTGTGGATGTACTCTTTCCCAGCACCAGCAGCACCAGGAGCAGGACTAGTGTGTCGATGGCACAGCCTTTTGTTTACACAGGAGGGAATATGCGTTTGGAGGAAGCAGGGAGAAAAAAGAAGCGGTGGTCAGGGCAGAGACAGGGGGGACACAGACAGCAGTCTCATCACTTCCTTCCTTTCTGTAGTTTTCTATTTTTTTTCACAAATCACCATTGTCAACAGCAGACAGAAGAGGAAGTGTAGAACGCAGGCACATGTTGATTTTTTGCATAACAATAATCCATTAAAAAAACTAAACTGGAGAAAATGTAAAAGTGATTGCATGTTTACTAGTTGTGTAAATGTAGTCTGCCTCTGTCTGCAATCTACTAGCTTGGTCTACCCTGCTACAGCTACAGCACTTTTCTTTTTTTCTGGCAGACAGGCAACATTAAACAAACGTGTATGTTTCTGACCCTGAGACAGAACGCTCACACTCAGTTGACCCTTGACTTCATTGGGACAGCTCTGTGCACGTTCATGCATGTGTACAGATGTGCATGTCATTGTACATAGGCGTGTATACTTTTCCTGTCTTCCATGTAGAATTTCTATATAGCAAAACAGCACTCTGACACCTGCACCCTCTGTCTTGTTGAGCGTCAATCCTGTGGTCAGGGCAAAATGTACTTTCACATGACAGATGGCTGTGTGGGCCTTTGACAGGAAGCCTGGCTACACTGTTTCACAATCTTTCTAGAAACAAGAACTGAGTACCCACACTTCGGTGTGCTACCCGCATTTTGTGTAATGGATGCCAACTTGCCTGTAGTGGGTACAAGCACAAGGCGGAGGGAGGGGGCACAGTGACATAAGTGGACCCCTGAGACTTCCTGGAGGGGTAGAGGTGTGGCAAACGTCTGTTTTGGGCATGGCTTGTGTCAGAGTGTTTAGCGTTTGCCTGTGAGGGCATTTAAATGCAAATGCTAAACAACCTATTGGGGTGGCTAATTACAGCAGATCTTTTGTGTGTGCCAGGCAGTGAGAAGCAGGGAGTTTCTATCACGTCAGGCCTGGACTTCCCCTGCTTGTTTACTCATTGTCTTTCCTTATTGCCCCCTCATTGACACTCCCCTTTTGTGTGGCTGTACTGTTTGCCTGCATGCTGGCTCCTCCTCTTGTGGTGCTGGAGTTAATGTAGTAGATTAAAGAGGCAGCACTCTGGCCCTGTTTACTTCCTCTTTTATCTGGTGACCCAGCTCTGCTTTACTCCAACCATCCCTCTACTCTGTAGCTCGGGTCTAGCCACCACCCATTCAGAAAGGATTCAGCCTCATAGTACTCTCTCTGCAGCAACTAATGCTCAGCTAATTACTTTGGGTGATAAAAATGCATTTAGGTCAGGTTCTAATGCAATGCAAATTTATGAGTAGGCAGAAGCAAATATTAACTTGTAGAGTCACTGATAGTTATTGGCTGGGGACAAAGGTACACCTCCCTTAACTGTCAAATTTGAAGGTTTTTATGTGCCTTTGGTGTCGGTGCCTGTTTTTTTTCTTTGTTGTCAAAAATCTAAGGACAATGACAGCAGGATGCTCTGAAACATTTCCAGCTATATGGGCTCCTTTATAAAGATATAACTACTGTTAGACAAATTTATAGTGAGCCTGCAGACTAAGCTCTATTTTTTATTATTGTATAGAGTCTAAACTATAAATTAAAGTTTCTCTTCCCCTTCCTTTCCTCTTCCTTCCACCTCCTGCTGTTTGTGTGTGTGAATACTATGTTTCATAATTAAAGGAGAATATTATTGCTATTGCAACTGAGGAAACTAATAAATTAGTAACATTATTACAGTGTTTGTGTGCGTGTGTGTGTGTCTTTAGTTGTTTCTGTTTTCATACAGTTATTTTTGCCTTTGCAGATGATTTGGTCTAGTTCTTCTTTTCTTCCATGTACATCAAATTTCCACTTCAACAATGTTTACTTTATTAAACTAGGCTGCATTTGTGCAAGAGTTAGTGTTTCTCAACATATATATGGGAGCTAGTATGTCTTACTATTCACTTACCCCTCTATTTTCTGAAAGTTGCTGCTGAATACACAAACATATAAAACTGGCCTTGCTGCATTCCTGTGAAATTATTTGTCTTGTGCTAAAACAAAGAGAGCAAAATCCCTTGTTTAGTGTTGCCTCTCACTTAATTTTACCACTTAAGTTTCAATGTTTGTTCCATGGTTTGCCACCACTTGTGCTCCTTACTATGCTAATTACACCACGACTTTCATGTATTCTCCCTCTGATAAACACATACCCTGACACACACTTAGACATACACAGAGGGAGACTTGGCAGGCCCAGGAAGCCAAGCTGGATCAAAGGCAGTGTGTGAGGGAGTCAGGGTACCTCGTAGAAAACAGCTGCCCCTTACTGTCTCTGCCTCTCACCCTGACCTGACAGCAGCTAGAAATATGAGGCCTCTCCAGACCTCTGTCCTGGGAAAAAAGGACAGGACAGCACATATACACTGAGAAAAGCTTTTGTCTCTGCTCCCTCTTTCACTCTCCCCCACTCACTCAAGCATACAAAGACGAAAGAAAGCCGTTTGTCTATGCTCATTCACTCATTCAGTCAGTCACAAATAGAAATCTTCGTTTCACATATACACTCCCTTTGCCACATTCACAAAACCATTAAATTATCCCATGCTTGATTTCTCTTTATTGTCTGTTTGTTAAACTCTTTCATTAGCTGTTTTAGTCAATTTGGTGCAATTTGTCTGTCAATCTTACTCTGCATTTGCCTTTCTGTCCACTTTTCTCCTACCCTCAACATTGTGCCTGCTCCTTCTGTGAACTAGGCCTTCCTCAACATTGACTGAGAGTGCTTTTCTTCTCCTATACTCTTGTCTCCACCTTTTCTCGCCACATGTCTGGGATTTCTCTCGCTCTGCTCTGCTTCTCTGGTGTGTTCAAACTCTGACAGAGTTGAGAAAGGCATTCAGCTCACTAATCCGGGCTCCCTCTATCAGGAATGCTAATACGTGTGATTGTGTGACCCACTGAAGCCCGGCAACATCTGCAGAAGCCTATGGCGAGCCCCTACCCTCCCACACCCACCCTGCCCCCTGCTTTAGAGCGTTCACTCGCTGCCATTATTTCATTGTTTCACTTCACGCCTGTGACTGGGCAGCGCAGTTAACCCTCTGCTGGGCAGACCAGGCTAGCTGCAGTCCTGCAAACAGGACCAGAGGGGTCCTGAGGAGGGGAATATGGGTTTGGGACAGCCCTTTCCCAGGAATGGCCTCCCTGCCTGTCCATCTGGACCCCTAAACACAGCGCCACTCTTCACACTGTTTACTTATGTGTTTCGCTTGTATTGAGTGCATTTGTGTGTTCATAGAGGTTGTTTAAAAATATTGTCACTTGTGAGTTACGGCATAATTACAGAAATGACATTGTGTGTCTCACTGTTGGAACTTTTGTATTAGTAAATTTCGATTTCTCAGGGACATCAGGCGAAGGAAACTTGCCCTTGATAGGATGAGATCTGAGATTCTGGTGTTAGCCAATGAAAACCTGTTATTACATTTTCACCCACCCATTTGCCAGGTATTGGAGTTGAAAGAAATTATTGTTGGGGTAGTGTCTGTTTTCAGAAAGATGAATTACTGGTAAAGCACAGCTGACAAAGTGAATCTTTGTCAGACTGGAGTGCTGTTGATTGAATTACCCTTCTCCTCAATCCTGGCTGTACTGCTGCATATGTATTCAAGATACACCATACTATAGAGGAGCAAAGGAGTAGATTGGATTTCTATGTGCTTCAATCACATCCTAACATTAAGCTATTAAAGCTTTAGGATTGTTAGACCTGTCAGAGTACTGTTCATGTAATCTATTTATTGCTGGATACCAATATCGCACACATTTTAGTTTCAGGCTTCTTAGATTAGAAGAAAATCCAAGCAAAACTTGCATTGTACGATATACCAAGTAAGATCAAGTGATTACCTTTTGGTTTTCATTAGAGGTCCCCACTCAGTAGTTATTTATTAATTCCAGGAATTAGAGAAGCAGCTAACCTTTGACAGTATGTGGATTGAATATGGACATATGGGCATATTCAACACAGTAGCAGTGTTCCACTTATTTTACCTAAAATAAGCCTAAAACAGCTGTCGTAGCAGTAAATTAATTTTCAACCGCTGAGCAGCCCACACAAAATAAAAGGTTCTAATTATTTAGATGTCAGCTAATTGAGTTTGTTTGCTAGATATGGGTAGATATGTCCCTACAAAACGAGAAATTCATTTACACAAAAACGGAGAGTGAGTTTTGTATCCTTATACAATGTATGCAGTAACCACAAGGGATCCACATTCAGAGACCATGTGTCATCTCTGGTCCTGGAAAATACACACGCACCTTAATGTTAATGTTAGAACAATAATTTTGTCCATTGTTATCAAAACCATGATTAATCATTACATTTTTGCAAAGCAGGGGAAGTGTTACCATGGGTACATAAAATGATCCATGCTGCTTTGCATATCAACAGAAAGGTTTAAATTGCTGTACAACTCTGGGTGGTGCTTAGATTTGCTACAGACCAAAGTAGGTTTAACGAGAGGTTCACTATTTTAGTATTATATTTTGGTATTCTCTTTGTTTGTTGGATTCTCTGTATCTTCCCCGGACCTCTGTTGTTCCGCACTACACACACACTGTTGTGTGTTAAAACACAGTGTTGGGCAATTCAGCATGAAGGTTTTCCCTGTTGTATATTCCCTATAACTGTGTAAGACCATGATTTCTTTTCTGTTTAATTTTAGTGGCTGTTCTGTCTATCTTGATGTGCAAGACCTTACATAAAGTAGATAACATTAACCACTGGTTAGAACTTAACTGTCAGAAAAAAGTGAAACTTAAATAGTTTTATCAGAATATGAAGTGCTAAACAGAAAATGCTTGATAATAACCATATAGCATGATGTTTGGAAACAAAAGGGAAATGAGTAAGTCCAAGAAGCATGTTAACAACTAATTTAAAAATATTCTAGTGCCGCCACGTGTACTTAGGGTATGCAGACAGAATATGCAAAAAATGAGGAACTGTCTTTGAACACCATTCAAGACAACTTCTCTAAAAGTCATCAACACAACTTACTACCTGCAGTGTAACAGACAAGACGCTCAGATGTATTGCGATCTGAATTACAGAACGTTAAACTTTGATTCATGGTTTCTCAAATTAAAACTTCAAGATCTGTCCATGTGTGTTTTAGTTTGATATTCTTCCCCACCACTCTGTGTCATAAAAGTTTTGCTTGTTCCCTGCAAAAACGATTTAAAGTGAATATGAGCCATAGGGGAATATAAGCGGTTCTACCATTTCAGTTCCCATGATGGCTCATTGAAATCAGGGACTGAAGGATGTCTTCCATTTTTAAGATCAAAGTTCAAGCTATAACAGGCCTTCCTAGGCATCATTTACATCTACAGCAACACACTGCTCTGGAATGATCATCTACTGTGTCATGTACACACACTCTGACATTGTTTTTCACCTGTACATTGTAGATACATACTGTCTTACCAATATAAGATATAAATGTTTGAATGAAATAACTGCTCCCCCATTCCTGTGTTTACAGACATGTTTCAGGGTTTCAAGACAGTTTAAAAGGAATGGGCTCTACAGAGCCAAATTGGATCTCGGTATGTAAATACTGCTCTGATGTTTAATGAGAAACAAAGTTAGCTAATTATAGCAGCTCTGAGAAACATGAGGAGGACAGTGGGAAATGTTTCCATCACTCCCTAGCTCTATAGATTACTGCCTAATTGCCTCAATCGAATCAGGCGGAGACATTAGCCAGAGAGGCAGAGAGTGAGAGAGAAACATGGGGATGGGGCTGATTACACATATCCGTCGGTGGCTCTTTAGATAATCCAGCCGAGGACCAGCAAGACGGGCTCTCTGGCATAGTATGAGCCTGTCTGTCTTCTTTAGTCTGCATGTCTTCCATGTTCTGCTCCCCACCCCCAGTGCAGTTATGAAGGTGAGGATAGCACTGTACTGTATTCTCTCCTGCCACGCCAGCCAGCTGCAGAGGTGATTCATACTCCCATGCGGAAGTTTTTCAAGTATAATTACATGTAATTCTGACACATGTTTATGCCTGATTTTACCAGACAGCGTCTCCACTAATGACAAAGTAGAACATAGCATCCTTCCAAACATTTGTTACAACAATATTTTTCTACCATACTATTATATGTTGTAATTTTAAGGGCTAGGTGGAAAACAGTTTAGCTGACCTGTTGAGAAGTTTGGAAAATTGCTTCTTCTCTTTTAAAACAAATATAGATATATTAAATGATTTGCCAAATATCAAGAAAGTAAGAAACTGAAGAGAAATGTCTAAATAAAATAAATACAAGTATTATTAAGAATATCCTGATGGTGGGAAGCCCCTTTTGTTTATATATGTCTCAAAGGAAATTGTGAGGAGAGGGAAAACTGACTTGTTTATCTTATTTTTTGTTAATTCCTCTAAGTCTTGCTAATGACGATGCAGGAATAAAAAGGAGACTTTCTTTATTTTACTGTTTAATGTCCTGGTTATGTTTTGTAGGCAGGATTGGGGGAATAAAAAGCTCCATTGGATCTGTTTCGTTCTCACAGCACAGTGATATTGAGGTCAGCTGTCCAAAACGATCTCATGTTAAGGAATCGGCAAGTCAGCAGGGTCAGAGCAGAACCGCCATGACGACACTTTCTCCACGGTGATAAAGCTGCCCTCCTTTCCCTCCCCTTCCCTTCCTCTGCATGGGAAGAGCAGAAAGGAGTCTGAACTGTATCTGTGCCCTTTCGTCCTTGTCTTCTCACAGAACAAGACTTAGAAATCAGGTGAAGATAGTCTTAGTTAACTTTAATTTGACCTTTACAGTTCTAAAGATTTAGAGCTGCTTCCATCTTCTTGTAATACTGAACAAACATCTGAACTACTGAAAATAACCAACAGAAAATAGCTGTTTCCTGAATGTCATATGGGTGTAAATTATTGTCTGAACGATTCTTCCTCCAGTTTTCCAGGCAGGATGCCATGGAGTATGGTGTAGGAAGTGTATGTAGGAATTCTGTGTGGGGATCCCATACCCTGCTGGATTCTTTTTTAACTATTCCGTTGGGAAAGTAGACACTGTATACAGATAACTGGCGCTCATGCAGAAAGGTTTGAGAGTGGGAGGTCTCACTTCTCCAGACATTTAGCATAGGCACTTTGGGTGTGAATATTTGGAAACTCATGTGGGAATGAGTGAACTGAGCATTTTACATTGATGTTGCTGCTCATTTACATTCCACTTCTCCCCACTATTGGGTTCAATGTTGATAGTCTTGACTGTATAAATAAAATACCAACAGTTCTCATATCAAGCAGCAGCTTTGAAAGTGTGTTCTGATGCACTTTAGGTCATGCGCACCCATTTAAAGTAGACTACTGCTCAGACCTCTTTTATATCCTAAAATCAGTCACATATAACCCAGGTCTTTCACTTTTCTCACTCTCACACTACTTTCTCACCCTTTCTCTCTCTCTCACACACATGTTCCTATAATTTATGGCTGCCGGGTCCTTGATCAATTGATAGCAGGGAATCCTTTAGTAAATAGAGTTTTAGACACATTGCCAATAGACCTGGGCTATTGATTGGAGTGTAAATTAAAAACTTAATCAGGTCTCTGAGATAAGATTTATCTCCGCCCCAAGCAAATTACAGGGCTGACTTGGAGACATAAAGGCAGGCCGGTGGGCAGATGAGCACTGCCCCTTCATGGTGCGAAGTCTGGCTGTGATTCTCTGTCCTCTTCCCATGTCACTGGCAGTGCCACTTCACCTCTTCTATATTGTTTTCCATCTTGTGGACTACACCACAAAGATTTTTATTGCGGACATAATAGATGAGTGCATTTCTCGCAGTCTTTAGTTAGAACAAGAGTAGCTTAGACTAACAAAGTTTGAAGCGTTTGGTGGACATACTTATCCAATATGTCTTATTGTTCCATGATGCACTTTTAGTATAGCTGACCCAAGTGGGAAGTAGTTTTATTTCTTTATCATTTTGTTCTGTTTAGCAGTTTGTCTTGTTCAGTATTGTCAATACCCCCCTCGCTTCCCCATCCCACTTGCTTTCTCACTGCGTGTTTAATCACTTACTTTCATTGCTGCCTGTGATAAAAGATGTAAATCATTACACCCGGCTTTTATTTCTTCAATAATATTCTCATCTTGTTGAGGTCATTTTACGCCACAATGAATTCATGCACATTCATACGCACATGCAATGTTGTCTATATTTTATATGTATTAAGACAATCCTTGGGATTGCACATTGATCAGTATATGGATTTCCACAGTAATTGCTGAGGGAAATTTTCTCTGTCTCTACTCTTCTTCATTATTAATATTGGGAAATGGGTATACATTCAAAATGTCTGGGTATAATTTCATGTTAAAATAACGAGAGCACTTTTAATTCATACCAGCTAATACAGAATAGCATGCATACGCGAACAGCGCTTTCTTCAGGTTTCACAGATAAGACTCACTCACTAAGGATCCTGGCATAGGTGCCTCACAGGTATCTGCCCAGATCTTTTAGTCTGTAATTAAAACATACACTTTTTGTGTCATTCAGAGCAGTATTGGGCTCCTCTAAGGGATTATAGCACTTCCTATTATCTCTGCTCTTATAGTCCTCATATACCAAAGCCATAGAAATGACATTGACCCAGAGAGAGAGAGACAGACAGCGAGAGAGGAAGATGGCGTGTACACAGTTGAGGAGGTCACAAGTCCATTAGCAGATAACTGTAATTATACAAAAATATAAAAATGTGCAACATCCCTGAGGACTAATACATTGATGGTGAATATATGGACATTATTTTGGCTATGTGAAGTGCTGTGTAAGTGTTAGAGGTCCCCAAAAGAGCCATGCAACCAAACCATTCAGTGGCTACATAATGGTAGCCAACCTTTCTCTTTGTCTAGTTGTGGGGGAGGCTGAGACCATCAGTAATAGGCTTTTTGCCTGATAAGCCCGGAAAATACTCGTTTAGTTAGTGAAAGTGCAGAGGGATCCTGGCCTGATAAACCCGCTGTTTCCTTCTGTAATACCCAACAGCTAAAATCAATAGTTGGGATAATTCTCCTGCTAGTCGTCCAGTCTCCTTTATCTGCAGGCTTCTTCAACCCATATACTTAGAGGTGGTGGGTAGCTGAAGTATGCCTATGTAAATATTAGAGGTTACACGTATATAGTTAAACTTGCATATAACTTTGCTGGCGTTTGTCTTAACTGCTGTTTTCATTGCCACCTTTGGCAGGAATGCCCAAATGTTTGCCTTAAACCTAAGATATGGGTACCTCATTTGGGCATAGAGTTACTTGGAGGGCAAGAATCATATTAATTTTATTGGTGTAAGGGTCCTCATCCTGTGGGTCCAACTCTTGGCAATCAGCTCAGGTGTTGTCTCACAGTGAGTGCATGTATAAATCTAGCGGGAGGAAGTGGCTGTCAGCACTAATTCAGCCCAGCTAAGAGCACTGTGCTCTGTCAACACAAGCTCTATGTTCTGACACTGGTGCTTGATTAGGCTCAGAAATACAGCACAGGTAGCACCTGTGCCACAGCCACAGAGTTGAAGGGTTCTGACGAGAGATCTGTCTGTATATTTAGGGTGAGAAGTGCATGAGGTTCATGACACTGATGAAGTGATTATGTTCAAAAAATGCAGTATATTGCATATGTCTCTGAATTTTCACCTCCAAGATGTCTTTTTTTTCATACACCTTGTTATGGGTTCACATTGTGCCAGTCTGCCTGAACTGGCATAGTTGAGAATACAAAAGTCCTCCTATACCACAAGTCCACTGTCCCACATTAGCCTCTGATATCGTTTTTGCTTGCGGGCTCTCCCAGAGTCAGTTTCCATGTAATCTTTCTGGCGATCACAGCACTGCTGTAAAATACGGCCTCAGGTGTTAGTAGGCAGGGTTAGCCTGCGACATCGTTACCTAAAGTGCAGTGTATTAAAAAGCAGTCAGGGCCCTGGATCACAGTATATCACAAGGGAAAGGCAGCGATAAGGCCTGCCTTCTGCCCGCAGATCAATGAAGGTTACTGACATCATATCACAAAGTGAAAGCGAGTGCTGCACCCCTAGCTATTTATCAGCGGTAGATCACACATGAAAGGGGTGGAGGACAAGACAGGACAGCACTTTTCCCCCCTGTTGGGGGCTCAAGCCCTGATTCCTACTATTTCATCTTATCGCTTCTCCCCTGGATTCCAGTGGCTCACATATGGAAGAAGATTGTCAGTGACAACTTTTTTGTGATATGCAGCACTGGCAGCCGCACAAGACTTTTATGTGGTGATTTCTGTATGTCTCTTTCACTTCTTTCCTCTTTACTTTTGTATATCTTTGTCAGTACATCTAAGGTTCTACTGTCCTTGATTGCCAGGTTGATTCAAAGTTGTAACTGGGGGAATTGTATTGGGCCTTCAACCTTATTCCAGTTATCTTCCTGGAATGTGCAGCAACCTGAGGCAGCACAGGCCCATGGATTTTAGTTATTGCATGATAGGTTTGAAATGTCAGCACTGACACGAGATAGTTTTAACCACTGTACACTTATCTGTATCTCCTTTTTCTTCTTCTCTTTACTTTTCTAGAGCTTTATTGGTTTATTGTATTATATATCATAAAGCCCCTATTCTCCTCACTTATGTCTGCATTAGGGTGGTAGTATTGAGCTGTGTGTACGCGCAAATGCATTTAAGCATGTCCATGTGTAGGAGATCATGCTTACAGGTACTGTATGAGTTCCATTTATCAGCTGCCTGGGGCACAATGTGGAGGATTTCCCCCAATGGGTTAGTGTGTAACTGCTCTGTCAATACATGCTTGTCAAGGCTGGGAGAGTGTGGGGAAAAAAAGGCCCCTCACTCCAACGCACTGAAGCCACTTATTGAGCAGCCAATAGCTATTTACCTCTTGACGGTGGCAGGCGGAGAGGGGGCCCAGCCCGGCAACAGGGACTGTGTGGCTCATTCCCTGCTCCCAGGACTTCACTGCTACTAGCTTACTATGAACCAAGCCCATCCTGAGCCAGGAAGTAGAACCAGTGGCTCAGACAGGAGACAGGGAGGTCTGTGTTTATGTGGAGCAGGTTGTCCTCTCATGGCTCCTGGTCTTTGCAGGTCCTGGCTGTGTGTGCAGCTTGCTGCTGTAAAGCCCTGCTTCCTCTCTGGAATCTTGGTGTTGACAGAGAGCATCTGGGCCCTGGGAGAGCTTCCAGCCTGCTGGGTCCTCACATGTACACACACACAGAGGGAGGGCTGGAGGAGGGAGAGTAAGAGAGGTAGAGCACAGTTTGTACACTGTGTTTAAATATCCTATTAAATATCCGGCATATCCTTTCTAACTTTGTTGTGCCCATTGACCTACACATAGACTTATCTCTGTGTGCCCTCCCTCTTTCAGGGCAAATACCTAAAGGTGGTATATTTTATGAATGAGTGTGTAGATGGGTGTTTCTTTTATCCTCACCTGCTTTGATTCAACAAAGAAAAGAATGTTGTCAAGGAGGTGTTCATCTTTCCTCTTCTCCTTTTGTTTTCTTAGTCCTTCTTGCTCTGGTGAAAATCCCCCTTTTTGTGGGCTGTGTGGATCCCTGCACTGTGTGTTGGAGTTGTAGGTCGCCTGTCAGGACATGTCCCATATACCTGAGTCACAGAAGGATTAGTTAACCCTCACGGTACTATTGAGGACAGTTTGCCAAACTATGCACAGCTGGTGTTTTGTTAAGAAATGGAATGAGAAAAGTTAGCCCCAACAATTTAAAATGTGCCACGTGTACCCATCAGTTGAATTCCATAAGGTTTATCACCCAAATAAGTTCCCTCTCACAGCCAAGTCTATATATATATTTCATATATATATTAAACTGAAATGAGACATCAATTTTGCACAAAGTAAGCCATACAAGAGCAGCACAGCAAGCTGTCCTGCTGTTAAAGAACAGCTGTACAAACAAAGAGAGGGGAAAACGAACAAGAAAAACACATTATATCAACATTTAACAACAGTTGCTCTGTAATCTGGTATTACTTCCACAAGCAAAGTAGGGGCCTGTGTCAGGCCAAAGTGAATTTGGATACTGTTGTGGCAGGAGGAAGCCAAGTGCTTTCGAGAGGTTCGCCCAAGATGTGAAGGTCCATATACTCATCTTAATCCAGGAGGCTTGTACTTAATCGCTTTTGATGTGCATGTGAACATGACCTGCTTCTACATTCCAGCCCTCACCATACCAAGTTCAGAAGACCAGGGCAAGGCTGAGCAGAATGGTAGGGGGTGAGGGGTATGGGGCGTTGGGGTGGCTTCAGCTTGTGCTAATTGGCTGACAGGCTAGTCTATACGGCCTGAGGCAAAAGGAATACCCTTTCCTCAACACCAAGTGTCTTCTAACGGTTCTCTTCCAAACTCCCTTTCTTTTCTCCAGTCTCTCCTGTGTTGTCACAATTTAGTATGTGTTTGTATGTGTGTGCTTGGGCTCACACATGCATGTACATGCTACACTGTGTAAGCTGGCACATTATTAAGGGGAATTCCAGTGAAAGAGAGAAGTTGAACAGAGAAGGGTCTGTCCCATTGGTTTGCGGTGGGTGGCATCCTAGCATTCTTCTTTGTGTGTGATAACTGCCCACAGTGACCCTGTGTATTTCTCTGGTCCAGTCAGTGTTATATTACTGGCTGATGGCACATAGGACTCTTACATAGGGCATGAGAACTCCCATCTGCCGTGAGTTCACTGAACTTATTGTCGAGGTTCGAGAAGACTTGAAACTGTTGTCAAGCCAGGCTTTGGGAGACTACGTTAGAGAGATTTGGCTGGGGCAGACTAGGGCTTTGCAGCCAGGCAGTCATCCAGAGTGACAGAGCACAAAGATGGAAAGGGAAAGACGAGGGTAATAGGAGCAACAGGGGATTAACAAATGAGAAGTCATGACTTGGCATCTAGGAGTGTAGTTCACACACAGATGCACAAATGCGTGCACACACACTTCGGTATAGCGAGGAGAATTGCCTGGCACACTGTAACATCTTGTCAAAGCTTTGGAGAGAAGTGCAGGCTGTGAATATGCCTGTTCCCGTTTTGCCCCTGTGTGTATGTGTGTGTGTGTGTTGTATAGTGGTTCAGGTGCGGTTAATGTTGGCACCAGATCTTCAGGCCCGAGGCAATAAACAACAGAGCAGGCAGGAGGCCAGATGCAACTCCACAAACTTTTAACCTCTCCCTGAGCTAATCCCTCGCCACACTAGTAACTCTTTCTTTTTTTAACTCATTCTTTCACCTCTCACTCTCACTCTGTTCTTTATTTCTCCTCCCACTGCCTTCTCTTCTTTCTTTTTCTCTCTCTCCTTTAGTCCCACTCTCCTTTTAAGTGAAGTCAGTGTGCTGACCTCTAAATAAAGGCTGGAACACTACAGCTGTTACCAACTTCAAACAGCCAGTGCTCAGAGTGGAGCCTGTGCGGGCGTTAGGGGTAGAAATAATGTGCCTATTAAAACTAACTTAAAGCCCTCTTTACTCTCAAGGCTCCCTGGGTCCAAGTTGATGACACCAAACTAGGCTTGATACTTACTCCAGCTCAGCCGAGACAGTCACAGTGCAGCCAGTCCTTACACAGCCCAGTGTGAGATAAAGAATGAGCTAAGACAAAGACACTTTTCATTTTGAGTCCACAGTTTCTGAATGATTTTCACTTTGATATAATCTTTCCATGGTGGAGGGCAGTAACAAAGGGTCATCTACACTTCCTCACTTTAGGCTCCAGCTACATCATTTGACTGGACGTCAGCTAATGTAGCCTTATGCAAAATCGTTTTGGCCCCCAAATTGTACTCTAGTGGTTAGTTCTCTGTTTAACATCGTGCTTTTAAATATCTTTTTCCTGGCAGACGCAACAGTTAAACCAAACGAACGAAGAGCAGTAGGTTCATAAGGACACAGTAAAGTTTGTAACCAATGAATCTATGCTGGTCATAGTTGTTATTAATTAGATCTTTATCAGTGGAAAAAGTTAACGTCTTTATTCATGGAAGAAGTTTGGCAGACAAAACCCAGATTTGGTTCACAATGAATCATCCACCTCAAGTCCTTATTAATAGAACTTGTAAAAATGGAGACTGTCTTTTATCCAAACACTCACAGAATGTCTTTCTGATACTAAGACTGAGCCAGAACCAAAATGGAAAACATCAGGATTAGTCACCCCACTCTCATGTTTGTTGTCTCTTGTTATAAAGGGAAGGGCTTCATGATTTATTATCTGTACAGATGGTTTTCATACCTCAACTTATCTCTTTAACCTAAGTAACTTTTAAATTTAGATTACAAGTTTTTGTCCTGTTTGTCCTTTTTTGCTGGGTTAATGTGCCTCCAGTGGATGTCCCATAATGATTTAGGGCACAAATAGCAATAAAACATCAATGGGCAGTTTAGTAAATTTGGGTAAAATACAGTTATACAGTGGGTAATTTAATAACAAAATGACCATGTAGTACTTTCTGTGCTAAGCATTAATCTGTGTTCAGAACAACAAAATACTGTTCAGCACTTGATTTAATTACGCTGTGTCTCTTCCATGTTATGACATTTGTATGTCACCTTGTTGCATGTTGTTACTGTGTATATTTCCCCTGAATGCTAGAATTTGTGTTTATAGGCATTATTATCTGCAGGGCCTCCATTTTGCTTGTGTATGTTTTGTGCATACGTGTGACTGTGTTTGTCCCATGAGAAAAATAATTACAAGCTGCACAAGTTGTCATTATGAGCCTGGCTGTCCAGCCTTCCCCCTGACTGCATCACTGCAATAGGTTAATTAGATGTCTGATGTTGATGTCATCATGCTGGCAACTTTTCCAGGCATGTGGACACAGACTTACCTAAGCTGAGGTTGAATGAGTCTTGATGCTTCCTAAGTTGTGATAGCTGCTTTAGATCGTGTCGTTCTTCTAAATTCTAATAATTTAAACTGTCCTAGACATCTACCACAGCCTCTCCCTCCTAATGTTTAGTGTACTGTATGTCTCAGATTTAATTTATTTACATTTTTTAAACACATTGTATATTTTAAACTCTTTAAAAAGACGCTCATATAATTAAAGAAAAACATTTAATCAACTTGTATAAAACTGCCTAGCCAAGCTGTTGTCCTTGATGTTCTGACTTGTACCTTGTCAGATGTATTATAGAGATTTTTACTTGACTTTCTAAAGACTTGCCCTTGTTCACTTGTTGACTCTTTATGAAATTTGGGTATATTTATTATTATGCTGTGCATGTGGTTATTTAACCTGCCAGTTGAAAAATAGATAAGTAGCTCTACAACTCTAACAAGAATGGACCTATGCCAGAAAAGATATAGGAAAAAATGTTTGTGCATTTGTGTTGCGTGACTCACTCTCAAAATAAACCACTTGACCTTTTCTGAATAGTGACTGTTAACACAAGGTAGAATCTTAACAGCAGAAGAGAGTATTAAAAGATATAAGTTGCTATTATTTGAGAACTAGTAGAGTAGTATTACAGAAGCACATAAAGTACACACAGAATGCATTCCAGGCTGAAGTGGATGAATGGGCAAGTCTAGGAATGGACATAACATTCCTTATGGAACACCTGAAAGGTTAGGCGGAGAGTGAGTGCAAGCTAAGAGAAAGAGTGCAAATCTCTGTCGACAGGCTGTGCCTCCTGCTCTGCTCCACCTGGGGAATGTGTTACCTAATGGGCCACAAAACTGCCTGGAGACCACAGTTCTCTTATCGCTGATATTAGATGACCCTGCAGAAAAACAGGAATCCATCATGAGGAATAAGACCCTTGCAGAAAAGTAGGATTGAAGGCTTTTCTCTTTTTCTGTGGACAGAAAGAAAGAATGGTAGGTAATGTTATCTTGTTCACAGTTACAAGAATCCTGCTTGCAGAGGCTATGGGTTTCAAGTTTCTAATATGTATATAAAGTTTCACTGCACAATGGATCTTTTGTCTAGAGCAAACTGAACACTCCCCCTCCTTCTTTTCCTCCCTTCTCTTGTAAAAAAATGCATTCATGTGCTTGTGGGGCTGTGAGGACTCAGGTTTCTGCTATCTTTGTGTGCCATGTCGTCACTCGCCCCCGTTAGCTGAAATGTGCATCTTGCGCAGACAGGCACATTGCCAGGGCTGCTTCAGCCACGGATTAGGGAGAATCCAGGAAACAACAGATTCCTGACAAAACAGCAGCATGACAGGTAACTGAAGTTGCGCTAGGGAGAGAGGAGGCAGACGATAATTACAGAGCTTTTTGTTTTCTGGGCACTCTTAGCTGGCTACTTAAGTGCCTGATCTGAAATCTGTGCCTTGTAATTACAGTAGTGGGCCCCATTAGGGCAGAGGTCTTGGTGGGGATTATTCTCCTTCTCTTCTTTCCTCTATGTGTGTGTGTGTGTGTGTGAGACCTCCCCATCACCTCCTGTGTCATGTTTAAACCACAGCAGTCAGGACAGAAGGACGAGCAGGAATTAGCCTTCCTCTTCTCTGACTGCCCTGCGTGCACAGTCACATTCTCACTTTGTGCCAGATCCCAGAGCTGCTGAGATAGTGCCATGCGTGCCACGGCCTCTACTTGGTGTGTCCTTCTCCCTCTCTCCAGCTCGCTAATACCTTTGCTCCTCGTGCTGACGCTGAGAGATTTGTGTTGATTATGACAGGGTTGTCACAGTGATGAGTGTGTGGTGTGGCGTGTGTCATGTCGAGTTGACAGGGACTTTTGGCATGGTGTCTGTGGAGGTGGGTTGTGGCTCTATGTGAAGCTGGTCTTAAACACCAACAGAATTGTGTCACCAGGTTGATGGAAGAAGGCCAAGAGATTTGCTCGTGGAGTTCAGAGGATAAACCTTGGCAGTACCTTGGCACATGACTGCTTTATTTTGCCACAGACAGAGCAATACAAAAACAGAATGAAAGGAAAAAAGGAATAAAATGAAGACAAAAATAGCCATGTGACTTGGAGATGGAACTTGAATTGGGTCATCATATAAGGGGTCATCAAATACCTTCAACTTCTAGGAACATGAAAAAAGATCTAGCAATCAACATTAGATAGATCCTGCGTCTTTAAGCAGCTAGACCTCCTAATAGATTCTTAAGCACTGGCTTTAGTGCATGTTAAACCAGGATTACCCAATCAATTATAGTCAGTACAAACAAGGATTACTTAAAACAGTACATTTTTCTTGTTGAGAGGCTAAAAGCAGGGTAAATGGAAGAAGCAGCGCTGCTGTTGATGCGAAGAGCAGTCACGATGGGGTCATGATAACCTCAGCCATGGGCACCACAGGAAGAATATAAATCCTCATATATGTTGATATATCCAGAATATATCAAAGAATTTTCTACAGGATCTCCTCACATGTTTGCAAATGTTTCTGCAAGGTTTTAATTTCCCATTCCCTATGCCATGGTCTAGTGTAGAAAATGATTAAACTGTGCGTTTCTGATATTACCTGGCCCTGTAGGTTGTGTGAAGAATATTTTTCCGTAGGTGTGCAGGACTGTGAGAGTCGATTAACTCTCAAACTCACATACTCGCCCTTTCTCTGAACTCAGCTTTTGTTTACATTTTAATCACAATCAACAGCTGTAACCTCCTTCACAATACCCAGCAAGTAAGGACATATATACTTGCCAAACCAGATCCCTGCACTCATGTGTGTCTGTGTTTACACATTTTCTCTCTCCTGCATTAACCACCACACACCCCTTAGATACTGAAACTACATAACCTTAGAAGCCAGTGTGGACCAATGAACTGGAGCTAGTGTCTTGGTACCCTGGGACAGCAAAATGTACATTGTTGTTAGAAAGGATATGCAGTGGCTTTGAGTGGGCTTCCGTGTCATCTTAACCTCTGCACATGTCAGTCCATCTTTAGAGAACAGCCAATTCTGAAGGATCTTACACACTCAGAACTGACACTCTCTATCTCTCTCCTTTTCTCTCTCACTGCTACACACACACACGCACACACACACACTCCCTCTCTCATTCAGTTTTCCTCATGTTGTCAGTCAGTGCTGAGTGAGTGGTGACTAACATCCCTCTCCTGTGTAAAAGGTCAGCAGGCTCAATGGATAGAAAGAGTAGGCTGGCTTTTCGGAAACAACTGTTCTCAGAGCATTCAGTTTTTCTGTCAGTCAGTCAGCCATTTCTAATCACAATGTGTTGTTAATGATGAAGGATGGTGAGACAGTTGGTCTAGATAGTGTTTGTGACAGGAAAAGCTTGTAGTGACTGAGACCTCACAAAATAAATTGTTTTATGACCACAGCCAGACAGGAAAGGCAAGGTAGACGGTTCCTCAGTAGTGCTTGTGGCATTACTGCTAGTCTGAAAAGCTGTTCCTCCAGAAACGTAATATATCAACTTATGTTTATACGTAGGTTTAATTTTTATAGATCTCTTTGGCTGATTTGTCATATGACAAACTTTCTATGTGAGCATGAAGCAAATGTTAGTTAAATGCTTTTATCTTGGTCTTATAAGAATAACTCAGCAAAAATGTTACAGTCAAACATAATTCAAGGGTGAAACAACCCCTCCCTCTGTTCAACAGGCACTGTTTGTGCCCATTTTGAAATGAAACTTACTTAATTAAGAAGCAATAAGAGTCCAGCTATAGCATTCCTTCATTAGCTTAAGCTGGCTGCTGTAACCAGATCCACAGCATTAATGACAACACAGCCCCTGTGAAAAGCATCATTGTTCTCAAGATAATTGTCCTTTTAGTTAACGCAGCCTCGGGAAGGGCTCTCCTTGTTAGAGGAGCTGGCTAGGACCAAGGACAGCCGGAGGCAGGGAGAGGACTGGGACTGATACTGGCCCAGTGCCCGTTGTGACAAGCCCACTTGTGCCCTCTGCTTAAATCCCCTTGGTATGCAGTGGAATTAGCTGTCCCCAGGGTGTGGCACCAGGGGGTTGGTCATTAATTATATACCCTGAATCTTAACGAATGAAGAGCAATCAATAAAATAAAGCAGATGTATGCAAATAGCATGCTGATTATACTGCCTAATGACATGTCATGTTGTTGGCAGGAGAGAGCTGAGAGGGGGAAAAGTAAGGACGGATATGTAGATACAAAACGAATCCATATACCAGTCTTGTCTAATGTTGAAAACATGCATGTGTAAATAATTTTTTACAGAAGTAGAGCAGAGCAGTGTTTTGCTATGAAGCTGCCCTGTTTCATTAGCTCGTTAGATTCTGTTTCAGATCTTATCATTGTAGTTTTATGTTTCTCTACTAGACAGGCTGCAGTGACTGTCAGCCAGGAAATGGTGTGAGACTTGGGGGTTGGGTCGGCTAGAATTTGAGCAACATAGAGTAAAATCTGAGGCTGAGGTGCAGGGATGTGGCACTGCTGTTGGAAGGCTGATAACAACTATAGGGAAAGGAGAAAAGGTTAGTTCACCTGCTTGGAACTTTGCCCTTGCACTGAGATCTCCATTGTATCCAGCCAGCTGGAGCTGTTGGAAACTCTATACCTGCCTTTAAGCAAAGAGGGAGGGCAGCCAAGAATTAACTGCTGCCTCATCCTGGCAGCCGCCAAGGATGCTGTCTGGCTCCATTCATGGCAAGCGTGAGAGGGCAACGAGGGAAGAACAGTAAGGGGAGGGGAAAGAAACAGTGCTGGCAATGTGTGTCACATAAGCCAGAAAGAAATTGTGAAGAAAGAGGGATTAGCAGTATCAAGAATAATGTATGCTGCACACAGTGTGTGTAGATTCTTTGTTCAGAAGACGTACGATAGAAAAATGTACATTTACACTTCCTAAAGGAGAATACAGCTCATGTTGGTGAGTAGTGTCAATTTCATGGCCCAGCTATGTCTCTGTTTAGACTGTACTCTGATAAAGAATATTAATTCACTTTGAAAAGCCATGGCATGGTGTAGTATACTACTGAGGTACTGGTGTAGTGATGTGCTACCTGTACATTGTTCATTTCCATAGTGTCTGGCAAGACCAGGATTTGTTATGGTCGCCTATGGTCTTCCAATTTTCCTTTAGGATAGTGAAATCCAAGACACAGGCAATTCAGGAGACCAGGAAAGCCCAAGGAGAGGCCAGGGAACAGGTGGTGACCCTGTCCCTGGGAGTATATTATTGACCAGGCACCAACGGCCAGATTGATTACTTTATTGTATTGCCATGAACCTCAGTGGCCAGAGACCTCTGGTTGACCCTGGCTGGACAGAGCATCACAGTGACCCTCACCTTAGCTAAAGAGTTATGTGGCTTTGACCTGCTCCCTAATGGGGAGGTCTTGACCTGCTCAGCCACTGGCCTGAGTACAGAGCTGAAGTGGCCCAGTGCCTCTCCCTCCATGGTGTCAGTCTAGGTAATTTAGAGGCTGGGGGTAGGCCAGGGTCTTGGAGGGGCCACCTTGTTTTTGGACCGACTGCGTCCTGACTTTAGACCTTCCTCTGACCCACTGGTGTTCATTGTGTCAGCAAGATGAGCAGAGCGAGAGAGAAAATGTAAATTAATCTTCACCAAATTACACTAAAATGGTGGAAAATCAATACATCTCTATCAGATGTTCTCACTTTCAACTAATGGGTCAGATAGATGGCTCATAGTGAAGAGGACTTATTTTATTACATCATTGTATAGCTAAAAAGGTTTGTACTCATTTTCAATATTTAAAAAAATGGAAAAAGAAAACTAGATTTTCTTTTTAATTCTCTGTGTGTAGGTCTATCACAGAGCAAGTGGAACCTCACGGTGCTTTGTGTGATGCTGCAGTTTTCTGGGCTTGATGCCACGTTGACTAACCTTGTGCCCTATATAAACAGGGCAAGACAACAGGCAGCACAAGGGAAACAGCCTTTACTCTGGTCGAAGCTGTTTCCCCTACCACCACTTCCTACTTCCACTTAGCTGACAGACAGAATATCTGTCAGGCAAGTTTTTCCTGTGCTCTACATACTTTTTAGTTACCAGCTGCAGCTCCTCATCAGAAAAAAACATCCATGCACTTAAAAAGGGGGATAAACAGTTGATTTAGTAATGCCTCTCCTTCTACACCTGACGTGGTCTCTCTGCATTCATTGCCTTTGTTATATCTGTAGATTGTTTTTTTAGAAATTTCCCAATATTTCTATCAAAAATGCAAAATGTGAAAAAAGTGCTTACATGTTTGATATCACAGTCTTACTTTTAACAATGTATGATACCTACTCTACCTATGAATAGCAAAAACATCTCCCTATTTTAAAATTCTGATTTATTTTTCACCACCATCTTTTGGCCCTGTTGAGTGGAGAGGAGTTAAGTTGCGTTATGTTTGAAATAGATACTGTGGTCCCGTAAAGCGGGATGTGAAGTCTTTCCTTCATCGTCTTTCCTTAGTGCAAATTGCAAATATGTTCTTAGGACTGAATACAATAGCTAGGAAACCCTTTTAATGCATCAACAGTCAGCAGTGGCCATAGTCAGCCTTTACTAATTTAATTCCGATCCCCAGTTTACACCTGTCCTATATCCTTCTTCCTTATTCTAAATAATTCAGCACAAAGTAAAGCCATATAATTATATGTAAGTGGTATTATGATATCTAAGATGTTAGATATGGCTATTTGTAGATTATCTTGTGACTCATAAGGAAGGGAGGGGGATAGCGGCAGGAGACCAGAGGTAGCTAGTGTTTTATGGATGCTGCCTGCATACCTGCCCAGAGAGGGGAATGCATGACCACACCCATGCAACTGCAGGCGTCGTGGCTAATTACCAATAATCATATAGCGATAGGCAGGACAAACAGATGTTCTTCCAAATATCCCGCTCTTCAGCACACACAGTGCAGTTCTTTTTCAGATTAAACAAAAATGCTGTCAACATTAAGCATCTTTAATTAAGACCCCGTGTAGTATTTCTGATGCTTCCGCAAAAACTGCAATGTGCTCCGTCACTCACTCCCCTCTTACTATGTCCCAATTAACACTCAGCCACCATCACATTGATTGGGAGAGGTGTAGTATTGGCTAGGTGGGCCATGAGCACATTGATCCACCATGTGAACCATGAGAAAATATTTAACTGTATATTTCTCAGTTCTAACAGCCGATTGGAGAAAAAAAAAAAGTGCATGTGAAGCTATTGCGTAATGCGTGCATATATATTGTTTGAGCGTGTGTATTTATATACGTATGCGTGCCTGTTTGCATTGGGTGTGGCCGTGCTGTGTTTCAGTGCATGGGCTTTCATGTGGTTCTAAGGACCTAAGAAGCACATGCCACACCTAAACTATATTCTTTGGAGGCCCTTGCTAAAGAAATGTTTTTCCCCATCACATCTAATGATACCTAGCCCCTTGCACGCACATCTATAAAAACACATGCATACAGAGCCCCCTCACAGCCAGTCAAAGGGCAAACCGCTGCCCCGCCTTCTAAAGGTGCACCTGGCATCTGCGAGTCCACTCCAATTACATATCCCCAATTACAGGTTATGAACCAATTAGTCACCCTCTCGTTTTACACTGCCCTTATCACTCCCCCTCCTCACAACTCAAATATGGGGGCATCTGGTAGAGATGGGGCAGAGGGTCTTATTGTTGATGACATGAGAGAGGTTGCTGATTTTGGGCATTTGCTGGTCAGTGTAGCTCAACGAAGATTATATACTGTTGTTCTTTTCTTATGGGAAGAGATAATAGTTGACATGCAAATACCTCATCCAGAACAGCTGTCTGGAGGCAGTCGCCTTAGCAAACTCCAACATGCACATACATTGTAAAAAACACGTACTGGGGATAATTTAAGCTGTCAACTTGTAATTTGTAGTGGCACTCAACTTGAACTTTCAGGGTGAGCCAGTTGGCCCTGCTCTAACTCTCCTTGCTAACATGTTTTTTTTGCATATGCAAGGAGGTGAGCACAAATGTGGATAAGCAAGTTCACTTCAATGCACATGTGAATGTGTTGTCTTAGTTTTTTTTATGCTTTGTTTTTATCAGTGTTACGCAGTGAATTGTGTGTGTGTGTGTGTGTGTGTAGTTTGCAGTGCATATGCCTATCATCTCAGGCTTATGGCTTCATTCCCAGTTCTAGTTCACATGTGTAAAGACTCTTTACTGGCATAGCAGCCTGAGTGGAAACTCACAGCACCTTAGCAAGAATTCATTCACAATATGGCACTATATCTGTCTGCTATTTAGTCTCACATGCAAATATACTGTATGACTTTACAAATGGATGTGTGTTCACAAACACAGTGTGGTGCAGAGCTAGCAGCTTGCCCTGTGAGTAAAATATTTCTTCATCGTGAGGGGATTGAATGGAAGGACCGGGACTAAGATCCAAAGTGCTTCAGCTACGATCTTGCAGCGTTCATTTTCCTTTAACTCTTAACTCCTCTTTTCATTCCTGTATGTATATCTTTATATATACGTATATACTGTAGGTATATATATATATATATATATATATATATGTATATGTGTGTGTGTGTTTATATATGTGTATAAAATATTCTGTTATTTTAATCACCTCTGTTTTTTCTTTAGTCTGTACATACATATAGCAGTTCTTATGCCCTTGACACATGCTCCCTCTAACAGATGGAATCAATTAATGTTGTATATCATAATAATGTTGTGGTCCTTTTCACATACTGCTTCTCCCATCCAAGATGCATCTGTCATTGGCTTGAGCCCCTGATCCTAAAGCTAATTACCCAGCAATGTAAATTACAGTAGGTCTGAGTTGAACCTGGGCTGCTTGTTCCGCGATCTCTTTCTTCTTTCTTCTCCTTTTTGCTTTTCTCTCTTGCACACACCTCCCGCTCCACCTCAACTCTTGTCAAAATCCCTAGATGATCATTTATTATACTCACCCTTTATCTCCCACTGTGTCATTTTATTCTGTGTTTCGTAGCATCTTCCTCTTTGTGTCCTCCTGCTTTTTTGGCTTGTGTATCTGTCCCAGGACTCATCCAAGACAAAGTGAGACAGAGTGAAAATATATTTAAGTTTGGGAGTAGAATGGTTGAGTGATGGAAAACTGGAGCTTTAGCTAGTTTAATATGCTTACACATGCATGCATCTTACTCAGTGCAAAACTGCACATGCTCATGCACGAAAGATGTGTGCCTGTCCTCTGAGGAATGTGTGGGTTCTCATGGAGTTTTTGACCTTCAGACCCCCAGCTCACGTGACCGAAATTCCACTTACAAATACACACACATACTACATACAGTATGCTCCCACATACACTCAGCTACTTTTATCTCCTTGCTCAGAAATAGAATCTACACCACTTAAAACTATAATAGTGGCCACAACCCCCTGAAGGTAATGGATAAGAAAGCCCAAAGATAAATGGCAGAAAACAACATCCATTAAAATCTTTGCTGTTTCGAGGCTGTTGATCTCTGTAAAAGGGCGTCTTACCATGAATCTGTGTAGTGTGGGTGCTCCAGTGTTCCCCCACCTATCCTCAGTTGTGCTCAGCAGGCTACCCAGCTGGGACCCAGATGTGGCAACCATGTCATGCGGAGCTTGGAGGCAGAAGATAAGAGGCCGACGGTAGGCCTGCTCCTTGGTCTTGGGTCTGTTCCGCAGCAGTTCAACTAGATGTTGCGGTTGGTGTGATCTGAACTTTGACAGGCCATGTCATGCTTAATGCCTCACTTCCCAAATACAGCTCAGTAGAGCTGATTTATATCTGCCAGGTGCTACAGTGTACAAGCAGCTCTGGGATGAGAGGAGGCATGTGGCCATTTCATTAAGGCAGATGAACAAGGGCTACAGTGTGTGTGTGTGTGTGTGTGTGTGTGTGTGTGTGTGTGTGTGTGTGTGTGTGTGTGTGTGTGTGTGTGTGT
>JAUYWH010000018.1:7217888-7241309 GCA_034779795.1 Ctenopoma multispine
GTGTGTGTGTGTGTGTGTGTGTGTGTGTGTGTGTGTGTGTGTGTGTGTGTGTGTGTGTGTGTGTGTGTGTGTGAGGGGCAGGAGGCTGGTCTTTTTCAAATATAGCTCCAAAGTACTGTAGCTGTCACAACATACAGACCAGGCCAGGAGAGGAAGAAGAGGAATTTATTAACACACTCTGCATTTCTTAAAATATCACACCAGTTTGTGCTTTTCCATAGCTTTCATTTGTCTATTTCCTCTGTCTTTTTCCATTTATCCATGCGAATAGGACTTTTGAACGTGCTTGGACACTTACAGACACTGTCATGCCAAGTTTTTACTGCAAGCACTGAGCTGCCAACGGCTTTAATTGCCATATATTTGTTGATTTTCTTTCAGCTCCTGTACAGTAAAGATGCCTCTGCCCCTTGCTCTCCTTCTGTGGTGCTTCTCACAGAGGGATATGCTTGCCAGCCTTGCTTTATCTCTCTCTGTGCCACACACACACCTTACAGTTATACAGCTTAGGGGTAGACGTTGTCTAAATAGGATTTGCTTCATTGTTTGTAATTGTATTTTAGAATGGCTTTTTTTTCTGTTTCCGTTTTGTAGTTTGATGGCATCAGCTTTCCCTTGTGTTAGACAGGTCTCCCTGGAGGTCTGCGGCTCAGAACAGAGCTCATATTTAGTGCATATGAACACTTTTAGTCACATTTTATCTCTTAGTTTCCTGCCAAACTGTAGTGTTTTCTTCACACAAGGGTCTCTGAACACTATGGTCTGCTCTGTCAGTGCTCAGTGTAGGTACAGAAATACTGTTTTGATGTTCCTTGCACACTTCAGAGTCAAGTGCTGAGGTGTCTTTCAGCGTTGCCCTCCAGGCCACCTTGTTATACACTTAACAAGTTGTTTTCTTTTTGTTTTTCTTCCCTTTTCCCCTCTTGACAGTTCCTCATCACAGCTCTATTCAGAAGGAATGCACATCACCTTCCAACACAAGGTTTGCTTTGGAATCTGTCCTTGTAAACTGTAGGGCAAGCTTTGCTCTTCTTTTAAGATGGCGATTACGTTGAGATCTGATTCATGAGAGTTATGTTTATAAACTGCCAGTGTAAAGATTAGGCATCCTATTCACTGAGTGGTCTTTTCTTCCTGAAGACACTCTGACAGTCTTTTTATTTTGTCTCAATTGAATACTCTTATATATTTCAGCAGTATGCAGTTGTATAAAACACAGGGCACATAATTCTTTTAACTTTATTAACTATCATGATTCAGCGGGGGAAAGGGGCAATAGAAAGCACTTTTCCCCTGAGGTTTATTGTTTAAAACGGGTGCAGTTCTTTCCCAGGGTAAGGGCTTCAGCTAAGCAGAGAGGAATTTGGGCCAGGCCTCATAAAAAAAAGTATTTGTGTACCAGAAAGATTTTCGCTTTTCCTTTCTAACTCTTTGTCATTAATGACTTTAGCAAATGTGAAGTGGGGAGTGAATAGTTCGGCTGTGCAAGGTCTTCAAAGGAGCCCTCTAATTATTTATCCAGGATATCCTACTCTAGAATTAGAGGCCAGGTCACCATTGGCTTTCATGCCTTTTTTCTGCAAAGAAATAATTTCCACAGAATGGTTTCACTGGGCCACCCTCTAATCCCTGCTGTGTGTGTGCATATGTTTATGTGTGTGTGTGTGTGTGTGTGTGTGGAGGTGGTGTGTTTATACTGTATATGTGCTCGCACAGATGCTAGGGTGTGTGGACACATAACTGTATGTGTATAGAGCCCCAGCACTCCTCAGTATGAGGTGCGTAAAAGAGATAGTAAGTTTCCATTTTCCACACATAACACTGCATGACTTTCCACATCTCTGCTCTCATCGTAGACAGCTTTCACCCACATTACTCAGGTTTCCTGGTTATTTGGCCTTCACATGCCTTCTATAAAGGATCTTATCACCCTGCTCAGGTTTAGACACTTAACTGACTCAGGATCTAACCCTCAAACTTCTGGCACTGCCTCACTCTTTCACGACTGGAAACATTATTCCACTGCATGCACCTCAAACTTTTACAGTTACATTTCAGATTTACTGTTTTCTATATATCTATAAAATCATTTAGCTTCCCCTGGAGGACTTTGTCCCTTTAAGAAGTAGCAGTGTAAATTTGTGTATTTCCAGGTGCCAGTGAACCCTGTGTTTTACCAGGTGCAAGACTAGGTCATTACTAAGGTATTTGTTTTCCAGATTACACAGAAAGGCATAGGATTATAGACATGTTATCCATGTCCCCTATCTGTCTGTCAGGGCATGATCCCTGCATGGTACCTAGGTCCTACTCAACTGTAGGCTCCTGTTTGCCTTCATGCCTACTAAAAAAAACCATAGTTCACATCCCAGAGCTACCAGGTTGTCCTGTAGACCAAATCCCCCTTTTCCTGTCTCTCTGTCAACAGAGGTTTGGTACGCTGCTCAGTGTCAGCTACCCTTAATAGAAGTAGAAGCAGTGGTAATGACACATCCCTGTTCACCCCAGTCCCTCAGGTTTTGGATGCTAGGGTAAGTGAGCACGGCTGAGTGGTAAGTGGCTTGTGGGGTGTGTATGTATGTGGCTGGGCAGAGGGAGGTTGCCACAGCCCATGTTGGATGGACAGCTGATGGTCTCTCCAAAATATTTACATAAAGCCCCACAGTTGTGATAATAAACCATTTTATCATTGTGCTCCCAATCAATAATGCGGCTTCTTAAGGTTTAATATTTCAATGGTATTGATTATTTTAACAACCGTGTTTGCGGTTGGCTTGCCTTAACTGCAGCGCTGCGGGAAGGTGTGTGTGTATGTGTATGTGTGTATGTGTGAATATGCATTATACCATATATATGTGACACCATGTTATCATGATTCTATAGTTTACATTTAGCTCATCCTTCCTGTTTTCTACACACTGTGTCTTGTTCTTTACCCTTATTACAACATTCAAAAATAAGTTGTGGTCATCGGTTCTCATAACCCTCATCTACAAATCTAATCCTGTTACTACAGAACAAATGAAATGGAGCAAGTGCAAACAGAAGCTCTGAAAGCACTGTAGTTAGCAGATTTCACTTCCATCCTCTCTTGAGAGAACGTCTGCTTCCCGCAGATATAAATAGGGGCATATTTGATAATTAGTAGAAATGAAGGTCCTAGGGCTCGAAGACTTTGATCAGCACATTTTCCCCTTGTCCCTGACCTTTCATTGGACACGTGTCTTTAGCTTTCTCACTTTCTCTGCAGCTACATATCTCAATCTCACTTTCTCTTTCTGTCTTCTTAGTCTCTTCCCTGCTAATCTGAAAACACTAAGAAACACAGTTATACATACTGTTTATCTACAGATATGTTTCTGCGATTTTTTTAATTCTTTTACATTTAGAATTCTTTCCCAAGAATAATGATCAGTGTGTTCTGATTGATTGGTGTGAAATAGATGAGTGTAGAAAGTATTAAGTGTCCTCTCAGCCTTTCTGCATTCCACACTATGGGAAAATCAGTACTGCATGCTACTGTAAGTACTCAGTATCCGTGTGTGCTGGTCTGGAATTGAGCAGAACTGGGGGATGTGTGTCTAACTAATCTGAGAGGTATTTGAAAGATACAACTAGAGACACCCCCCTTCTCTCTCTCTCAGTTTTACCGACACCTTACTGAGTATATACCCAGTGTGCTCTGTGTACTGGGATGCCTGGGGGCGAACGTTAGTTCGTGCCCGATAGCCCTTCTCTGATTATACATCAATGCCTTAATTCCAAGGATAATTTATGCTCTTATAAATTATAAAGCTTTCTAAACAAACCACATGGGACATAACAAGAAAATAATACAGTGCAGTCTTTCAATATGGTTTGTAAATGAAGAAAGATAGCTTGTGGCTGCTGTAATAAGAAGTTGGTTTTGTAACAATTAAAATAGTCCCTGCTCTCTTTTATTCTTAATCTGGAACCTGGATGTCATTAGTTGTGTTATTTTATTATGTAGCATCATTCTTTAAAATTTCACTACAAACTTTGTGGCATTTTTTTTAAATAGTAAAACAACCAGTTTGCATTTTATAATAATGCATTTTGTCAGCTCTCACTTTATTGCTTCCCACTGTAGTGAGGTTTGAATGAAATGATATGAGGCTTGCTTGAAGCCCCCCCATGCTGGTTGCTAATTGGCGGGAGACTGGGAGCTTCCTGCTGTGTGTTCGCTGCTTCCCTTTGCTTTACCACCCCACCAGGTCTTTCACCAACACTCTGCAGAACCCAGTAATTAACCCAAAGCTAATTAACTACTTCTAATTACACCGCCATGCTGTTTCTATCACACCCTCCAAAACTGAGGAAACACTCTAGTGCCATGTGTTAATCCCTTATGGAGGGTTTTAAAAGTTAGCTGAGCTCCAGTCAGATCATTTAATCAGACTGCCCTGTGTATGAGTAACATACAGTTTTGTACTGTGATTTCACTGCCACTTTGTCTAAATGTACGTTATTTCCATTCCAACATTCAATGGATCAACAGACTTTAAGGGTGTTGCATAAAGGGTAAAATCTTTTTCAAGGTTCCATTTCAAGTCTGTTAACAAAGGAGGCAATTGATACTACAAACAAATCAATTTAGCCTTTTCTGGCCAGTGTTGCTAGTGCAAAATGGTTACTAAAATTGAGTGCACTGAAACTAAAACAATAAACATGTTGCCTCCTGAGTATTTCAGTGTACTCATATTGTAATCTACAGGGATTATTTTAGCTAATTAGTTCGATGCATAAAATAAACCGACAAAAACATTAATAAAAAAAGCTGTAGTCGTGTTCCTATAGCACCCAGTGTAGAATGTTACACGACAGAAGCTGAATGCCTCAGTTTTGCTGTCTCTGAGAAATACACTCAGACATGCCAGTGACTTGCCCCCTCCACTCACACACACATCCAAGTAAACACACAACACTGTGTTCCCTGCATCAGACTCAACACAGCCACGGCTATTTCTGTTCCACGGACTGATAGCTCCTACTGAAGATCATTGATTTTACGGGAAGCCCTGTTTACAGGCTGAGTGCCATCGACCTGAGGTGACTTTTTGCCTCCTGCAGTTGGAGCAATGCTGGAGCACTACCTTATGTCTGCATTAGCGAAATAGTGTAGCAAATATTTGCAGTATACAATAAACAGCAATGTTATACATGGTTAATTGTAGGATTTACAGTGTTAAGTGTGAAAGAGAACAAGACCTCAAAGTACCGAATATAATTAGATGTAGTGAACTATCTAAAGCAGTGGTTGAAAGTTTTTGGCATAAATGTGCCTACTGGAGACTGATATATATATACATATATAACAAACTGCATAGCAACAGTATATTTTTTATCATTCTTTATACTAAATCATGCACAGACACATATACTACTTGCACACTTACATTAAGAATTCAGTCTTTGTATCAAGAGTTAGGCCATACTTAATTATGGTACGAATTGAAAAAATCCCTCACCATGAGACCACAGTATTAAAACCAGAATTTACTAAACTGTGTCAAGCATTATAATGGACTTATGTTAAATAGTGCAGTGCATGCATGATTTTATTGGTGATTAATCTGAACAAACTTAGGAGATAAACCTGGGCCTTACTGTGCCTGAGGACTACAATGGTTCCCCCATCAATGAGCATGTCCCTAGTGCAACATCAAAGGCCTTCCCCTGCTTTATCAATAAGAACTCTTCCTTCCCACATCTTCCTGTAACTTGCTTAGTGTTCATGCCATTGATTTTCCAATAAGCGCCCCCTTACCCTGCGGTGGCTGCCCAGGCTCTGTGATGGTTTAGACACCAGACACAGACAGGCAACATAACTGAGGAACAATTGGAAATCAGATCTGGTGTATTGTTAGGGGTCCTTAAGGCGTATTAAACAGTGTTTTTCTATTTCAAAGAGGTGTTTCCATACTGTTGTCTGTGGACTGCTACATACAGACAGAAGTAAAGGTGTAGCCCAGCAGTATTCACAGTTAGGGGTCAGAGCTAATTCCCTCAGGGAAACTTGGAGAACATGATCCTCTGGCGGCAAGGCCCAGCTTTCAGGCAGGTGATCAGGCATGCTTATAATCAGATGCTTCCTTAGCCTTTAATTCCTCCCTCAGTTGGCCGGTAAATCCCCACCTAATGAAAGGACCCATAACTTAAAACATATCTAATTTTCCCTCTCTTTCAAATGATGTTCAGTCCCACTCCGACATTGTTCATTAGTACTGTGGCCTTTTCACAATATTCAACCTTATCTGCTTTGTTAGGGTGGTGAGAGAGGGTGGGTTATGAATTTTTTTTGTCAGTGGAGACTGAAAGATACCAGGGAGACCCTGGCATAAAGTGGGAGGTAGTTCTGGAGTCAGTCTGTGCATGCTCTCCCTCAGATCAACCAAAGAATCCATCTTTTTCTTCTTTTCTCCTATTTTCAATTAAGACTTGTTTTGGCTGTTGGTCCACCTCAATGGGCATTTAATATTATGATACAGCACAAAAGAGGAAGTCATGGCAGGACCACTTGTTATGTATTGTAGAATCAGCATTTAGTGACAAGATGCAAAAGAAAATGTTAACACCACCTTTTTTTATATTTCACAGTATATTATGTAAAAAAATATAATGTACTGTAATAACACTCAGCAGTAGTTACCTTTATCATTTTGATTTGTAGTTACTAACACAGTCATCACGAAGAGACGGCCTCCTCCACTTCCCCTCTTTTTCGACTGCGTCTCTTTGTCTGTCTCCCGGACTTGTTTAGTGCCTCCAAGAGATTAAAGCTTTTCCTGCTTTAAACAGGTGTCACTGAGCCAGGCAGACCTCCGAGAGACAAACAGCGTTATATCAGTTGGCCCATCTGCGACTTGCCGACTCCAGACAATCCCATTGCTCATCAGTAACCACTGCAGGTTATTGAATTACACCATCTTGATTTTAAAGGGCAATCCTGTTTTCTGTAAGCAGTGGACACCAAGCTGGCTCAGAGCTGCAGCACTGATCAAAAGTCATCATGTTATCCTCTCTACTTCTAATTGCTCCAGGTATCTTACAGCAGTAATGGAAATGTATGAGTACATACCCAGAGTACAGGAAACTGTAACCCTTCTGTTTAGATTTATCAAGGTTAAGATGAGAGTAGAGAATGTCAGAGGTCGTTGATAACTAGCAGTCTTAACTACTAGTCGTACATGTGGGCCCTGTGATCACTGTGATCTCTGGCCTGGTCATGACAGGCACTGGAATCTGGGGGAAGGGATGATAGAGCAGATTATAGGAAGAAGGTGTGAAACACTCCATGTTCAGACTGGACACATGACAGCTCTTTTCTTAAGAGGCAGTCCTTTCAGACAAGCCAAATTTTCTCCTTTTTCTATTTAATTTTGTGTGGTTTATTCACATGCTTTTAGTTTGAAGAATCACTGTCTGTTTGACATGTGGCATAATTTTTTTTCTTGCATTACTCTCACTGCCCTCAGTCCATTTGTGTGAAATGGCTGTTGAGCTCATAGCTTCTTATTAATGGAGCAGATAATAAATACAGACCAGTAGGGCTAGTATCCCCTCACTCAATATGGCAGCCATCTCTAAATCATGTCTTGCTGTATAAAGCAATCTTGTTAATAAGCCAGCCAGTCTAATATTGTTCATTTTGTATGCAAAGCAAGACAAGGGTCATTGGAGTTAGTTTCTGCAGTGTGTAAACAAAACAATCAAGTGAAAATACCAAGAAAAAATGTCTCTTCACCATGTACGTACAAAATGTATCTACATCATCTTTGCTGGTTTTAAAAAAAAATTACTTTTACTTTAAATTTACTCATATTTTACTTATTTATTTATCATGTTAATTCTTTTTTGTTACTTTTCCCTGAGGTCCAAATAACAAAGCGCATCTTTAAAATATGAGTCCATTATTTTTTATGCTTCGAGTGCATATAGACTGAAGAGGTCTCAGGTATGTTGTGTGGGAGTTGAGCTTCATCAGACATTCATGAAGATGCAGACAGACATTATCAATCTCTTCTCTCCCTCAGTGGTTAATATGTTAGGGTGTGGGGGTAGACTCCATTCTGATCACAGCTGAAATTTGCATCCCTAAGTAAATAAGTAAATAAATCAAGTGCAAGCAGAGAATGTGCTAATCAACCGGGACATGGCAGTGAGCTTGGTGCCGGGAAACTTTGCTCATGTAATATTCAGCACTGGTGGGTTAAAGGGCAGCCCAGAGTTATTGGTTTCAGCCCGATTGCCCCCTTTAATCAATGTTGGCTGCATCCCTTTAATAAAATTATTAGCTCAGCAGTATCTTGCGCTATCATTTTATCTCTTCTGTGCTCTAAATTGCAGCCTGTGTTGGGCCTCTCAGATGCTCGGGGCATGGCCAGCTCCCGAAAGCTCAACTCCCATTTATTATTTCAGAGGCGGAGGATGGCTGGAGTGTTTGAAACCAGGCTGAGCGTAGAGGTTATTGGATGCAAGATCTAAACACAGCTGCAGTGAAGTCCCAACCCAGCTTTTATATTTTTGGCTGTTAGAAAATTCTGCCCTTTTATTGCTCTTGTTAGAGTTTATGCACATGGATTATATTCTTCTTATATGTACACAACTCGATGAAGGAGTGATAATAGTGATACTGTTAAGAATTGATTTCTTAGATGCAATTTCCCATTTTTCTTCCAGTTATGTAAATGTACAGTGTGCTGATGGGTGGCTTCTCAGTGTCTAATTATCTCACTAGGAATCTATTTGATCCATTACGTTAGTCTGTTTCTCCTTTTTTCTGACTGCAAGTTAATTAAAAACGGATGTAGGATTTGCAGAATATAAGATTAGGGGTGTTGTTTGGAAGGTGAAGATAAAAGATGGTGCCTTCCTGATATGGCAGGAAGATGAATCATGTACAGATTATTAGTGTTTTTCTCAGGTATTGTGTTTAAGTATCTAATCTAGTGTAATGAGCACGTTGTCATTTTTCCAATTATATCTTTAGACTTTTGACTTTCACCAAATGCACTATACATTTGATTTTTATCTTTCAAATTTCCTATATACTGTATATTGTCCAGTAAAAAACATTTACTGATTTTTTCTTAATAGCAGTATTAATATATTGTATAGATTTTTTTTAATTATTGGTAATAATATGTTGTGTGTGCCTATGTACAGTATTTGCATTTATGTTTAACCTTAGCATTCCAAATACAACAAAACCTCACTAAACTAATCTGTGTCTCTGCAGGCCTGGATGCGATGAACGCCTCATGTAGGCATCAGCATGGACAGCTGTGAGTCTCCCGTGGTTTCTGGGACAGACGATGGGCTTGGCTCCTCCCAGCAGCAGCAACCACCACAGCCCTGGAACGATCACTCTAGCTCACAGGTCCCTTGCACCAACCAGGCCCCTTCTCTGGACCCCCTGTCTCTCTCTGCTCCCTACCTTTCTCAATCTCAGATCTCCAGTGCACCTCATGACGGGGTAAGAGAACTACAGTCCCAGCAGCAGCCAAAACAGACACCACCCCAAACCCACCGTGATAGCTCTGTCACAAGGCAACTGCTTTCTAGGAGAGAAGGTCTCGAGGAGGAAGAGCAAGAGGGAGTGAGCTGTGGAGAAGAGGACGAATCTGAGGAGTTAGATGAAATGGAGATTGACAGTTGTTTTCCAAGTCTTCAACCCTTTCCTGGAGTGCCAATGGCATCAGGGGGAGGGGGCATGCCCACTCTTCTGCGACATCAGCCCACACGACAGCACGGAGCACCTGAGAGTGGGAGTGAAGAAGGAGAGGAGGAAGAGGAAGAGGATAGCAGTGATGTGGAGAACCTGGCTGGAGAGATAGTTTACCAGCCAGATGGCTCGGCCTACATTGTAGAGAGCCTCAGTCAGTTGATCCAAAGCGGTGGGGGCATGGTACCCACCACAAACTCTCTCACCAGTGGGGGAAAACCAGGGGAAACTGCTGGGACTTCATCCTCGGTCTACCCTCAGATCATCAACACGTTCCACATAGCCTCGTCCTTCGGGAAGTGGTTTGGCAATTCAGACCAAGGTTTCCCCAATACCTCAACCATGGCAGGCCTCAGCCCTGTCCTGCACAGTTTCCGTGTCTTCGATGTGCGGCACAAAAGCAACAAGGATTACCTGAACAGCGATGGGTCTGCCAAGAAGTCCTGTGTATCCAAAGATGTTCCCAACAACGTGGATTTCTCCAAATTTGATGGGCTAGCCCTATATGGCAAGGGTAAGCCCATTCTCATGTGTTTTCTCTGCAAACTGTCCTTTGGCTATGCGCGTTCCTTTGCCACTCATGCCGTCCATGATCACCGTATGACACTGTGTGAGGACGAGCGACGACTGCTAGGGGACAAGCATGCATCTGCCATCATCCAGGGCATTGGGAAGGACAAAGAGCCCCTCATCAGTTTCCTGGAACCAAAAAATAAGAGCACTACTCTGCCACCTACCCTGCTCTCCATTAACTCTGGCCAGAGCTTCTATGGCACCTTCAGTGGTGTCCATCTGGAACCTGGAAGCAGCAGCGGGGGCAGTGAAACCCTTATAAACAAAGACTCTGACTCTGGCCTTCAACAACAGCACCAACAACAAACCCCATTAAGTTCAGTCCTTTCTCTTGGAGCATTGAGCATTCCCAAAGCATCCACTCTTACCTCATCCCCAGACTCTAGTGCCCTGCCCAAACAGGGAGGGAGAACAGAGGAGCCTACTGGGAAAGAGTTGTCATGCAAGGGAGAAGAGGGGAACACTAAAGAACATGAAAGCAAGGTACATCTATCCAACCAGTTGGGGGGCTCGGAAGAAGAAGAGGAACTGTTCTTAGGGGAAGAGGAAGATGAGGTGGAGGCAGAAAGCATTGCAGTGGCCTGTGGTGGTAACAGTAGCAGTGGTGGGGGTGAAGCGGGGGAACCAGCTGTCTCAAACCAAAGCATTTCCAAATCTACTTTATTAATGCCTAGTAGCGCTCTCCAGCCTTCTGCCTGCACCTCTGCAGTCAGTTCCACACTCAACAGCAAGGCCCCTGCTTCCATTTCCTCATCTGTCAAGGAAGTGGGTTCAGCTGCAGATGTTGGGGGGAGGACCACAGAGCTCCCTCTGAGCTTTAACTGCCAGGGGCCTTCTGTTCCCATGGCAATGGCGGCAGCTGCTGTCAGAAGGAGTGAGGATGACACTGCTGGCACTTCCTCCTCACCTCTGTCCTCCAATGCTGCTGCAGATGAAAGTGCCAATCGAGATAGTGCCACAGCTCCAGAACCAAATGATTGCCCGGCAGAGGGAGAGGAGGAAAATGGAGCCCTTCTGCACCTTCACCACATGCACCACCATCATCATCACCTCCACCCTTCATCTCATGGCCACTCCCACCCTCTTCCAGGGGGCTCCTGTGACATAACAGGGATGGGTGAATGTTCACAGAACCATGGGGCCGGTGGCAGCGGAGGGAGTGGGGTAGAATGCCCTAAGTGTGACACTGTTCTGGGTTCCTCACGTTCCTTGGGCGGTCACATGACCATGATGCATTCACGTAACTCGTGCAAGACACTTAAGTGTCCCAAATGTAACTGGCATTACAAATACCAACAGACATTGGAAGCCCACATGAAAGAGAAGCATCCAGACTCTGGAGGCTCGTGTGCGTATTGCAGCAGTGGGCAGAGCCACCCTCGTCTGGCTCGTGGAGAAAGCTATACATGTGGATACAAGCCCTTTCGATGTGAGGTATGTAGCAAAGAAATGTGACAAGGCTAATCGTTTTAAGGGTAACTATTGAAATATATAGTATATTACATTTTAGTGTTGTTGATTTATATAACAATTTTGGCATATGCTAAGATAAAATTGAAAAGTAATGTCTGTAACTTTATTGCAGTTCAAGAGAAAGTGTCCTATATTTTCTAGGTGTGTAACTATTCAACCACGACAAAGGGCAACCTAAGCATCCATATGCAGTCCGACAAGCACCTGAACAACATGCAGACACTGCAGAATGGAGGTTCGATTGGCTCTGCGCAGGAGCAGGTGTTTGGACATACCCCAGGAGGAGTGGTGGCTGTCCCCTCGGTGACCCAGGCCAGTAGCCATCACCCTCCCCACCACCATCCCACACAGTCCTCCACCCATATGGCCGGACCTTGTGGGGCCCCTTCTCCAACAAAGCCGAAGAGCAAACCTACTTGGCGGTGTGAGGTATGTGACTATGAGACCAATGTGGCACGGAACCTGCGTATCCACATGACCAGCGAGAAGCACATGCACAACATGATGCTGCTTCAGCAGAATGTGACTCAGATGCAGCATGGCCGACTTGGCTTAGGAGCCATGCCTTCACCCTCCGAGGCTGAGCTCTACCAATATTACCTGACTCAAAACATGAGCCTTCCACCAGGCCTCAAGATAGACCCAGCTGGAGCTGAGGCCCAGTTCCTGATGGGGAGCTTTCACCTGGATCCCAACATGGCCGCCCTGGCCCCTGCACTTGGTGAGAATAATTTTGCCTTTTTTACTCTCTTGATTCTGTGTAATGCAATGTGTAATTCAGGACTATTTATTATAAGTGAAATATCTTTAGTTTGATTTGTTCACTTTATGTAGAACATTAATGTCATTCACACTGCTACTGCCATATTTGCTTGTATCACCCCTTTTTAGTTTAGGCAGCTGCCTGTCTTTTTCACATCCTTAAGTACGCCTTTAGTTTTTATTCTTTTTTTCTCTATATTTTACAAAGAGAGGGCCATTAAAACATTAGGAGGTGAAAGAAATATGATCAATTTACAGATGAGCTTAGCATAGACCTTCTCCGTATTTTCATATTGATCTACTTTTACTTGATAGTGATCTTCATGACAGTAGGTCTTCGATGTCTTAATGTCACATTCATAGTAAAACCTTCTAATGGACCAACTCAGTCTGCTAGTTAATTTCAGCTACAAATATATAGCTGTAAATGTGTCTAGTAGCATGCAGATTCTTTTAGGTAATTTATTTTCTCAGTATATTTATGTCATTTTCATATCCATTTCATTTATTGTAAGTTTACTTTGTCATAGTCAGTCTAAGTTAGACAGCCAAGTCTCTATGTTCCCTTCTCTCAGATAGCAATCCTCAGCCTATGTCATTTCTCCCAACTGCTGATGAACTTCACCAGTGGAACTCTCCATTTTTCCAACTTTGTAATTGCAGCTATAAATTTTATCTTGGTCAAAGCAGAGAGGTTAGAGGGTAATTCAGCAGCATAGCAATGTTTGGCGTGCCAGTTACAACCCCACAGTTTGCACAGACTTGTCTCAAACTGTCGCCAGTTCAAAGACACAAACAAAAATTGATTGCTGTGACTAATTCCTTTTTCCCTCTTCTGCCATCTGGTTCATTTTCTTGTGAGGTGAGTTGTAATAAGCATCTTACAAGGGAGCCAATGATTACACAGTCAAGGCCCATAAACTACAGTGGTGTCATCCTTGGTCACACTTTAAGGAACCCTTAAAGCCATCATATACACATACACTGATATTAACTCTACTGTATGACACAGAAGGCTCAGTAAATCTGCTGAGAGAATGTACCATCACAAGAAGACCTCAGTTAAAATGAGAAGTGCTTTTTCATGCTCTAACTGTGGATTTTTGATTTTTGAGTGAATTAGATAGGAAGAGTGCAAGAGTTAAAGAGACAGGAGGCGACAACAACATATTGTGTCATTGTCTTGCATACACTGTGAAACGTCAGACAGCTATTCACTTTAAAATATAATTTTTTAAAACAGAATAAGCAAAAATGTTATTGTATAAACATTTAGATGCTTATCAGTGTGTTAAGTAGTACCAGTAGCACTATTTATATAAATATGTACATAGACTGAAATACTGCACATACCTTCACAATATCATGGTTTAAATATAAAATAACATGTATGAAAACAGAACTCTAACATTCATCAGTCCTTATCTAGAAGTCTACAACTAGAATGTAGTGAGAAACAGGACCTAGATCTGTGGTAAATCATTGAATCTGCATAGATATAGAACATGAGAGTTAGGTAGAAATGATAGATGTGAGGTGCAGGAAAAGACAGGACTTGGATAGAGAGTGTGCGTGTGAGAGAGTGTAAGAAGCTGTGACTGGGGACCTGGGTCTGTGAGTGATTTCAGAGGGCTTCTCAAAGGTCTCCCTCTCCTGGCTATAAAAACTCAGGTAATGGAGAAAAGTCCAAGAGCAGGCTGCATACTGCAGCAATAAATAGAAAGGAGCTGCTGGAATTAATTTAGTGTAAAGCCAGGCAGGGTCAAGCCTGCATGCTCAGTCTGGGCAGTGAAAGATCAGCAGGTAAAGGCAAATTCTGAAGCCATTCTTACCTCATGTTTTTAGCATTCAGTTTTAACGTTAGGCTTCCTACTCTGTATAGACACCTCAAACCTCTCTAGTATCCATATTGATTTAGGGTAGAGAAAGATACAGAAGATACCAAGTGGATTTCTTTATCTTATTATTCAGTGAACAACAGCAATGAATTTGATTTACAGTAATATGTGCTTGGGAACTGCTTAGTTCTCCAGTAATGATAAAATAACTTGCTTTTTCTGTAGAGCTCATGGCCTCTGAAGTTGATTTACAGACCAGCCATTAAAGTTCACCAGCCGAAACAGGGTGACATGGTTTCTATGTAAAAATACAGGTTTTCTTCTTTTCCAGCTTAAAGTAAGCACAGTTAAAGACCCAAAAATACATACATGTCCATCCTGCAGTATCATACCAACAAACGTTTTTCAATGCTTAATAGTTAATGTTAAAATGATCTAAATTTCCTGGAGATTAAGATGATCTTTAGACTTATATTACACTAAAAGCTTTGCATATGTCTAACAATGATGTATGTATGTATGTATAAAACCAACAAAATACCTTTGTTTTCCCTTTCTCTTCTTTCTTTCTGTCTGTCTTCATGTTTCCTGCTTTCTAGTAGGTGGGGAGATCCCTATGGACGTGCGGTTGGGCAGTGGGCAGTTGGTGTCCGAAGAACTGATGAACCTGGGAGAAAGTCTATCACAAACCAGCGATCCCTCCCTCAAACTCTTTCAGTGTGCTGTATGCAACCGCTTCACCACTGACAACCTGGATGTGCTTGGCATGCATATGGGAGCTGAACGGAACTTACCGGAGGAGGAATGGCGTGCTGTGGTGGGTGACTCTCACCAGTGCAAGTTGTGCCACTACACCACTCAACTCAAGGCCAACTTCCAGCTGCATTGCAAGACAGACAAACATGTGCAAAAGTACCAGCTTGTGGCCCACATCAAAGAAGGAGGCAAAGGCAATGAATGGCGTCTGAAATGTGTGGCCATAGGAAATCCAGTGCACCTGAAGTGCAATGCCTGTGACTACTACACTAACAGCCTGGAGAAGCTGAGGATGCACACTGTCAATTCCCGCCATGAGGCTAGCCTCAAACTCTACAAGGTTAGTATTCTTCAATCATATATATATAACCAGGAGAAATAGTTTGTCATATCTGGGAGTATTTATCATTAAATTTAATTTAGAGTTTTATACAAATGGTAAAATGTGTCCTTAATCCTCTTCCTCCTAACTTCACTAACCTGAAATCCTTCACAAGACACAATAAATGCCCTGTGCTGCCCACACCGCTATACTGCCTGTCCTCCCAAGGCATGAATGATAGCTTTTTTTTTTTTGTATAACTTCCAAGTAGCCATATAGAAGCAGGGCCACACTGCTGCCATGAGAAGAACGTGGCAGGTGAAGCTACTTTGGAGGCTTAGGGGTGAATCACTTGGAGACGAATGAAGAAGTGTGAGGAGACAGAGGTTTGGTGCTAATACTCCTTGGAGCGGGAAAGGCTGAATCGTTCTCGACAGCCGTATTGATTTTTGCTGGACTTGGAGCTTCACCTTCTCCTCTAATCATTCCATAATAGCCAATGGATGAACACTCTCCGAACAAATGGCCATAAATCTAACAGGCCTGATTCCACTTAGGTACCTATCCTGTGTGTCTGCGGTTTTGGCCATTCTGTCCTTAACCCAAACTGGCATAGCTGTGCACATACACACTTTCAGCACATACAAAAGCTGACAACACATGCTGCCTGTAAGCCCACACTACACACCAACAGAATTTAACATACACTGTAGCTACTAAATGTTGCCTGTAATGAAGCAGATTCTTAGGGTTTGATGCCTGAGAGTAAGCTATTTGAGTAATTATATTTCATAACACTTTTGTATTGTCATTTTATTATTTTATAGTATGAACCTGTTTTATAAGTATTGAAAGGCATGTGGAAATTTATGAATTATGAATAGTTCTTCTGAACCAATGGCATGGCAGACATGTTTCACGTCCACAAAACCTTTGTCCTGAGGAAGAGCGAAATCAATTTAACATGTTTTGTCAGGTTTGAGAACGTGCAATGGAGGGCTCTTAATGTGTCTGTGTAAAAGAGCCATGAGACACAGGTGGTGTTGAGGAGAGAATATGTATGTTTGGTTTGTCATGTCTGGTTTGCACAAGGACAGCAGAAAGCACTAGAGGAACATTTTTTCGATGTGTGGAATGCTTATATACTGAATACATACAAATAAAATATTTTAGGTTATCTGTGACTGTGTTCAGACGGTTGTGAGGCAGCAGAAAAGCATAGTGAGATATACTGTACTTGTGTTTTCCCAGCCAATTGCCATCTTCTCCTGGCCTTAGCTGCTGGACTCACTGGCCCACATTCCAATAGCAGTCATTAGACTAAAATAGAGATTCTGGCATACTCTCTCTTCCTCACACCTTTAGAGGAGAGACTTGTTTTGTCTTACAGGATAGACTACAGTCTATATTATTGCTGTGAACCCAAAAGGCAAAAGAGAAACAGATTTTTTCCCCCCTGCTCTCTCTTTTTCTGCCCAGGTTTTTAAGGGAGAAGAGACATATGTCATACCACTGCTCAGGCTGTGGGGGATTAAATATGTACAACACATCCAGGCATGATCATTTTTTATGACTTAAGCCTCTTAAGATGGCTCCATGTTTCTTAAAACCAATTGATCTTCCAAGTAAGAGTGTGTGCACTTGTCCAGAAATTACCTGTACTCTCAGCTCGAGAACACTGCGGCTCTCCTCATCTGAGACACTACTCAAAAACAGATATTAAAAGATATTAACAAGTTGACAAGAAATATTTCAATATTTTATGACTCACAAATGTGATTAGTGCACCACAAGTACATGGTCGTGACGCCTCTTGGCAGCACTGGCTCCCCACTTGACAATGTCACAGTCTTCGTACTGTGTTGGATTTACTGTCCTGGTAGAAATACTGACAGGCAGAAAGCCACAGTGGCCCACATGCCTGTAAACCCAACTTGGTATATTATGCAAGGACGAAAAAGGAAAATCACCATTCATTTATTCCTCCCCGAAGAAATCTGATGCAAATAGCACAATTTTTAACCTTTTTGGGAAGAAAATAAATCATCAAGTCAGCATAAACAGACTTTAAGATGTGGGATATGCTTGGGACACTTCACCCAAATCAAACTGGTTTGCATTAAACAGCCCCTTTGTGTGCACAGCTCCATATAAATTGGAGCCTGTAATTACTGGAATTAAAAAGGAAGGTTTAAACTGAGGGCTAAGCTGGATGGGATAATTTGAGAGTCTGTGGTATGCGGCCCATATTAGGGTTTTCTAAAAATATCCCCCCCACCACCCCATGTATTGGAATGTTCCAAAAGACCACAGAAAGATTCAGCAAGTCATCCTAACCACATAGACCACCACACAGTTGGGGGTGATGCTGTCTTCCCCTGCGTACTGTGTTCTCAGTCGAGAGAAGCCCATTCTAAGCACTGTGTGTTCAGCCAACACAACCCTGTGCTCTGAAGCTACTGACTTTTATAATGTCTTTTTCCCACAGATCATAGGGTTTTTAGTGGCTCTGACAATAGCATAATCGTCACCCATCCTTTCTTAGAATGGTCACTCCAAAGTACACGTGTGGGTTCTCTTACAGTGCAGACAACTCAAACCTTATATTGTGTATAATGTTTTTAGAATGTGTAACTTTCCCCAGAAAATCTTTAACAAACCAAGATTTTTTTCTCATTTTACAGATGCCAACATTCATAATATGCAAATATGATGGCACTTATACCACTAGTAATAGGCTTTGAAGCGTTAGTGCAGAGGTGAGATGAGTGGAACTAATACATCTCTTAGGCCCTGGCTGCTGTGGCCAGACAGAATGGGTGGGGACTAACCCGGCCCAGCCACAGGCCTCAGCTTCCAGTCAAGGGTTGGGGGAAAGGGGAGGAGCATGGGGGGGTTAGCTGGCTACCTTCCTTGTCTCGGGGGCCGGTGCAATCGGCGGTAATTGAGATTGATTGGATGTTATTTTTCCTCTTGCAAATGTAGTCCATTAGCTTGGCACATGCATAATCAGTTTAGAGCGCAGTTAGCCGAATGTAATCATGTTCCTCGGTGTCTGCTAGCACAAAATCCACTCCAGATGCCGCTTGGCCATGGAAAGAAAGGGAGAAAGTGCCGTCACTATCAGATGGGGAATCTTTAACCAAGAAAGTCCCGTCACCCCTCCCCTTTGTCCTGGTCCCGCTCTGTTGAATACACACATAACTGTACAAACTTTTCACTTATCTGCCATACACAGTCACATTTAGTGTCTGTTTCTTACATATGAGAACATGGGTTTTGATTATATTTTCTGCATTTTTAACTGCACTAACATAATATTCATTGGGGTCCATTAACAAACATTACACATCTGTATGTTGGATGGAGTTGCTGGTCTTATTTTACACTTCACTGCAATGCAAAGGAATTAGTGAACGCTGAGGAAAGAAAATGTGTACACTCTGAACAGAGCAAATAATCACAATGAAACATAATAGAGGAAAAAACGCTATAATGTAAATGAAGGGATTAGTGGTTACATGAAAAGGCATTAAGGTGTTTCACTAATGATCCCACCCTGCAGAAGCTCTGGTTTCTCAGTCTCAGGTATGCAAGACATGATGACCTCTCCCCATTAATGATTCTAACTACTTAGGATTGTGATTCCAGTCTTCTTGAAGTATACATTAGTCTGTAGTTGGGTTAAAACCACACATAGGTTATGGATGTATTCTAGCTCTACACAAATATTGCAGTTTGGTGATCAGATAAAGTTGAGATAAAGATGAATTGAATGTTGTGCTTATGCAGAAAGTCAGTCCTTACTGAGACATCTCACACACTCTTTAGATTTAGTATATACATTATTATGATATTTTCCCCCTCACTACCATCACAGGGCTGGCATGTCCATGTTTACTTCCTCTGCTGAGCATGTGAACTTTTCTGGGATGTCCCAGTAACGCTTGATATTTTATTGGTGCCTCATAGCGTAGGAAGATGAATGGACCCAAATTCACTCTGGCCAACATCAAGACAAAAATTATGGCAGGTAATGTAAGATGTCCTCTGGCGAAATGATGTCTAGTGGGCGCCTGGCCTTACCGATTCACCCACCAGACATTTCTAAGAAGAGGAGGGTAGGAAGATGGAGAGACAGACAAGAGAGAGGGGATGGGGGTGCGACAGGAGGGTTGGAAGGATAGATACTCTGCTAATTATCATGGCTAGCCTATGATTGTTCAGTAATAGTGCTCAGTGGGAAAGGTTGCAGCAGTTCCAGGAAGAGCTGAGCTCTGATTTACTGGTACTACCGCTCTAATAAAGCGCTTGCTGCACATCCTGGGAGACAGCCCATTCTCCCCTTTCACATGCACCAGTGTGTGAATACACACACACACACACACAAACACCCACACCAATCTTTTAATCAAAAGTGCCAGCAGATGACAACATAGGGCTCATGAAATATATTATTTTAATTTCTCACAGAGAAGTCCTCATAATATGATTCAGCACAACTAATGAATTTGTGATCAAATGCTTGAGTACACAAAGGAAATACTTAAATTCTGTATGGGCCCCTGTAACACCACCTCAGTCAACACCGTCATGATCCTGAACCACAGTTACCCTCTTTGTATCAGTAGCTCACTGAAGGGAGTTGCACTCTAGCCTCCTACATCAGAGTTACAGAGTAATGAATGGAACAAGAAAGGCGCAACATATAACAGAAAGTCAAGGTGAATTGGAGAGAGTCTCTGTCCGACACGTAAAGGAGGCTAGTAGGGCTTAGTGTTTGGCAATTTGGCAAGAATTCTCCCAGCCTTCCCAGTTTCCAGCCTTTGAGAAGGCCAGGAAGATCGTCAGCTTTGGCCCCTGGCACAGCTCTCACTGATGCTGATCATGATAATGATTGTACTGTACGTGCAGGATGTTACTGACACTTAAAAAATGGCATTAAAAACGTGGGGAAAAGAAAGCGCCTTAGACAAGCGAGGCTAGTTCCCAGATTATTTTCAGTGGCTTTTTACCACAATTACCAGGTGGAAAACAAGGGCCCAGTGCGTTACAGTCCAGGGCCTCCATCCTGGCTCTAATTCTCTTATGGTCAAAGCCATAGGCAAGAGTGATGTGTTATGTTGTCATCTTGGAGTTGGATCTTTGGTCATTGTGTTAATTATTGTTTATTTTGAGTTTTTTTTCTGGATAAGAGCAGCCAAGCACACTTCTGCTAATATCAAAGAAGGCTGCTGATCCTGTTATCTCCTGCCTGATCAGCAGAAATAAAGATTGGTGTTTGAGGAAGGAAAGGGATAGGAGGAAAGGGTATATCAGTTTTTGTGAGAAGGGTTCATCACAGTTCAAGTCGGAGATAAGTTCCACTTTGTGTACTCTAGGTAGTTGTGTCACTAGGCAGTGACGCATGGAGTAGATAGAGTATACTGTAACCAATTCCTGCTTTTTACAAACAATAAAATATTTTTACATTACTATCAAATATCCCTCTATCTTGCTTTTTTCCTCCCTTCTCCTCCCATTTTGACATTTGTTTCACCCTTCGTTTTCAACACTAACAGAAAATCAGTGGGTGGTCTAGATTGAGGTTCTGCTTAAGGAAAACTATCTATGATCCAACCTTGCCAGACAAGTAGGCATTTTCCACAAGTTTCCCGATCCCACTGTCTGTACGTATTTTTCAGCTTGTTAGAAGTTCCTTACTTTTGTCTTTAAGATTTGTCAATATGATGAGCGATCTGTCCTTTAAAGTGATTGTAGAAGACAGGGACATTATTGAGAGGACAATTACATCCTGGAGAAACGTCTCCCTGCACCAAAGGAAGGATCTTTGTATCTTATCTGTGTTACATTCTGGCCCTTGTAAAGACGGCATAACGGACATATCAGTCATGGTCCTGGCTTTTTACGGCCCCCACAAAACCACCACTACAAATATGCCAGATATATACTATTCTTTATGCCTTGTCTTCAGAAAGAGCCATTTAGGATTCCATGCAATCAGCTGCCTCTACAATTTCTTCTGAACTTGTTATGTATTTGTTAGTCAAACTGCAGTTAAATTTGTTGCCATGTACACTGAATGTCATTACATTTACATGTACACAAATGTCATAATTACTATGAATACTCATATGTAAGAGATTGATATGGGCATTTTCATTTTTGTAATAACAAAACTCCTCCAATAACCAATTATGTACAGTAATATTAATAAAGTTACACTAATGCTAATACTAACTTTAGGAATTTACTGTTCTACAGAGCACCTTAATGAAAGCTCTATTTTCTCCATACAAACATACTGCAGGTAGCATGGTTTCGATGAGACCATTGCCAAAATGGTCAATACATCTGACAATCTAAAGCCACCACACCCCAAAGACTAACAGTGGCAATGGGCAGGTAAATGGTGCTTTGACGAGGCCAGATTGAGACTCCTGTGAATCTATGTAGTTGCTAAGCTGAAGGGATGGAGAGAGTGAGGCAGGCAGGCTTACCGGCTCAATACATCAGTGGCTTAGCTACCAGATTAATGGCCTCCGAGTGGTCAGGGCCGCAAAACTACTCAGCTCTAAGGTCTGTGTTCAGTGGAGCTGGACATGAAAGCAAGGTAGGGTGAAGAGACAAATAAGGAGAAGGAAGGAGGTCTGAGGTACCAGGATGAGCACACAGGGACCTCTTTTTTGTTTGGGTTTGGCCTACAGAGTACTGTTATGGGACAGATAAATTTCACAGAATGATAGATATGTGGTCTTGTTTGTTGTTTCATTCTCCTTGCCTTGTATTTTTCACTGTTAAGTTTAAAAGGAATTTTGAGTAGCTAAATGCAATATCATAAGTGGTAGGAGGTACTTTTTACACATGTATTTACATTATAAATGAGGATATTTATTTTTTTACCTTAAGATATAGTGCATTTGACAGCTTGTGTAACTTGGGCAGTGGAACTTTAATCCCATGCTTGATTTACAGTACTGCAGCCATTTAAATTGCTCCTAAGTGTGCAGCACTTGTACTGTTTTTGTTTTACCTAGTTTTTTCTTTGTTTTAACAAATCTGCCCCTAAGGTCCTTCCATTTTGTGGTGCATCGATTACTCTTGCATAGCAGAACTTCAGCAATTTCTCGCCTTGATTTCATTGTCTCTTTGTGGTTAGTGATGGGTCAGATAGATGCTGATGCCCACAAGCATGCTGTCTTCAAAGCAGTCCATTTTGGACGGGCAATATAGCGCAAAATCTGATGTGAAGTAGTATGTGCAATGAAAAGTCCCCCTCACCTTTCTATGACCATTATCAAGGCTTGAGTTAAAATTAACCATTTTCCAGTTTCTTACTAGAATTTTTATTTGAAACATCGGGGCGCCAGAGGCTTTTTCTATGGTGCCAAGAGAGAAGGGCCACCTCTTCCTGAAATTCATGGCGCTAGTTGTCCATCCGTGTTTTGCCTAATTGCTGTGTGCTGGACTCCAAGGTTAGAACTGGGAGCTGTAAATCTATCAGTGTTATGCAGACAATGTTTTCTCCAGATGTAGAAGAAAAGATTTCATCCTTCTGTAATTAAGCGGTGCAGCCCAGGGTGTCATGTGTTTTTTGTTTTTTTTATTGGGGGCTCTGGAAAAGATCATCTTGCACCTTGTTTTCTCATCAAGCCTTTTATTCTTGAATACAAAAGATAAATGGATAAAATGGAAAGATTAAAATGAAAAAAGTAGCAGAGAATAGAAGCTCTTGTTTAAATTATTATATGGAAATTACAAGGTAGTGATGTAAGAGGTCGGGGGAGGTAGTGTAGGGTGGAGGCACAAAGGGGACAAAAAGCATAGTCTTGGAACTGAAGCAATTATAGAGTTCCTCAGATGAAGAATATCAGAAAACTAGAAAAGTTCCTGGGGAAACTTTGAAGGTGCCTGCCACCTTGCGCCCGTGAACCTTAAGCCCATAACGCCAA
>JAUYWH010000018.1:7241409-7273849 GCA_034779795.1 Ctenopoma multispine
TGAATGGAGGCAATGCTTTGCATGGCTTCGCCATGCAATGCATTGCCTCCTATTCATTTTCAATGGCAGGCACCAAAAATAATTTTTTAACGCCAGGAATGTTCCCAAATGTTATCTTTCCCATGGGTGCTGTCATCTACACCTGTGTTCTACTTTAAACCTACTGCTGGAATAAGAGAGAGTGAGTGAGTTGGGGAAAGTGATAGTGAGTGAAAGAGACAGAGACAGCTTTAAGAGTTCGGAACAAGAATGCTCTTCAGCTTCTCAAGGGCACCGATACTTTATGGCCTTGACATTCCTTCATGACAAACTGATGCCCAGAATAGACAGAGTGGTGTTAGGGGGGGAAAAAAAAGTTTAACTACCATGGCTGTGAGACCCACGCCAGCATCATCTATGTTTCTTTTTCACCTTCACCTCACCCTGCATCATTTATATGACAAAACTTGGGGTCACTCTGTTTGACTCTTTTTTACAAGCTTTTACTTAACAAAAGCGCAGGCTTTTGTCCACTATAAGCAGTTTCACACATTTGTGTTTCATGAAGTCCTTCTCAGTGTCGTGTTGATTTACAGAGGCCTCTTTCCTCTGAGATCTCATCAGAGACGCAGACAGTAGAGGAAGCCACTGAACTCCTAGGCTCACTCCCAGCTATACTATCATCCCTCACTGCTGTCCTTGCCAGACCCACAAACAGTTTTTTTTATAATGTCACCACATTCAATCAACACTAGCCCTGAAATTAAGGTCTGCTGACTAATTCAGACTTGGATCCTTCCTTCAGATAGCCCATCTCTGTCACTAGATAGGAATTTTGCAAATTTATGCTTGTTAGGTTGGAATAGTCATGTTGAAATAATTTGAACCATAAGGACTGTCTGTGCAGCTACTGTTTAAATGAGAACTCTGGGAGCCGTTAAAGTTTGAACATGAAGTTGTGAGATCTGGAATGCAAATTATTATTCAAATCATCAATGTATTAATTTGCATCCTGAAAGGCGTGAGGGGGAGAGAGAGAGAGAGAGCATCTTAATAATTTCTGTAAAGCAAAGTATTTTATTATTTGTTGATGTTTCAGGAGTGGGGGCATATTAATTTTGCAGTTGTGAGTCCCACTGTGACATAAATCTCACTGTCTCTTTCTGTCTCTCTCTCTCTCTCTCTCTCTCTCTCTCTCTCTCTCTCTCTCTCTCTCTCTCTCTCTGTGTCTCTCTCGAACACACACACACGCACACAACATTATCATCATAATCACACAGACAAAATAAACCTCTGCTTTTGTGCTCATCTATGTTCAGACACACTTTCCCTGTGTCTCATGTTGTAAAGAGTATAATAGCAGCAGTTAGTTCATTTTATTTTCTAATATACTTGATTACTATGCTTAATCACTAATTTACTTACTCTGATAATCAGAAATGCAAAGCTTTTTGATTTAGATTTAGAAGTTATAAGAAGATTCAATGTCAAAATATCTAGACTTGTATATGATGCATACATAAATGTTAAACAGTTGAAACATGAAATTACTCCTAAAAAATCTGAGATTTTTTACAACCTGCTGTTTGTACACTGACTTCCTACTATGTCCTCTTACAGATCAAATTGAGCTTATCATTCAATTTTCCTCCATTTACAGTTTTTTTTTTCTCCTTTTTTCTAGGCTCAGTTTCTAGTCTGCAGTCATTACTGACTGGTTGAGTGAAAAGAACTGAACAATTTGATGACAGGTCTTTTGGTATTTAGGATTATCATCGATCTAAGGTTTTTTTTTGATTCTCTGAGTGGTCAAATTAGATCAGGAGCTACTTTGTGACTGAGCAGCATGTGTGGATGAGTAGTATGAAATGACGCATGAGACAGAAATGTATGAATAATATAAAATGGAGAAAAACACATGCGTTGTGAATTTCCACCTAATAATTTATCACTGAAGGATTGAGTGGCTTATAGTAGAATACTAACCATGAGTGGTGAATGTTGTTGAGAGAGAGATCACTCCTTACATCTGGAAGGGAGGTTAGGGCTTTTTAAATGAGAGATCCAGCATTGGAGTATTCCCAGTATTCAACTTAACTTTTAAATCATTAAACATGATGAAGCCATCTCCACAAAGTCAGGGGTTTATATACAAAAATCAAACACCATCTGCCATCTCTGATCAGAAGCAACAGCCATCAGGCCAGGGTTACCAAGGCAGAACAGGAAAAGCCATTAACTGCCAATCACTGCATCGATCGACAAGCCAGTCCACCACTACCATCCACCCCTGCCCCCCCCACCCCACCCCACTCTGCCAACAGACACACACACACACATACAGTTTATCGGCTTTTACTGTACAGTGCACGCGCATGCACGGACACAGACACATGCATATATGCCTTGCTTAAACTACTATCTTTTTGTGCACCAACGCTACGTGACGGGTGACATTTAGTCGAGTTTGTCTCTTTCCTTTTTGAACCATGATATCTTTTAAATTATCTTGAGTCTAGATTGCAGTATCAACATGCTGTTCGGTTTAGATAAAGGTTGTCTGACTTTTTTATATTGGCTCAGTAAACCCAATGTGTTACTTGAAGGACAGTCAAGATGCTGTTCAAAAGATATTTCCTTCTGAGCATAGGTTTTTAATCACCTCATTACCGAAATGCGTCTCAGTAAAGTCCATTGCCTTGTCAAAATGAGAGTAGACACTTCATTCTGCTAAGTCTTCCTCCACATTTTTGGAGTCAACAGTCAGATAAAAAGGGAAACTAATAGAGTCAGTGAAGGGCAAAAAGGAAAAAAGAAGATAGATTTTTTCCCTCCATTTTCAATGGTGTCAGTAGAACTGAGGGTCATTAGAAGAATATTTACTTACTTCCCAATTTAATAGAGATGCTGTATATCGGAGTGATCTGGATCAGAGGTCAGGGCTGGGGGGAGCAATTAAAGCATATGGATCCAGAAGCTATGGGCCTGTCCCATTGTGTGTATTGTAGGCAGAAAAGGATGGGTGAGCTAAAAGTGAGGCAGATGCAATAAGTATTGGAAATGACTGTATTAATTTATTGAGTTTTGTTACTAATGAACAAGTGATAGACTAATCAGGGGCACGAATGCATGTGTGCACACTCCACTCAGCCCTGCGTTTACAAGCATGGTTTTGTTCTTGAACATTGTACTAGTTAACTATTGGAATTTGTTTTATACAAGTTAAACCACATATATACTTTTCTTTATAGTATTCTGTTTTATACATAGTAAATTCTGTTGTCTTTTCTGTTACTTGGTTTGGCTTCTTCAGCTTTCTATGGGGCAACACAATAGCCAGAGACAGACCAGATATGATGGATGTGGCCCGGGGCCTATATGCTCACTCTGTGTCTGTGGTGGCCTCATCCACACATCAGCCACAGTGAGAGGGAGAGAACACAGTAGGGAGGGAGAGGGGAAGGTAGGGAGGGCAGAGATACAAACCAGACCAGCCATTTTCCTCGTTCCGCTCATAAATATTTGTGTGGCTGATTTATAAACAATGGAGCAAGAGAAGGGATCAAAGTGAACTGTAATGCTTATATAAAACTCAGGCTTTTTCACGACACTGCCCTAAACACCGTGCTTGTACCTATTAAAGACAAAGCTATATATCACAAGGCATATTGGCAAGAATACTGAATGGCCACTCACATTTAGGGCTTGGTCTTCCCCCAGATGTGAGTGTAGTTCTTATAGCACTAGCTTCCAAGGTTATCAAACACTATTCCATCAATTTGTGTTGTAGCTAAAACTCAACCTGCTCTTAGCCTGTGTAAACTCCGCCTGAGGTCAGTGACTTCTTAGATGGATTTTAAATGGCTCTAGTAACGCCAGGCAGCCATATTAAAACATAGTAATGAAGAGTCACTGTGTCCTGGTTGTGGTAGAGTAGCGTTCGTCACAGTAGACAGCTGCACATGCTGATTCAGGCAACCAGCTGGTCACACGCAATGCAAGGGCCAAGTCTCCTGAATGGCTGAGAGGAAGGATTAGGGTGGGGTGAGACAGTTTGTGTGTGTATACTGTATATTTTTGTGTCGGTTGGAGTACAGTACTGGCTTTGCATAGTTTCATGTTTCCGAGCGCTAGCAGTGACAGAAACACACATCCACAGCTATAACACTTTAGGTTGGCTATGAGCAGAGCACACATTCCACACCTACAAGCAGTGTATACTCCATCCCCCCACCCCCACCCCCCCACCACCTCCTGTCATATACAAGCACACACATATATCTCCTGTTCCGCTCACCCCCACCATTCATTCCCCTCCTGGGTGCAAATGTGGGGGGAGCAAAAGGTATTCTCTTTTGCCCCTGACCCTCTCCCTGATTAATAACAGTTATAGCTGGCAGATGCAGAGGAGCCGCAAGAAGATGGCTGTTTGTTGACCTCTGTGGGAGGGAGAATAGCAAAGAAAAGAAGGTCTTTTTTTCTATGGATATTCCCCCCCTTTGTCCACCAGCAGGACAGGGTGTGCACAGTGTGGTTAGGCTTGGGATAGTTGCTGCTAAACAGCCTGTCTCTCTGTTAGCCGGTCTGTGTGTGAATGCCTAGAGACATATGGTTCTCTAGCTGTGGCAACACAGTGGCATTATTTTTTTAGGCACTTCACCTAGTGGTTACATAACACAGCATTAAATTTTTTTTGTATGACTGCATGGATATTTTTAAAATTAATTAAAAAGGTTTCTTTTATTGTTTGTATAGTATGTCTGTGTAGTCGCTGGGAAAGTAGAGAATATCCCTCGTAACGCAAGGATTTGCTGCTGTGTTTAAGAGCAGTTAGATGACTCACTCCTTGTCTTATAAGCTGCTGTCTTTCTACTTAAAATCTATATATACATTGTATATGTCTGTTCAGGTTGGCAGGCATTGGAGGAGGGTTTGAGAGAGAATAGACTGCAGATTGTTTTACCCCTGGTGTGTCTGAGTTTCTGTGCAGGGAGTTCAAAGTCCTGCTGAGCAACAGAGAACTGATGCTGAGTGAGGCTGACTAGCTGAAGCCTGTGGTCTGCGAAGGGTTACTGAATTATTACTGATGGTTTCAGGGGTAACTGTCCGACCACAGGACTGGGGAATATTAATCATTTATTTGATTGTCCGCATGTGCTGATTAATCAATTTGAGTAGGATCTGCAGGATTAACTACCCTATTATTCCCCGGTAAGAGCAGATAAGACATAAGACTTTAAAATATCATATTCCATTTATCATTTATTTTTAGGTCCCTGCTGATGAGGGTGAAATAAAAACTGAGGTGAGATTAGGCAGAACAGCAACATAGGGAAAATGTTGGGGGAGACGGATAAGAGAAGGATGGATAAGGGGAGAAGAAATCTGCAGATTTTCAGTGTTTCAAACGCTGGAGGAAAAGATACAGCTTTGTATTTCTTCAAACACGGCACAGAAAACCAAGTTGTGCAGCTGGGAGTGAGAGAGCTGAGAGAAAAGGGGGGCGGAGAGACAAGAGGAACAGGAAGTTGATGGGAAAGTGATAGCTGTCTCCACCTGGAGTATAGCCTGAGCTGTGTGTTAAGAGGGAAGGCAAAGGAGGGAGCTGCAGCAGTTGACTCCTATCCTATACTCTGGTTTAGGTAAGTTTGGCTCTCGTACCAAGTATAGATAGATAAACTGATGCAATGATGACACATTCCTGTTTACCCCACTCACTATCTATTCAGTCTATAAATTTTCAATCTGCCAACTGTTTAATGTGTTGTGTCATGTGGTAATGCCTTTGATTCCAACATGCCTCCGTTTGTAAATACAAGAGGCACTCAAAAGGCTGTGGTTTCTTTACAAGCATGGCGCCCCCGGCGCTTTGGTTGGGAATGTGCTGAGAGGGAGAAGGATTTGAAAGAGTGAGGGAGGGTTAGAAACTGTATACACTTCCCGTTGCTCTTCTGCCAACCCCTCTCTCTGCTGCCTCTGGTCGTGCAGGCAGGCAGTGAGTGAGAAATGTGAGAGGGAGGAGTATATCCTCTCTCCTGACTGAACACAGCACCATAATTATGCACTTTTCAGCAGGTTTTACCTTTAACACTTTCCTCCCGGGGTTGAGATTAGTGCTCACCATGCTTGATTTACTGCACAATTACTGAACAAGAGCTCTATCTAATCAATAAACAGGAAGGGGAAAAGTGGTACGCTTTGAAGTATAGTTTGAGGTTTTTTGCACGGTTGAGCAGTGTATATGGTATAGCCAATAAGGGCAGCTTGGCTGTGATGCCAGCCTGTGAATTATCAGGTTGTATCAGGCATGTTTCTTTGCTTTACCAGTTATCTAAATGTCTCTACAATGCTCAACTACTGGGGTGGAAAATTATATTTTTTCTGACTACTGTTTAACACAGAGATCAGCCACAAATTGTCTAATAAGGACATTCCTCTAAAACATTAGATTAAAATCACAAGTTGTCTTACAAAATTCGGGATTAATGTGATCTTAAAACGTATGTACGCAAGTTACACAAGACAGAATAAAAGAATTCTTGTGTGGCAACTTACTGTGCCCTGTGTTCGATGTCCCCAAATGGGCAGCCAGCGCAATGACCTCCATGGTGACACTTGCTAATGGCATAAGCAGTTATTTTGGGAAGCTCCAATGACCGACCATCACAAGTCTTTCTGGGGCTTTGTAATGCTTTTTTCAGCATGGCCAAAGCAATAGGCCTCTTCCAATTAGTCTCGTCTGTATTTGATTTTTAGTGATGACAACTATATTTCAGTTGCAATTATGCTGCACTGGGAATGATGAGGGCTTAGGTTATTGATCCCCTCACTGATCAATGAGCACTTTTGTTTCATTTCTATGGAAAGTGAAGTTATGTGTTTTTTTTCGTTGGCTAATGAGCAGGCCGAACAGAATGACCCTGTTAAGAAATCTGTGTTAGCAAGGCCCATATGTATTAGTGATGGTGTTCAATGCTCATGGGAAAGAGTGGGGCACTGCACAGAGCACAGTTTTTCAACACAAGTGCAACACATTTCCCTGTGGGCGTAGGTCAAAGGCTACAATAGGAAAAAAAAACTAATGTCTTTATGGGTGTAGGGAGGTGAAGTATCTTTTCTGGATTTTAATTATTCAGGGTTCTAACACAAAATGGCAATAGCTTAAAGACTTACTGGCAAGTGAACAAGAAGGTTCAAGAATTATGTATTATGATTTTTTTTTATTGTATTGACCCTGACGCTTTAAGTAATCCAAAATTATGGAAGCTTTAAAATTCTACTTTTGGGTCTGCATCAAAAGTGCAGTGTCAGGTTTCACACGTTGTTTTCGCTCAGCTTTTTTAAGAAGAGTTGACAGGTGAAACTGGTGGGTGTTTGGCGTATGAGTTGCTTGAAGAACTCTCAACAGCCATTTCGCACCAACAAGGTACTTCATGTTCCATGCAAATAAGCCCACATATAGACCCACTCTGTATGTTCACCTCCACTCAACCCCACTCATTAATTTTCATTTTAAGGAGAGGACCTCTCAAAGGCCATGTTGCTCCTTTTGTCAGTGCTGTGCTGCTAATAAAGATAGCAGTGTAAGACTGGGTTAAATATTGACACTGGCTGAGCACATCATCACTGTTCTTAATTAGCTGGTGTCTCTAGCGAGCTTGTGTGAGGGCAGTGCACGAACAACTAAACATTTCCCCTTACGAGATCTATGAATTTTACATAAAAAGGGATACAGGATAGTCAGAAAACATACAGTGTTACAGCTATCACTGCCTTATTGCGTAGCCTGAAGCAGCAACCAATTATGTGGTAATGAAATATTTACACTACCAAACTGAGAACGCCAGGGGTGAAAGCTAGATAATACAAGCCTGAGGAGACTGTATTCTGTGTCTCCTTTCTACCGTTACGTCAGCGAATAGGTGGAACAGGAGTTCAGTTAATGACTATACGCTTAGAAGCAAGAACCTGGGCAGAACTGCAGTTCAGTAAGCAGGGCTTTTGGTCACCCCTACTGCCGTGGACACATTTGAGGGCTTTCTCTGTGTACTTTACAAGGTGGGATAGGGAAAGGCAATTGTAACATTGACTTTCAAGAGAGCTATGTCAGACATGTTAAGTTTTACCTCCAGAGTCCTTTTGACTTCTGATGGCTACTCCCTCACAATAATATGGCAATGAATCTGCATTCAGGGCAGAGTGTGATGTTTGTTCTTGAGAACTAATTGCGTTTGGGTAATGTTCCTGCTCTGAATTTAATTCTCACTGACTGCATTAATCATTACAAGTGGTGTTTGCCTCTATCTTAATCCAGCACTGCCCCGCATCCCCCGACTCAACATCTCCCTGAGACTTTCATGGCCTATTCCCTTCTGCCCTCTCCAAACTCTTTTTCAACCTTCGTCTCCATCTAAGAAGCTTTTTGTTGCCTACATTCGGAGCTACTCCACAAGGCCGCGCTGCCATTGTCTGGCTGGCAAGTGACAAATGAGAGGCAGTGAGGTGTTAGAGACTCTTGTCAGCTGTGTGGGTGCAGGGCTGCCTCTGCCTTTACACTACTAACACATCAGTGCCTTACAGTATGACTGAGTCCAGGTTTAGGTAGTCAGTCATCTTCTCCTTTACTTTTATGCACAAACTCACATTAATAGCCCTACAGTACATCTGTTCAGGCCACCAATTGAGTGCATTTTCTTATATTCTAATTTTCTTTTACATCACATGGCAATCATAAATGTATGTAAGGTTCTGCTCGATTGATAACTTTTGGAGTCACAAGAAGCATGTGAAAAAAGGTATATACTTAAGCAAGAACTAGATGTGATTCAGATTCAGATCTTGTGTGTCACAGATAACCAGGATTGGTGTGTAGTGTAATATTAATGGCCCGTGAATGCAGTCATTTTGATTTTTTTTTTTTTACTTTTAAAGAATACTCCGAAACTGAGGTGTTGTACCGAGGTCATGTTGGTGCAGAAAGCAGGTTCTTGACACCTCTGTTCAATGAAAAGAAAGAAAGAAAAGGCACAAGAAAGTTGTTTTTTATGATTTGCTTTCTTACTAGAACTATCACAGCTAAAAGACTCCTTATGACAAAACGTGTTCTTTTCCTCCCTAATGCAATGAGTTATTATTGTAATTGTTAGTAAAAACATTGATGCAATGAACCATTATTCAAACTCAGTGCCTGAATATCTCAGCCTGCTGTGTGCCTCCTGTTTTGCTGAAATAAAAAGAAAATGTTATTCCCCAGCCATGTACTTGCAATTATTGTCACCACTGTCCAAAATGGAGGGTTGTTATGTTAACACAGTGCTGTGGGTAATAGAGAGGAGAGCCAGGACAGGTCCTGATTTGCCCCATTCAGCTTCCAGATGGTACCTTGCCAGTACACATGTCATCAAGTAGCTGTAACAGTTGTTTGGGTACCCCCATGGCTCCACCCTACTCTCGCCTCCTGCAGGCTGACTTATTGTACTGCAATTTTGGCAAACTCCTCCCAGCATGGCTTTCATAAAAGCACCAGGAGGTTAAGCTGTTAATTAGCTACTGAAAGAGGAGGCCAACAGCTTGCTGTTAATTTGCTTTACTCTTTTTTTTTTTTTTCTTATTTGGGGACTGACATCATTTCCTGCCTGTTTTCGAGACATTTCTGTGTGTCACAAAAGCAAAACCAAGCTCATTAAGATGAGTGAAAACGTGTTTATGTGGCTGAGATTAGAAGTGCACATTATGTATGTATAGCCATACTTATCCAAATGTTCTTAATGAGCGAGACCGTGGACGCCAGTGTGGGGCTCCTGTGGGCATAGGCCCAGGCTCGTTATCACCACACAGGGCATTGATCTCCCTACCGCCCTCCTGCTTATTCTCTCCTCCTCCCCTTTTAAAGACAGTGACTTGCACATGAATTATGTGGACACATTGATCAGCTGATTGAGAGCTATTGTTTAGAGCCCTGGGTCATTATTGAAAGAGGGATTACCCAGCTCTTGTTTTGTTCATGCGTATGGGAGAGTGTATTACTCAGCTCCTTGTCACAGCGCATACTCCCCTTAGCTCAACTTAGATTTGCAGTAGCTACACAAATGTGCACACGTTTACACATACACACACAGAGTACATACAACAGCCTACATAATCAACATGGCCCAAATGACTGCCTGCATTGATTGCCTTCCCTCTGCAATTATGTTCCCATTGTTTACTTTCTAGCATCTTACTCATTCAAACGGAATTCAATAATTATTGCTTTATTTAAAGTTAAAGTAAGTAAGAGTGGTGGTTGTGGAGCACCAGTAGCTCTACTGTCTTTAAGTGTCTCTGTGACCCCTCCCAGGCTACTTTGTTTCATAGGCCTATGTTAAGTTATCCTCTCCAAGGACAGCGACTGTGATCCATCTTTACCTTGCTGCCCTCCCTTATGACACTGAGGTCCTATTTGTCTCTCTCTTCCCTCCCAAAGACAAATACACAGCCTGTTTTTATTCACCGGTAGTAATGGATCATGTCTACGGCAAGGCAGTGGAGGAAGTAACTTAGCACATTATGGGCTTTGAAACAGAGGGACAGGATGCAGTGCAGGGGTGGCATGGATTAGGAGTAGTAGAGGGAAAGAAAGGACAAGGATGAGGATGATGTTCAGGAAGCAAGCAGTAGGTAGGCAGTTTGGGCCCAGAATACACGGTCCCCTTAAGCCACAACCTAACTTTTAGGCATGTTTCAGCTTGCAGTGGCTAATTCAAAGCAGCCACCACACTTGGCACCCAGTGGGGCCTCTGTGGTTGGAGCTGTTGTTCATGCTGCTGGCAGACAGGGAATAGCAGGCCAAAATGCAAGCACTCGCTGACTCCAGTCACTCTGTTTTGCTTTGCTAAATAACCTGCTTACGTTCCAGGGGAATCCCAGAGTACAGATTTATGAGAATCAAGTCAAATCTATGCACATGTATAAATACACAGCTGCTGGGAAGAAATGGGTCATTACATTGAAATATCTTCATTCTCTAGACCTTAACCCAAACACAATCCTCCTCATTAAAGTAATCTGTTTTACATTTAACTTCATTATAATTTATATCACTCAGAATTGAGCAGCAGCTACCTGTGGGAAGTTCTCTTTTGGATGTAATTTCGACTCAACAAGATAGTAAAAAAAATATAGGTACACATGGGTGCTATGTCTACAGTTGTGATACACTGAGACTTGAACCACACAAGGGTGTTTTCTTTTCCCTTTGGCAACAGTGTGTTTTTCAACCCAATAGGCACATTACATTGTCTCACTTCAGAGTGAAATACAGTTACCTCAGTGGTTATAATTGCTGCCATGACATCACTGTGTTTGAATAACAAAGGTGCTGGTCGACTTCCTAACACATCTCAAGCCAGGACCAGTATTTCAGTTTATTGTCGAATGATAGAGAAAACGTGACTCATATCTCTGTGATTTTAGTGAGTCATATAAGCACACGTCTCCTTTATTCCAGCGGTTTGCATAGCTTGAAGTGTGAATTGCAGAGTTAGAACCCATGTAGAGCTTCCCATGAAGTACACGTATGCATGCGTACGTGTGTGTGTGTGTGTGTGTGTGTACACATACACACAGACACTTGCTTTTAGTGCTGAGAATCAGGGAGACAATTACAAAGCAATATCCAGGCAGGTACTCTGGCTCTCTCACAGAGGGAATTTGGCAGCTCTCTTAGAATTGATAGCTATTTAGCTCACAGATAGTCATCTGTTTTAATGCATTAATTTTGTATTAACAGCACTGCCAAATTTAATGTTGGAAATTAGGATATGATCATAATGGTATGTGGCTGTGTGAGTCTCTATGTGCGTGTGTGCATGTTTGTCTGTGTACATTTCTGATGTTCTTTTTGTCTATACTTTTGTATGTGTTTGTTGCGTGTTCATGCTGTATTCTACGGCTCCATTGGGAGTCATTCTTTGGAATTACCGGCTCTCTGTCTCCCTTTCACCCTTCCAGTAAAACCCACCTCCATCTTGTGTTAGCTGGACTCTCAGCAACCACACAGTTTTGTGTTAAAGGTGCACTTTTACTTTGCATTTAAGTGGATGGAAATGCAGATGTATGCAGTGCTCTGGGTGGGTGGTGAAACTGATACAGGCGTGTATTGCCCACTCAGAGGGCAAGGTGCACTGTAGAGTTGTGTGAGAGAGGATGGGGTGGTGCCCACACCGCCCCTGCCCCTCTTTACCTGAAAAAGCACAGAGCACTGTGTCAGCCTCCACAGAAAAAGACAAGGTGCTTCATCGAAGAGGCTTGAACAACCATGATAGCATTTTTGAACTATGAAAACCAGCAGTAGTATAAAATAAAACTTGGAAACAGACCTTTCTGCAGAAAAATCTAAATGAAGATGATCTACTGTATAATGTAAATGTAATAAAAACATCTTTAACTAAAACAACAAAAGTAGTTTAGTGTTTTTTAACCAGTCTCAGCCTTTGCAGTATCCAGCATTGTAAAAACTGCTATTGCTGCTATATAATCTATTGGAGCAAACTACTTGAATGTATTGTATCCAAGTATGTAGAACATTGCAACGTACCTAAAATATTTTAAGACTCCTTTAAGGTACCTACAATCAACATGTCTTTTGTCATCTTATCTGTTAAATCAGGCCACACATAAAGTACATTCAAATGTGCAGAGCATGTCTCCCATCACTGCATTCTGAGTAGTCACATACTTGTACTTGCTCAGCTGAATCTCCTACAGGACTGCTGTAATTCCCAAACAGTTCAGTGATATTGAATCTGTGCCACTGACTCAGCCAGTCCCCCCCCCCCCACCCCCCAACCCTGTATGCTCTACAGCTCCCCTCCTGTTAACGCCTTGATAGGGCGCTTAGAAACCCCAGAGCCAGGCCGACCAACTCCTCCCAGCTCAACATGACTTTTTCATTAAGCTGCCAAATTCCTCCACTCCAGTTGGAGGTGATTTATCAACTAGGGGCTTCATTGCAGGTTCATAGGAAACAGACATAGACCCTGTCTTGTGCGTTATGTTTCACATTCAGACTGTATATGCATGTGTGTGTGTGAACCAGAGAGGGAGATGGACTGCAGGTGTACCGTTTCTGTGCTTTGTGCCGTATCTGACATGGATAGTTCTTAAAGAATCCACTGAAAATCCATGTTTGAGAGACTTTGTATATGTGATGATCAGAGTTGTGCTGTTGTACTGTATCATTTTGCCTTCCCAGAAAACTGAATGTGCAGGGGCCACCTCACTGAGCCCTGTTCAATAGTTTGATCTCTTCCCTCTTTCACTGACTCTAAAATGCCCCAGACAGCCTTGGGTCATGGCCAGTGCAAAGATGGTGAAAGTGGTGGTTTACAGGTGTAACCGTTTGACATTGTAGACAGAGCTACAAGCCAGTTGTGGCCCTGCTGAGGCTATCTTCCTGGCCAGTCAGGTTTATAGTGAATTATGACCAACTCTGGGGCAGGCAGGCTCAGGTTTACTCCTTTATAAACCCTATGGTTTTTATGGGAAACTATAAAACTCCCTGGATCTCCTGAGACTAGCTTTGAAGTTTTGGTCAGGTGCTGTCTTTTTTTTTTTACTTGTCTTGTAGATTTTTGGAGCCTTGATTTGCGGCAAGAACTCTCTTTTTTTAATCCAAGACATCTGCTGTGACTAAAATCAGTTTGCATGATGGATTTGGTGATATCTATAACTGAATCTATCTCTCAGGCTTTTCTCTACCTTAGTTCTGATGCAATATATGTGCACAGAGGAAAAGGAGGTGAGGGAGGAGGGGTCCCACAGTATCCAGCAACACCTATTCATGACATCATGGATGGCTTAAAATGAGGCTAGAAAGGAGAGCACACAGAGACACAGAGCCTTTTACAATCACCTAATAACTCTATTACACCGAGCTGTGGGGCTCACAAAAAGGAGAAGAAAAAAAAACTCCTATTCTTTTTCCTGGAAGTGGTGTCTTAATGCACATTTTAGGTGTAGAAGTGAGAAATATGAAACCAAAGAAAATGAAACACAATAGCACAGAAAACCCCATAGCAATATTACAATATTGCCAGAAAATTAAACATTAGGAGAAAGGGACAAGCACGTTTTAGGGAGGCATAATATTGTTATGACTTTTTTTCACTGGTCTGTCAACACCTGATTTAGATGTAATGTGGTTAAATGTCTAATGTTTCCATTGCTTTTTACATTTTCTATCCAGCCAAATCATCCCTTTCAGTGCAGGAGAGGATAGTTCAGTTTCTTATTGATGAATCATTCAGTCTGAACCTCGAGTGTGAGCCTGATGCATAAAGTAAATTAACACTGGGGGTGTTTATACTGTTTAAATGAAGGATTGCATAAAACCAGATTAAAAAAATAATTAAAGTTATAATGATGTGAGTAATTATATTCTTTCTTTTCTGAAGGTATATTTTCATCAGTGTTTTTTATATGGTTAGAAATGGTGAAATGTTTTTGGTTCAGAATGTGGAGTTACTATTGTTTCATGCTTCTTTTTGACCTTAGTTATCACAAATTAAATTTGAACAGCTTTTAGCAGTGTCTATATTCATCCAGTCGTTTTGTGGACAATATATTAAAATATACAATTATATTTTGTCCTCTCAGCATGCCTCACTGCAGACATGGGGGCCAAGAAGATTAAAGGGAAAAGAGGAAAACTTTTGGTGATTGACATTGATTGCAGCCACAGAAATCCACAGCGAGACTCCAGAGTTTGATATAGGAGCAGCACATAACAGGCATAACACAAGTGGCCATACTGAGTCTGGGGCTTTTATTGTAAACATGCAGAAACCATCAGTGTGATACTTTAGGATAATGGTCAATAACTCTGTTGCTCACACCAGGCTCAACCATATTGTGTTGGACTTGCATCATTGATTGAGGCACGCAGGAGGTAATTAGACTGGAGCTCTGTGGTGTGACAAGAGGTTGTGGTGGTATGGTGTCACGACAGGGTGTTACGCATGTTGTGACACTACGGAGGGTGGGCTGAAGGCTAGACAAGGTCTGCTGTTGACTCATGGAGGAAGAGCTGGGGTTGACAGGTCAATACTGATGCTGATTTCCTGTCCTGTGAAGGTTGTCCTCCTGTTGCGGAATGTTCCAGTTTCTCTCAGAACGAATCTGCCTCCTGCCTCACTACCAGCTGACTTTGCCTCTTTCTCGATGAGAGAGTGAGGATTTAACTCACTATGATCAATATTTAGTATCCCATGCGTGAAACAGGCAGATGTTTGGAGTTTCCTTTTCAGAGACGAGAGGCTTCTGTTGAGTGAAGGGGATCAATGCTCCCTTCCGTCTGTGAAGCTGTAGACCCACAGCTTCTGAAGGGTGGCTGATGTGATTCCTGCCCTCCTTTGGGCCTCTGAGATTTGCGTGCCTCTCAGGCCTCTCCTGTCCTGTTACCCCATTGATACAGACACTCACACAGACAAAGTGCGCAGTCCAAACAGTTGTCCTGAAGAGGAAGAGGTCTGGATGTTAAACAACAGGGCTGTGATTGGGAATTGATTTGTTCATTTGCCAACTGTGTGAGTGAAAGTGAGTCGGTGGTGCCTAGCCAGCTATCTGCCATCTACAATAACCTCTTTTCTCTCTCTTTTCCTCTCTCTTTCTGTGTGCCTTTCTTTCTCTATGTCTCTCTCTCCATCCCCTCCCACAGCACCTGCAGCAGCACGAAAATGCTGTGGAGGGTGATGCCTGCTACTACCACTGTGTGCTCTGCAACTACTCAACCAAGGCCAAGCTCAACTTGATCCAGCATGTGCGTTCCATGAAGCACCAGCGCAGCGAGAGCCTCAGGAAACTCCAGCGCTTGCAGAAGGGCCTACCAGAGGAGGAGGAGGATCTCAGCTCCATCTTCACCATTCGCAAATGCCCTTCTTCAGATACAGGTCAGAACTGGCCCCAGAGGTCCTGTTTTAGTATTTCTTTGTGTGTGTGTGTGTGTGTGTGTGTGTTATTTCTTAGATTTACTTTGTTGATGTCTTCACTTATCCCATTCTCTCTCGTACACATACATGCGCAACCTTGAGTTTCTTGAGTTGTCAATATTTTTCGCTCATAGTTGGTCACTGTCTTTTCATTTGTACATAATATTCCCATAGAGGCAGCCTTAACATTAATGCTTTGTTACATCAACAGAGCTGAGTGAAATTCTGATAAACCCCTATTTAAAATTAAAAACATTGATAGGATGAACATTTCTGTCTCCTAGTTTGATTGTGTCAATATTTTTTATCACAATAATCCAACTTTTAAAAAATATATTTTAAAAATAATTTTAGACTTAAATATTTAAACAATGCATTGCCCAAACAAAGCAAAGGTCCCTGTAAAAAGCAGCCATGTTCAGCCATTAATGACTTACTAGGACCAAATTAAGGCCAGAGAAGGAGGAGCCGAACCACAACAGCAGCTGCAACAACAACAACAAGAACACCAAAAAACAGACACAGCTACAACAACAGTAGCAAGACTGAAACAAAGTGCCTTGACTGCTCATTTATTATGGACTGATTAGGAAGAGTGAACTGTGGTCAATTAACACTCTTTCTTCGCAGAGATTTGGTTTTCTAATCACTTTAACTCCTGTGCCCTGACAAAGGGGCTCTATTGTGTGTCCCTCCAAGAGGGAACCATTACTTCCCTCACACACATACTTGCTGTCTGTGTTATGTAGGGGAAAAAAAGGCCAGCCTGTGAAGACGCTTTGTTCCAAGGAGGCAGGGATAATGAAGCCAGCGGCCGGGAAATTGCGCAAAAGGCAGTCACAGATCTGAAGCAAATCATTAGAGAACATATTTAGCTGAGCAATTAGGGACAATTAAGCTTTCTGCTCGCTGCACTCCAAATATGTTAATGACTACAGTACAGTGGACAAGCGAACATGCAAAAGCAAGAGGAAGGGCCATTTAGGTTAAAAGGTTTGGGGGATGGGAATTTACTGTTATGTGTTCAGACAGGAGGAGTTGTTGTGGTGTTTGCAAATAAATGTGTTTTTCTCTTCTTCTTTTTTTAGCAGAAGTTGTGCTTATCAGTGTCTTTTCTTTCTTACTCTCTTAACCTTTGATGTGCTAGATGTCCATGTTTGTGCCAGGGTGAGAGAGAAGAGTCCTACATTAGGTAGAGGGTGTAGACAACAGGTATTCTCCCACAGAGCCTCATCAAATTACAGTAGCCATTGAACGGACCATCAGTATCCAACAAAATGCTAAAGGAATTGAATTTCAACTTAAGGTGTCAAAGTGCTTGAGATTTTATGTCTTTGCCATCTGTGTTTTGAAGTGTGATGATGCTTGGTTATTGGGATTGGTGTTACTTTTCTCATTTCCCTTTGAATCCGTGGACCACCCTTCTGCTTTAGATTTTGCTCATTGTTTAAAGTTTAACACTATCTCCATTTGTTTCTTTTTAAGAGGGTTTTACATAAAATGCAAAAAAAGTGGACCAGACATCTTGATAAAATTACCTCAGTAATGATTGTGCCTCTTTATCTGCAATCATTAACTCTAAAATTGCTGACTCTCACTTACGCTGTTTCACACCCAAATGCCTTGTTCCAACAGCATCAGCTGTGCTGGTCCAAGTCATAGCCCCACCCCTGCACTATGACTGAACCATTCCCTCACAGTGTAATGTTTAATTTCCTCTCTGCTAGCTCTTCTGTGGCGCAGGGCTCTTTTTTGTGGTTCAGGCATAGTTGCTAAAGTGGTGGAACATTCCCTGGCTTGTTAAAACAAAGTTGCCCCTAGATTTCTGGGTCACCTAGACAGTAATTCCCTTGCCTGCTGCTGTTCTGTGATCTTGTGAGTTGTTCTCTGCTAGTGTTAGATGCTGGGCTTGTAGCCTGCCTGGAATTTTTCCTAAAACATATGAAGCTTTCTTTTCACCAGTGAAAGTTCACAACTGTCATCTAAAACATGACAAAATTACACCGAGAAGTCATAGGAAAGGAGGGGAGCATGACATAATTCTTACTTAAAAATCCCCAGAATCCCTCTGTTTTAGATCTCAATCTTTGAGCCAAAATATTTAGGTGTAGTCAACGGATATCTTTTTATGATGACAACGGAATGAAATAAGGTTAGCTCATGCATCATCTGGTATGTTTTACACTTAACCGCCTTGCATATTAATGCCTCTTTTAATGATGCAGCAAACATATACTTTAGAGACTTGGTGCCACATATCTCCTCTGGGCTGGATGTCGAGGAGAGCAAGGGCAGCAGAAATCAGGTTCCTGTCCAATTAGACTAATGCAAGGATAAAAGGCCTGCGTTGTTTTAATTCTTACTCATACTGAAAATGTGCTGCTTAGGCATTTTGCTCTGTAGCCCCGCCTCCATTTGTCTTCTTTAACCCTTTATCTATGAGGAAACAAAGGAGGCCTCAAGGGGACCCCAGCCCCACACAGCTGTCCTGTGTGTTGTGTGTGGAGGTCACTGAACAGAGCTCAGCACTGTCTTGACCACTGCACTTTTCTGCACCAAACTTTGAGTTTTGAGTTTAGCAGCTCATTACCAGATATAGACAAAAATAGAAAAGAGTCTTGCATGTGATATAGAAGGCAAAGGAGAAACATTACATTTTCACTTTTGAGGATAGCTGGTTTAACAGCATGGGGACAGAATATATATAAGGCAACAGAGAACAAGTAAAACTTGTGTCATATTGATGTCAAAGGGGTAAATGGTGACTGCTGACAACTGTAAATGTAAAGCATCAGGATGAATGTGCACAACAGACATCGACGCTGCATGTAGAGAATAAAAGCAAATAGTTGGGAATAAGTGCAGTAGAAGTAGGGAAAACAAGTTTGGGGAACTTGCGTGTGACAGCTAGTGTGACACTTGAGTGTATGTTGACCTTATTTCATGTGAATGATGTTCACCAGGGCATATAACTCAATGACACATTGAGGTTTCTCATTTCTTAACATTTAATCATCTACAGTTATTTTCTGAGCATAGAACAGAATGAGATCATTTCCTCACAAAGGCCGAAAGTTAAATTGCAAGGGTACATGCCCTTCTGCAAGAAAGATTTGCTTTGTTGAGTATGACAAAAGGAAGGAGATCAGGAGAGCACATTTTATAAGAGTAAAATATCAGTATTTTCAGTATTGGTGTACATGTCTGTGTTTATATGTATGTGTATGGAAGAGGCAGAGAGGGAGAACAAACATGGCTGACAGTGTGGATTAGCTCCTGCTGTAAATCTGCCTCAGTCACAGATGGCAGGCCCTTGATCGTTGGGCTGTGACGGCTTGGCTCTCATCGCAGGAGGAAATCCCTGTCTGTGAGCCTAGGAGGCTGGGAAGGAGAAGGCTGGGGCTGCCTGGGCAGCCACCAGTCATTGTCTCTTGTCTGTGTCGACACAGAGGCCTGGGTATTCAAGGGCGAAGAGGGACTGGTTCGGGGAGGGGTTATCTTACTTTGGCTCTGCATTTGTTTCATCCACCACTTGGTGAGAGCTTGTAAGTGGGACTTAAGCCTCCAGTTTAGATCAGCGTTACTTTTAATGACCAGTTTGAGAAACTGGGCAGGGAAGCTGTGTGCATTATTAAATGGAAATGAGACGAAAGGATGCATACAAATTACTGCATAATAGTGGTATCCAATATGAGATCCGTTGCTTGTTTCACTAAAAGGGGTGCGCTTTCAGGGTCACACACCTAATAGCAAGGCCTGTCCTGACAACAGAGGCATTTCTCTCTGCCTTATGCATAATTCTTAAGACACTCACAAAAAGCTGGAAAATTTACTGTGACATGGAAAAATGCAACAATAAAGCAAGTAGAGGAAGGACACCTACACCTTGCAGCTCATACTGAGGTTCAGTGACAGCAAATAGGATGTGTCGACAACTAGTCTGTCAAAGCACAATACCAAATGTCTGATATTTACTATATAGAACAATGATTTCATCTTTTTGTTTCATTCCCTGACTCTGTCTTTTTACAACATATTAACATGGCTTTACTTTCCCCTGCTATCATACTTCAGCTATCTGCACGTCCAGTGGCTAAACCAAAGCTTTTAAAGCCAGGTGAAATCAGAGGTGAGCCGGGCCACGCTCTGATGGCATGCAAGGGCCACAGTCTGAGCTTTTGGTCCCCACAGGCAAGAGCAAAACAGACGGTAGCCATTTCTGGAATGTCCTCCTTTATTCATGCTTGTTAAAGTGCAAAGTAAACCTTTGCAGAAACAGGATATTGTAGCCCCTAACCACCAGACCCTTTCTACATGCCACACTGTGGCCAATCTCAAAGTAAGTTGTATAGACAGATAGACACACTGTGGCAATGCGCTTTTAATAAAGGCTGTTATTGCCCTGGTGATGCAGAGTGGATATGAGGATGAAGACTGCGCAGACCAGGATGAGCTGGGCCCCAGAGAGCCCGGAGCTCAGTCAGGCCTCCGTCAGTCGCCTGCCTTCTAATCCCTGTCCGAAGGGTATCTAGGCAGCATAGGAAATTGTTTGCTGTCCATGGAACGTGCCAGGAAATTCATAAATACATTACTTTTCATTTTGAAAATATTACAAAAGACTAGAGGTGTATTAAAAGTCAAAATGATGGCTTTATAAATGTTCCAGTTGTGTATCAGCATTCCTATGACTGCTGCTCTAACTAACACAAGCAAGTCTTTTCTTTTCCTGTGCCCACTGTTTTATGGACAGACTGGGAATGAATACCTCTGCTGGCTCATCCTTTAATAGCAAATTGACCAGAAGGCGACCAGTTTATTCCAGCATAGAATGTGAATAGAAACGTTAGGAGTCTGGATTTTTAGTACCTCTCCCAACCGAACCATTGTTCTGTAAATACTGGCTAGTTTTGGCCTTGGGCCCGAAGGTAGGTAAAATCTGAGTCTTGGTGTGCCTTCCCAGGCAATACATCTAGCTTAGAGGAGAACAGAGGCATCATAAATGTCAATGATACAGAAGGAAAGAGAAAAATGATTAATTCAGTGAGGGCAGGTTGAGTCATGCTACAACAAAAGCAATAGCCTCTCAAAATTAAAACATGAACATGGCGAGATTGGTCATGCTGAGTTCACCTTGCGTGAACTCTGTATGTTTTACACCCTGTGTGTGATTTCACTATGAGTTATGTGGGTGTAAATATGCATCAGATTTTATTTTGCAAACTCACATAACCATAAATGAGCACACGCATAGGTGTCCACACTGAAAATCGGGCTGTGTGTGGGTGCGAGAGGCTCTCCCTGTCATCAAGCCCATTTTCAGAAGAGACGGCAGCACATTATAATATTGGTTTCCCTCTCTCTTGTCATTACCAGACACTCTCCTTGAAAGCTGATCCAAAAGATAGACAGTCCATCAGGAGACAGTCATCTCATTTGTACTTACTAAACGTGTTAATGAGTTCTATTTTCAGGCCTTGAGGCTTTGCTAGTGGATACTAGAGCAGAGGTGGCCATCGGTGGTGTGAGGTGCAGGATTGCAGCACCAGGAAGAGCTTGGAGAAAAGGGAAGAAGGTAATGAAGTAGCCCTTCTGCCCCTTGTGTCACACACACTGAGTGACCACAGCCTCCACGGGGGCTGTCAGTCAGAGCTGAGGGCGGGAAGTCTGTGGTTACAGACAGTGAGGAGAGAATAGATTAAGTGACAAAGACATAATGGTTGTGATGGGTTTAATTATAGCAGCAGTCATGTCACAGCCATCCAGGTAGATGAGATGAAGGAGAAACATGTTCATTTGGGACGGGAGGGCATGAGATACTTTCTATAGCACACAGGACTAATGTAGTCCTTTTCGTATTAAAGAATGTGATGCAGGGTTTTATAGACATTTACTGCTTCACCAAATTTAACTATCATGAGCCTTTAAAATCACAAAGTGCCAGTCGTGTTTTTTTAATCCGTTTGTTAATCTGTAACATGAACTTGCATGTGGTTGTGATACAGTACATATAGAGTTTTCCTTTTGTTTGGATTTTCTTTATTGCTAATGTGTAGTAGTTGTAATATATATATATATATATATATATATTTTCTTTTTTTTTTTTTTTTTTTTTTTAAGTTTTCTGCATGCTACTTACTTGAACTTTCCCCTAAGGCACATATTATCATCTTCCATTCAGCATGTTCTCATCTATGATATTGATTGTAGTGCAAGTGTATGCCAGGTAGTGTAGTAACTAGAACCAATAAATTGTTAAACACTTTGATTGCTTCATTTGTTACCATGTTTTGGTATTGGGTGAACAGTGCTGTTCGCTGTCAGAATTAGGCAGCTCAATTTGACCATAGGCAGCATCAGAGAAGAAAGCAGGGGTAAAGTTTGGGAACTATCGAGTCAAGGCTTGGAAAGTTTTATTTAGCCATTTTTAATAAGGCTGTTTGTGCCCCCCAGAGAGAGCTGGTGGATCAAAGGGCATGATCTGTGCTATGGATGAGTTCACCCTGGGTCCAGCAGAGACGATCAGCCTCGCTGACAGCAAAACAAAACCAGAGAGTGAAGGATGCCCTATCCAGCAGCATGTTGCCCTCACACTCCGAAGGCTCCATTAGAATAAAGGCAGATGAAACAAAGGCTGGCTGAAAGCACAGATGTTGTGATTCATTACCCACTCTCTGATAGATAGGCAAGAGTAGTGATCAGAGTGTGTATGAGTGTAATTGTGTATCTCTTAGCACACATGTGTACATGTTGCTCAATGTGCAAATTCATGTTGTGTTAGTAAGACTTGGAGAAAACATCCTTACAGACTGGATACTTTTGTAACACAAACAACCATCCACGTTTTAAGTGCATTAGTAAAAAGAGTCCCCTCCAGTGCCTCAACCACATCAACTAAAAGCAGGCAGGGAGATGGCAGCAATGAGAGAAGTGCAGAAATAATTCAATAGTGAACCTTTCTAACCTTTACCTGTGGGTGGGAGCACCAGTCATTGATTCACACTGTGCTTGACAGTGCACTACACACCACCTGAGGAGGGTGAGAGGAGGGTGGATGAAGAGAAATGGATGAGTTTGGTTTAAAAAAAACACACAAAAGGATAATACGAGTAGGAGGGAAGCTCTACTGTATGTTGGTGATGGTGTGTATGACATTAGAGGGAACTTTCCACAGATATCGGGAAGTATTCTGAATTTGTCTGTTTCCACAAATATTGTCCTTATTGCTCCCATGTAGCTGGGTATCAGTGACAGACAGATATTCTCACACCACTTTGAGTATGATACTACTAGTCTAGGCCACAGGAAGATGACATTGATCGCAGATCACTTGCCTAGGTCTTTTAGAGTACACGCGATGCCCAGCAAGACAGTGGTTATCTGGGATAAGTGTTGTGACGAACACCGTGGCTGATGAGTTGGGAACCTACATAACAGTGTCTCTTATTGTGCTGTGGCTACGGACTGGCCAGCAATGATCATGTGAAAGGAAGTCTGGATCCTGAGGGAGTTGTGCCCACAGCCTGGTTGTGTTTAACCAGATGCAGTCGCCTGCACAGTGGCAGCCTAAGACAAAATAGTATTTGTTTTGTGTCAATCTTGGACATTCTTACTGTTTGACTCAGTCAGATTTATGATGTCCCTCCTGGTCCAATGGATGGCCTCTCTCTCTCACAGTATCTCTTTGTTTGGCTGGAAACGCTGTTCTGTCGCTGTTGTTTTATTAGTTGGCTGTGGATATATTCTTCCCACTGTCCATTTGGAGCAAAGAAGCTTGGATGAGCATAGTGATGGATAGTATTTAAGTAAGGGAAAATGAATGTGGAGCCAGACATTTACACTGTAAATGCACACTGAACAGATGAAGTTCCACCATGGTCATGGAAAGGAAAAACGAGTCATAGTGCAACAATATTTTTTTGCCAGAAACATTTTTGTAGGCTGTATTTGAGGTTTGGACCCGTAATCAAAAACAAAAGAGGAAACTTTTATGTACTAGCAATATTTTTTAATTAGTTACTCAATGTAGTGCTGCTCATGTTTGGCAAAACATGCATTCAGTGACACAGACATGGACAATAAAGAAATAAAAGTTTGCACGTGTATCCCTGGTTGACAGACCTCACAGGGCTCATTTTATATTGAAAACAGCACAGCATGGGAACAACCCTTCTCTTGTAGTGAAGGCAAAACCAGTTTCTTTTTGTTTCAGTAATTAGACTATTTATTAGAATTAGACTCTTTTAAGAAAAGCATGTGTCTGAATATCCTATTTCCTCAAATTATTACTAATTAAGTTATTTTATGATTAATTCAAGATTCTGTTGTTAATTTGCGTGATATTTTAGTTTTTTTTTTTATATTCCTTCAAATTATTTTCTGTTAAAAAAAGAAATTTGCAAATATACTGTATATAGGGTTAATTAAAAGGCAAATACACTGGAAACACAGCAAAACATACTCTGGCCAATTTGAAGCATTAAGATGAATAATCCACCTTTTAGAAAGCAAGCAAAGGTCAATTTTTATGCTGCTTGCTTAGTAAGCATACAGGAGAGCATATTGAGTCAATTCAGCTGCACTGCACAGTCGAGAGGGAAGGACATGCAATTTCAGGTTCTTTTGTGCGTTGCTCTGCTATGTTAGACCAAATGCTGCTAAGGACTAAAGTAACTATATATATGATGAGACAAGTGTAAAATATTAAGCAGTTTCACATTCATTTTATGTGCTATACATTTTCTTGGTACCATTTTAAACATCCACTGTATCTAGGTATTACACAGTGATGGTGTTTATACCTCATGAATGATCATTCACATCAATAATAGTGGACCACCTGTTATGTGTTGTCATCAGAGCTAGAAATTAATAAAAGTAGCATTCATATAAAAAAGTCCTGACAAGGCCTTTGTTCCTTTTATTATTTATCAGTGTATTTTAAAACATAAAACATAGAAAATGATTAATCAGTCATGTGAAATAGAAATACAAAAATATCATTTGCAGTATCAACGCTCCATTGCAGTTCAGCAGTTTTTTTTATTACTTACTTCTAGGGATTTTGATGGACAGCTCATTTGTGTTTTATATTTTCAATCTGTTTGGAAATCAGTTTGAAAAAAAAACAATCAAGGTTTATTTAAGAGAAAATCAGTTAATCAGCCTTAGCATTACCAGATGGCTGGGGGTTCTCTGGAAATGAGTTCCGCTCATGTATATGTTAAATATTTCAAGCACTTGGGAAAGCTGACATGGGGCACATATTTGTGTGTAAGACGTAGAATGGAGGACACAGTGGATGTGTTTGAAACCATGTCACAAGTCGTTGTCAGTCTAACAGACAGACCAGCACTCTGAGGCTTATTCGATTTAAGGTGGCACGGGGGCCAGCATGGCAGCCAGAATTAGGAAAAATGGCCTGTGTTTTTGTCATGTTAAACTGGGAAAAAGAATCTAATTGGGTGGGGGAGAGCGAATGGCAATGCCTTCTTTGTTTAAGGGCCCTCTGCAGTCACTTTGCAGGACCTATTGTGCATTGACCACAATAGCATTAGTTTGTGCTCTTGTTCTGTGCTCTTCTTTTCTCTGGATCTCTGCAGTCAGCTCCTGTCCGTTCCACTCTGTCTCCACACTTCGCTTCCACGCTCCACCAGTGCCCAGGAAGGGACTCAGAAACATGCCTCCCATCATGATCACTTCAACTTCTCCTTCTTCCAGTCCCGTATTATCCCACCATCACCATCCTCAATCCTTCCCATCCTGCTTCCTTATCCACACTATTAAAAGTGGATCTATAGATAGTAAAGAACAGCCATCTTTTTTCTGCTTTGTGTGTAGACTGCTTTTACCCAAAAAAGAGTCTTTACTTTTTTATCAGTTTTAAAAAATCCAATCATTTAATGAGAAATTATTAAAATTGATTGCTCCATAAGTTCGGACAGTCTTGAAAATGTGCAATGAATGATTTATAGTCATGAAAATATACATATTTCCTAGCAAGATAAAATAATCATGGAATAATTAGTATTTTTAAATAATTTTTCTTATGTGTCATTATCAGCTACCACAAAACAGCTGCAAATCAGACTAACTCAACAGACCTTAACAGTGGTGTAACATTGAAAATGACTTTCATTGGTCATCCACTGGAGTATATACCAGTACTTATGATTTCTCTTCATTAAGAGTTTTCATATTTTCTATCTAAAGATAGGGAGCATCTCTAAACTACAAAGAAGAACAATTATCTTTCATGATGTCTTCTTAGAGCAAGCCAAAGCAATTCTTGGTTGCTTGGTGACCAGCCTTCTACTTAAAGTCAATTATAATGCACAAGAGGTAAAATTCATTTGTGGCCTTGATGTAGAAAGTGAATGTACACCCCTATTAAATATTTCTAAATTAATATGTCTTGAAGAATATGCTATAATCAACTGCAGATAACAGGAGAATAAATGAGGCCTTTATGTAGCAGGGCCTATGTTACAGTCTTCCACTACCTTCGGTAAATCCATGTGCAAATTGTATAACGACTAACCTCAGTATATTTAGTGCACCGTTAATGGCCTTCTGCCTTGTGAAGGTGTAATCATGCGTGATAAAAACCGGGCCCAAGTTACTAACCTAGGAGCAATCTTGTGTGCATTAAAGTGTCCTTTTTTTTGTTACAAAGGTCATTCATAACTTGGTCGCGTTGTTGATGTACAGTGAGAGATATTGATTGATTAATGCATTAAGTGCTCACAATCCATTAGGTTCTGTGAAAGTGACTGGAGTGAAGACTTGCGCTTTCTCTCACTATGTATTTTCACAGCTCTCTGTTGTTCAAAGGGCATAATTTTTTGCTGGCAAAGTTTAAGGGACAAAAGCATGAATATCTGCCAAGTAATGCATTCAAAAGAACATTGGTTCTCATAAGTGTCAGTTCAATTACTCTGAAAACCTTGACAAGGAATTGCTCTTACATTAGCCTTCTGCTCATACTGACCCAAAAAGAATATGTTGTTCATATCACCTACTGTAAAACAAGCATACCTCAGCATATGAAAGTATGAAAAAGATTCCCAATCTTGTCTGCAATTCAAAGAGAGAAAGGTGTTTATTTTGAACATACAGTAGCTTCACCGAAAATATTCTGCCACTTCTCATCGAAAAGTGGCAGAATATTTGCCACTGTGACTATTATTCACACAGAAGTCACACTCAGGGATGACAAGTAGTGTTTTTTCAGCCTTGCTGTTGTTTTGAGCTGACTTTGTCAGTCCATTGATGTACCTAGAGTAGATATACTAGATGTGCTATTTTGCAAACTGTGTGTACCTTTTCAGGGTGTTTTTTTAGCACCAGTGAGAGCAAAGGCCATGGGGCTGCAGCCCTACTACTTAGTGACAAGGAACTGGAGACCTTTATCGCGTGGGTCCTAAGCAGGGAAATCTAGAGAGGGGCCTGAGAGTCCGTCATTACCTTAGAAACATGGCTTGCATTAGAGATTCATAACAGTGTGCCATCTCTGCACCTTTCATCTCCACTAGGGCCAGCTCCATTAGGATCTTTTATCTTTGTGCTGATGGCTGCTCTTGATAATGGGGCTGCCGAGAAATTCCAAAAAGTAAAGACTCAACTCTGACACTCTTGGCCCTCCCTTTCTTCAAGTAGTACATTGGAGTACAGTACAGTACAAGATATATACACTCTTATTTTCCAGATGTTGTTTTTTTTTTTTGACGTTTTCCTTCAGAAATTGATAGGCACACAGCTAAAGTTTAGTTAATGGTTTGCAGTTTCACCACACCATAGCTATTACTCCCATGTCCCACCACCTTTGAAACAGCAGTTTGTTCATAGTGATTATGATTCAGCCAAAATGTAACAAAAATATTTTGTAAAAACATATTTTTTACATTTCCTTTTTCCATCCATCAGAGTGTCTCTGCAACCCACATGACTGAGGAAGTTTTGTAATATTAAGGTTTAATAATATATTGGCATTATTCCCACTGATGCCTCCATGAAAATGCATTAATGATATCCCATGCAAAGCCTCATTGAAAACTTTGCTTTTGGGCAGACAAACTCAACTGCATAATGGTATAGTAATTCATGCAAGCCAATGTTTTTCAAATGTTACAGTAATTATGAAAAATATTCTTACTTTTTCCCCACATAGCCGCAGCAGAGCAAATCTCATTTCCAAGGCAAAGCGGAGAAGGAACACACTGAATAATCATTGTGTTTAATGCTCTGGTCATAATCCCAGGTTTTATGATGGTTTTCTAATGATTTTCTAATGATGTTAAATATTAGTAGAGAGTACAGCTATAATTTGAACACAGCAGTCGTTTTTTTCAGTGCTCTATCAGCACACCCGATTGCAACTACAATGAATATTGCACTGGGAATGAGATTTAAGAGCCATCCCTTTTGGTGTTTTATTTTGCCATCTCCCCATCTGCCATAAATCCTCATTGCTGTGCTCTCGAAGCCTCCACCCTCGCCTGCCTTCCCCAGGTGGGAATACAATTAGGTGCAGGGGCCATTTCATTCAGTGCCACTGTCTGTCCACCGCAGTCATTCGTAAAAAATGTTGGAGCTGTCCCAGTGGAGAAAACAGTGGACTCCTGGGAAATATAAAAAACAAGGAAAGAAGAGGAAAACAGAGAAGAAAATAGTGGAGAGATGAGCACAAAGACGGGAAAAAAAATCTCCAGAATTGCTGTCAGAGGAGATACAAGCTTGGCCTCTGATGAGTGACAATACTGAGCAAAATATGTATTGGAGACAAAGGCTTTGTCTCCTTCCTGTGCCTTTTCAATGAATTACACCTCTCCACCCCCTACCCCAAGCTTTTTAATTAAATGGCTGGAGCTCCATCTCTCTATCCGTAGCTCCCCATTACAGAGGCTAGATAAGGGATTGCTATCTGTAGCATGTTAAGAAAGGCTGCTGGGCAGCCAAGCCTCATGAAATTTGTCACAAGATCTCATTTTCCTCATTGCCAGACGTGATGCTTATAATTGATGTGGAGGCAGCAGTAATTTATTGGCCGTCCGCAATTATCATCCCCTTCTAGCAGGGGGATGTGACTGCAATTTATAAGTCTGTGCGTATGTGTTGTTGGTGTCCGGGGGTGGGGGGTGACAATGCATCGTATAAATTAATGCAAAAACATGTTTCTCCTTATTGCAAGTTAAGTGTATATGTGTGTGTGTGTGTGTGTGTGTGTGTGTGTGTGTGTGTTTGTCACTTAAGAATGCAAATGACAGGCTCAATATCATAAACAATATGGGGCCTGTTATGTAGCAGTGTAGCAGTGTTCAGTTGAGGTGTCGAGGCTGTCAGTGTGCCAGCTGGACTTTCACACACAGCCGGGGGGGTGGAAGGGCAACCAGAAGCTTGGGAGGTGAGGAGGGGGGTCAGAGAGGGCGGGCCAGAGAGGCAGAGGGGGCTGGTGCCACAAGCCTTTGTCCACATTTCTCCTTAATGTTTTTAGTTGTTGGTTTTTTTTTTCACATTCTCAAAACAATGACCCTGAAGGTAGTTTGTAAACAATGTGGTAATCTAAATAGTGAGACTTAATGCACTCATTTACTAGTGTTTTTCAATTGAAAAGAATTCTTCTTAACGTCATATTTTAAAAGGGAAATTCATGTGGTGTCCAGAAGCCATTTTTTACTATATTACTAGTGACAAACTAAAATATGTGACAGGCAAAAGAGTGGCAGAGACCTTCATTTCTCATGGATTTCTCTGTGCTGTTCATACCACTACAGAGTCAAAAATTATACATTTTCACATTGCCAATATGATCTGCGAAAGGACTGCATTAATAAAATCTGCATTCATTAACATAGTAGCATCATTAGTGGTATCAAGGCAGCACTTCAGCTCAAAAATGAGGCAATTCGTGGCTTTCTTGGACAATATAGGTAATGTGAACTTGCCAGGCTGAGGACAGTGTACTAGAGCCAGCTTTGTCCAGATATTAGTAATGCAGGTTTGGGGTTTCTTTTTTATTTAATTACAGAGTAAAAATTTTAAATTCTTAAATAATACACTACATACATGTGTTTTTTCAAAGCCTTATAGTTATTATTTACTAAATAAACAAATATTTACAATTGTGAGGTAAAAGTACTTTAAATCATATTGTCTGTTCATAGATACCATCATTGTATTTGTGCACTCAGCCAACTACTATTGTAATTAAGGGTAAAAGTCACATGTTCTGTGCCGTGGCCTTTAGCATTATACACTTTTGTATATACTCGGTTCTGCAGATGAATAGCAGATTTAGAGGTGCACAGATTTTCCTGTTGCACAGCGGTGAGCTCCATGGTCAGAGCGGATTGCTGTCATGCCATGGTGGGGAAGAGAATTAAGAAGATGAGAGCTGTCACCAGCAGCCACTCTGAGCATGCTCTGTTTGTCTGGGGAAATGGAACCTGTTTGTTTTGTCTACCTGCACGCCTGTTGTGTGTAGTTGCCAAATTAGACTTTCAAATCAAGAAGCCAGTGGGAGACCAAGACTCTAGTTTTCTCCTTCCCTTTAATAATCATCCCTGTTTACTCTTCAGGGAGTCATCTTTATATTTTTTTTTTCTTAAATGTGCCCTATAAGCAGGGAGAGTGTCTTTAATAAAGCAAGCAGGCAGTGCTCCATTCCAACATGTGAATTGCACAGGAGAGAATTGAGAAATGGAGGCAATAGAGGAACACCGGAGGAGGGGGAGTGGGGGTTGCTGCCGCTGCACCCTTCATGCTATTATCTTTATGGCATAGCAAAACATGCTTCAGGCAATCAGCATGAAATTGTTAATTGCTCAGCCCACTTGTGCGTTGCTCAGGGGACAGGGGCCTTTAGGAGGTCCTGCATTGAGCGAGTAAGGGGTGCCCGACTAAGTGCCTGTACATATGGTCTTTCACATGATACATAAAGCTGTCCAACAAAAATGTTGTCACCTCTCACTCTTACATTTGCATTGGCAATTACTAGAGGCACATTGCACATAGTGTAATCATTTTAACTAGATTAGAATATGTGCTTGTTAAACATTTTAGTTCACAGAAAAATTGGCCTTAAACTCGATTGTTGATGAAAAGCCAAAAAACGTCGGCTTCTGTGTGTAAGGTTCTGATTATCTGGCGTACATCTGAATGTATTTCTGTCATATGAACTTATAGATACCAAAAAAATGTATGTATCGTTGTATGTTGTCTGTTTCAGGTTAATGTTGTCCATTCAGTTTTCTCTGAAATATGGTATGTGATGCCAATTCGTCATGGAGCCACAGATGTAATGAACAATGAGACGTGATTCGGAAGTGAATCAAAACTCCATGCAAAAAAGCAGGTGTTTTTTTGTGATATACTAAAGTGGCTTGAAGCCTTGTGGTGTATATAGAGGAGTAGATGTGTATGTATTTGTCCCGGGTATGGTCATCACAGGTGATACTGTTGACTCCAGCATGGAACTTACAAACAAAAAAAGCTTTCCTACCCTTGTTCCACACTCTTTTCTCACATTTGTAAAAAGTGTCTCCAGGTGGCTCAGAGGAGGATATGTAAGAAATCTTTTCAAAATGAACACCACCCCTCCTGTTACATGCTCAGCCAGAACATAATGCCCCTCCTTCCTGGCTATCAGTTTTGTTCTGTTGGAAGAGAGGGAGAAAGAGCAAGGTTACACGGGACGTCATATTAATGGGGCCTGTCATGCGCGTTGATCGTCTTAGGCGTGGAGGAGGATGAGCGCTCAAAAGGTGTTGTCTTCAAATAGGATTTCTGCAAGTGAGACATCCTCGTTGGGTGATATCCCCCTCAGAGCAGCTACTTTCTTATAGAATGATCTGTTATTAAGCAAATGAAGTGCTGCGGGCCCAACGGTAAATCCCTCCACTTTGTCATGGTGTGCTCTCAGTTATCACACCCTGCTCCCTCATTCACTCCTGATGTTCTACCCATTTCACCATGTTATACCAGGGCACAGCAGCCTTGTATTAGAAGTCATTCGCCCCTTTGCTGCACGCAGTACACAGAGGATTCCACGTTGTAATCAATGACTCCTTAAAAAGCACACTGATCTTTTATAAAAAAGGGAAGTATGGAAGTTAAATGCTTTTTCTCCTTGGTAGAATAAAGTTAAAGACACAATTTGTGATCCAAATGTACATTAAAGGTTAGGCCCAATGAACTTGACTAAATTGTCCTATCACTTGAATATTGACTTTTGATACAAGGCAAAACTACAAAATCTAATGTTTTTAGATGCATTTCTTCCAAGTCATAATCATTTGAGAAGAACACAAAATTCTTCAATTGCTGTAAGTAATTATGTTGAAATAATGAATGTCTTTGATTTAAAAAACTACTGAACTGTTTAAGACAAGGGCTGAAGTGCAATTACTAGGGATGGGCATTGAAAACCGGTTCTTTTTGAGAACCGGTTCCCACTGTTTCAATTCCTTGGTATTGTTTGCCATTTTTGCAAACGATTC
>JAUYWH010000018.1:7273949-7316047 GCA_034779795.1 Ctenopoma multispine
AAGAATCGATAGGAGAATCGATAAAGAATCGAATCGTTAAACAGAATCGAAAATGGAATCGGAATCGTAAAAATCCTGTCAATTCCCATCCCTAGCAATTACAGTGCTGATGAATTTTCTTTTATTTAAAATACATGGGCCAGACGTGACCATCGAACATGCCAGGGGGGTCTCGCACTGTGTAGCTCCTAGAACACTTCTTCTTTTTGCATTCTTCAAGTGGGATGGAAATGAAGTGACGTTGTTATTGTGTGTGTGTGTGTGTGTGTGTGTGTGTGTGTGTCAGATCAGTTAAAGTTTCTTTCTCTCCGTAGTGTTCTATGTGTTACAATCTTTGTGTCATTTTAAAACTTGTAGTTTCTTGGACTACTCTTAGTGGTCAATTAGAGGAATGTTTTACGGTGATACCTCAACATCAGCTTGTGTAACAACCTCAACTAAAGGAACAATTAGCATATCTCTTAATAAACTTCGGTCAGAAATGGGCTTTTTGTGCCGGTTATCCAGATACATGATCGGGGAGAAAGAAGGGGTGATTGGAAGGGGGCGGGGTAGACGGGGGGGAATGGCAACTGCGAGACAGGAATTGATTGCATTAATTGATATGCCAATATGTAAGCTTGTTACATCCACCATTGCTTAGGATGATGGCTAACAGGTCCTGCTGATCAATGGAACCAATAAAGGCTTCATCCATTAATGAGAAATGTGGTAATTAATGTTATCCCTAAACCAATTACCTCAGGCAGTGCATCTACAGGATAACACAGCAAATAGTCCAACCAGGTTATCTCTGTTATACTCTTAGCAATTTTCTCGTGCCGTCTCTTTACATCACTGAGAGTTAACATGGCTGTAAAGCTTTACTCTGGCTCAGTGTGTTCAGAGCCCATAGAACAAATTGATATATTGTTAAGTGATTCCAGAGGTTAACAAACTGATTGAAAGTAAATATTGAAAAAGGTAATATTTAATATTGTATTTGAAAGACACTGCATTATTTGCTGCTATGGCCTTGAAGTTACAGAACCAGCAAAGTAGTTATAGCTTCATATTCTAACCTTATCATATTCATCCTTTTTTCTTTATATGCGGATTCGAGCTCCTTGAGATGAAACATTATTGTTTCTATAAGAATTTGTGTTTCTTTTTTCTCTCAGTCTCTAACATGACTAAAACTCTGTGCTGCAGATGCAAAGCTACGGAGTTGGATGTTTCAAATCTTCACTGTTCAGGCAACACAAATAAATAACATATAGTAGAGATGATAATAATGTAACAAACAGTAACTGTTGTTGGCTAGTAACTCCAGAACCATGTAATTATTACACCTCTAATTATATATGTTACGTGCAGTGTAGTTTATGTGGTGGTGACAACAATATGTCTGCAGTGCGTGTCTGTTGCCACAAAAGCCTGATTATCTTGACAGTTGTAACAAAGAGCAAGTCAGAGAGTCAGAGCCAAGTAACAAACCACACCTCTCTCAGCTAGACACACTGTCTGTACATGAATAATAGCAGGCTTATAAATCAGTACTACTGTTTTTATGTTTTTAGATAAGAATTGTTTTACCTGGAATACTGCACTCCGTGCTTAACTTTTCTTTTCACCTCATCTTTATATGCTGTAAAGAAAATAGGTTTTCTGCATTTAATTACACAATTATTAGAGAATGTCTAGCGTGACAGTTGGTGTTTTACTGTAAGTCTGACTTTGGAAACAACAGTGTTAAGTTAGTGACAGTCATACTGATTGTTGGCCTACCCCGCATATCTTTTTTTTTTTTCATTAACAGTAACTGCTTTTTGCTCATTGAGTGTTATATGGTGGCTGCAGTAGGTTTCGGTTAATTAAAGATGGTTGTCTCAAATAATGATTTTGTTCTTGTACAACACAAGTATCACTTAAATGTGTTAATTATGTTTTCAAATGCCAAATGTGACTGTATGTAGGCATTGAAAATGTTTATATTCATCTAGTTATCACTTTTTTTTTCCTTGTAGGGGAGAGATATTTTGAAAATGTGAAAGTAGACAAAGGATAAGATACTGGAAAAGTTAATTTTATTTTGTTTTTTTAAATGGACAACAAACAATAAAGTAAGAAACAGGACTAAATGTGAGATGATGACTTATTAGTTGGGGCAAGCCCTTTAGACCAATATCCAGTTTATGTAATAGGTGTTGCAGAAGTGCAGAAAGGCCCATCTGTCTCTCTGCCTATTATCCCAAGCCTTAATCAGGACTTACAGCGGGGCAGGCTAAATAAACAGTAAGTAAGTTGTCTTGGGTAGAGGAACGTCAATGTCTGCAACTTGCTCAAGCCTTTGCTCTGAATGGTTCTGTATTGACCCCTCAGGACCTCCCGAGAATTCCCTAATTGAAAATTAATATTGAATCAATGCTGTGGGCCATTTGCATATTGATTATAAACATCCAGGAAGGCACCAAGTATGTCTGGGATCAATAGGGCCCTTCTGCAGCAGGCCGAGTGCACTACATCACATGGCAGCTGCCTGCTCCTGAGGTTAATGACTGCTGTTTGTTAAGGGGCTTGTGTCAGGTAGAATCCAGCTGCAGGGTCTTTCTTCCAAGGCTTGCAGCAGGTGAGATGTAGAGGGTGGAAGAGAAGGTGCACATGAGGGTGAAGTCTGGAATTTGGGCAACCTTTAAGTTTTAGGTGTTAAATTAGCCTCATCATTAGATGTGTTTTTAGATGCATTGGCAGCATCATTGTTGTTCTTTATAAAACCACATCTATTGCCTCTTTCTCTACTATTATCCTAATTTTTGGGCCTTCGCGCCCTTGTGTTAAATGCTGACTACTCAGTAACACAGACCATAAAACACTACAAACACACTTCATGTGTGTTTGTATTGTATCTGTGGGTGTATAACAGAGGATAGCAAGGGAGGCTGATCAAAGATAACACCAACCATTTCCAGCCCCTGAAGGGAGAGAAAACAATATTAGGTAGATCAGAAAGGCTTTTTTAAAATTTGAAATAAAAGTTTCACGGTATTACAAGACAAAGGAAAGCCAGAATCCTCTACTTTAAGGTACTGATTAAAATTCAACACATACATTCCTCTCCCAAACTTCCCATAATAGTTTCCACATGTTGAAGAGATGTTAAGAGGTGGAGGCAGGAGAGAAAGGATGGCAGTGGAGACGATGGAGTGAAAATATTACTTAGTGGCTAGTTTAGTGGCCGTATTGAGGTCTGGTTAAACTAATGGGGCTTTCTAAAAATTGGATGATTCTCTGAACCCACAGGAGACAGCGTACCTTGTGTGAAACACATGTGAGAGCAGCTTATCTACCAGTCTATGAAAGGCAAGGTCTTGAATTAATACCTGCATGCAGTCTGTGTCCATTCTCCCCATGCCACCACCCCCACCCCAATCTACACCCTGCACTGGGAGCTAGGGTCTAGGAGCTGAGAATGGAGTGCTGGGCACAGAGAACCAGGCTGCATCTGATTGCTTCATTACAGGCCCTTTCATTGACTTGGTTGCACTGAACTGATGAACTGAGGCAGTGGACAAGAGCACATAATAGGAAGAAATGAATTCTTATCACAGCCTTCTCAGGAGGCCACTGGTCCTGGCTGGAGCCAACAGAAGCCATGGCTGAATGAAGAGGAGGGGGCTGTGTGTGGGCCCATTCATGAGCTAGAAGCAGGATCTAGACTGAGGACATGATGGAGATTTAGGATGCTTGATCAGTACACAGGGGAAGTACCACAAAGAGCTATATTATTGTAGGCAGCTTGTTTTAATGATTAGTTTGGTGATTAGTGTTTGTTTTCTCCTGGTAACTGACACCCACAGCATAATATTTTTTCAATTGTTTATTCCAACAATCCTCCAGAGGCAGACCTCTGCTAGTTAGAGTCCCTGCTTTTGGCCCCAGAGCAGCACCCAAACACCAACCACTGACATGAATAATTAATTTTGTACCTTACTGGGCTTTCACCCCTAACTCTCCAACCTCTGGCTAATGAGTGAGAAGAGTCTTCTGCAGCGAGGACAATAACGGCACCCATTAAAAAACAACAGCTACACTAACAACCACAGCCATGCATACAACAGAAACGCATACACAGAACAGCATAAGACTGAATGAGCAGCAGGCTTGGTCTCAATAGGGTAGAGGTTGTTAATCCCTAACCATGCCTTAGAGAAGCTAGGGACTCCACAACTCTGACCCTCCTGCTCATTTCCACGCCTATATGTACAGTCAGCATAAAACTGGAGAGGACGAGGAGTATAACACAATGTAACACTTAATAAATGCTGCAGTTCTCGACCGTAAACAATTTCCTGTAAACCCTGAAGTAGGATAACACATAAATTATGTGATGTTGTATCATAATGTTTCACAAAGTGCAAACATTTGAAATGTATTTAGTGCAGACTGCTGATGGACCAGTCAGGCACCACACCTTCCTCCCCATGTGCTCTGCTCTCTCCTCCTGCTCCCTGCAGCCGTCAAACCTTTTCCCCTCCCCCCTTCTACTCATACCTGTTCACTCTGCACAAAATGGATGCTGCAAAGCCATTTAATTGGCCTCCACTTCAGAATCCAAGGGCATTTGAAATGTCTCTTTAATAATATTTCATTCCCTACAGAGCTGTTGTTGACAGTGTTTGGGAAGAATGCACTGGTGTCTTGCGGACATCTGGCAGTCTCTCTGTTCATCCTCAAGATGTTTTGCCCTCTGTGATTGTTAGTTGGGTGCTATGGGTTTTCTTTTTTAGCATGGAGTAAATGATACAAGAAAACTATCATACTATACATACTATTAATTTTGGTCATTTTAGAACAGCTGGCCCATGCTTTAGCCACATCATCAGTTCCATTTTTTCCTTTCCTGTCTCGTCCTCTCCCTCTCCTGTGGCTGAGCCAAAGATAACTGAGTAGCAGTGTTTGACTGTAATCACTCCAAGTCTCTTTCTCTGGAGAGCAGCACAGCGGGCAGCACAGTTCCACCCCTCTAGGAGCTTTCAGCCCACTTTCACAGTATTATGACATGTTCATGAAGAATCGGACAGAAGCTAAGTTTGCTTACATCAGTACATGTAATGCACAGCACACAAGTGCTACAACCAGTCATTTGAATAATCTTACTAGCAAAAAAGGAGCCCTCACGCTGGGTGAACTGTGTGGGCTTGGTCTGTTTAAGTGTCTGAGGCATTTTTGAATCAGGTAAAATCGAAAGCCTAAAGCAATTTGGCATAGCGATAAGGCTGAGATGAATACAGGCTGGATATACCACTGAGATTAGGATTACTAGTTTAAATGATGGTTGAGTTGGTGCATTGCATCACATCATCTGACTCTGAGTCTATTTTGTAATTAAGGCTGTAAGGTGTGCACGTAATCTAATAAATAATAATGCTGCCAGAATTATGGGATAATAAATTAATACATTACAAGAAGTGAATAAAGGAGCAGCTAATTGCACGAGATGAGTCTTTTTCATTAGCCTTTTGAGAGGAAATTTCATTATATGCATCACAACCCATGCTGCCAGATGAAATCCAGTTTTTAAAGTATGCAAATAAGGATAAAGCATTATGTTAGGAAACCCATAAGAGTCATAACACAGCACTTAAATAGACATCTAGTTGTGATTTTGTTATCTAGTTTTGATATAATTTTCAGTTAACTCTTCACTCCAAAGAGTAACACGCAGAGCTCAGGGGAAAAAGGACTAAACTGAATATTTAAGGAGGAATGCCTCATAACCCAGAATAAGGTGTTCACCTTTGCTGTTTGGAGTGAGATATAACCTCACTCAAATATTTACTTATATTCCTGATAATCATGCATGAGTACATTGATGGTTTATAAACTAGTTGTAAAACTAGTAAAACTAAAACTAGGTCTGTCTAATTTTTGCATATATGTCATATGTTTTTTTTAGCACAATGCACCTTGCAGTATTGATATTCATATTTGTTTTTTAGCTCTACCTAGTGTTGCAAGAAAAAAATAAACTTGGTTAAACGCATCTCCAATAATTGCACTGCAAAGTTGGTTTGATTATTTTGTACATAATTACAGTGGAAAACAACCTGCCTATTAAGCCTTTAATGGCAGTAATACAGAAAGCAATTACCATTACTTTGCTGCTCACACTGAAAATAAAGATTTCTCTAAATTAAAAGGATCCTCTGACTACTACTGCTAAGGCTAATTGTGTGGGCTCTTGTGCAGACATCTGGTTTGTACATCATTTGTAAAGGCTAAATGCTGATCAGTTAGGAAGGTCTTTACAAGCTGTGTCCTTAGTGTGTGTTTTTGGAACTGCTCTGCTGCCAGGGAGTCTGATAGCTGTTGAATTATTTATCTATCAGGCTGCTGGACGGTAGTCACGGCGACCTAGGCCCCGTAGTGGTTGTCTGGCGACATCTTCCTCCAACAGTAGCCATTAGCAGACAGGGGTAAGGGTGCTAATGAGCAGGATGCAGTGTGTATGGGACCAGAGTTTTCTAACCCTCCAACCTTTCCTCACATACAAACCCTCTACAGTGAAAAAAAAAGATGGGGGAAAGATTTACAAAGATCTAAGTGCAGAACTTTTAATTAGGCAAAAGACGAGGTTAGAAAAAGATTGAAAAAGAAAGATAGAAACAACCACCCGTTTTCCTATTAAGAAGAAATGTCAAGCGCAGTGGTGAAGCAATAGTCTGTGTGCATTCCTTTGTTGTCCTCCCTGACATTGAAGGCTAATTTTTCATGGTTATTTGAACTGGAAAATGAAAGAGAGGTTTGCGATTATTTCCTATAAATGACAACACAATCGCATTACGCTTCAGTACAAACACAGAGAGGATATTGCCTTTTCATATTTCATGTGAAAGTAATGGATGGGCTATGCAAAGAGGAACAGAAAGAAAGACAAATGGTGAAAGAAACCTCCCTGTGTTTGATTTGTATTAGAAACTGAATGGATAGCAGTAGCAAGAGTTTTTCTTCAATAAGTGGTAACACTCTCATGGATGTTTCAAAGTGCCAGTGCAACGTAATCATTGGGTTTCCTTAGCAATTGGCAATGGAGAACCAGCCGGGGTTGTTGTAAGACGAAAAGCTGCTCAATAAATCTGCTGCAGTGTAAAATATATTTGTATTCATATTCATAGTAAGGTGTACACACACACACACACACACACACACACACACACTGTGTCCAGGTATATATGTACCACAGTATGGTGTAATACGTAAAATTATGTGTTAAAGTAACTATAATAAATACATAAATAAGATCCTTCACCTCTCAACTATCCTGAAACATTTGAACTTAGCAGGGAGTTAAACTTTTGAGAGCAAACACACATCAATGATACCCTATATTTTATATTTTAAATAAAATTGATTAGCAAATTTGGGATTCATAACCTTGTCGGATTCTGTTTTATCTCACTGTACGCTTTCATAAACAAACAGTCAGTCAGGCCCAGGGCTCTGGATGGAGACATGGAGGCAGGATGTCCATTGGAGAGAATGGCAAACCAACCCACTCTGGACGGGCATGCTGAGAAATGTGTTTGTGTACTTTAAGTTTACAAAGATTGAAGGACTGTTAGGAAAGCCTCCGCCGGCAGGACTCATGTAAATAGGACCCATGTGGGATCTGTGAGCCGGATTCCTAACACGCGCCGAGGTAGGCGCTACATACATCCAACCATGGCAACATTGATTTTCTGAGCTAATACCTCCACAGAACAGTCCACAGGCAGATGGATGCACTACAAAGATATGCAAATGGTGCATTCAATAAATCGACAGGCAGAGATCTTTTTCAGACAGTCCACTGTACTGGTCTGCAGTGCCTAAAAGGAGAGATAAACAGATAAGTACCTGTTAATGGACACACACATACACAAGTGTGCACACACAGAAAAACATACAAGCACCTGCCTGTTACCTGAGAAAACTTAGATCGATAATAGAATTTCATGTTAAGCAGAACCACTTCAGAAAAACACATCAAATAAATGTTGGGACTATCCAGCGTTAGCTTTTAATATGAAACTGCTATTTTTGATGCACCATAGTACATTTTTAATTTTCAAGGTTTTCTTCAAGAAAGATTTTTGCGCTGTATCTTGTGTATAATAACAAAACAAACTGTGGGTATAGTCATATTCAGTGCGCTTATTAGTCAGATATGAAACAAAAGCTGCTGGGTGTATGTCATATATAATAGATGTGGGCTGTCTTGTTAAGCCCAGCAGGCTGTATGTGGCTGTGTCTCTGTGGAGAAAGGCTCTGAAGCTCGCTGTACCTGGTAATTAAAGAGAGTTTGTGGCAAAAGGCAAACATCAGGAGAGATGAGCTATGAACAAAAGAGCTGTGACAGTTTCAGGTTATGTGATTTTTGTGTCCCTTTTTTGCCAAATGAAAAATCAATACATTTTCCGGGTTATACATATTCAGAGTGTCCAACATGCTTCCGCCCTGATGGAGAGCGAGGCCAGGGACTGTGGGCTAGAGTGGGGGAAGTCGCCTGTTCGCCTGTCATAGCTGTACCATCACATTTTCCAACCCACTGGTGAATATTTCTGAGTTGATGTGATTGCCCTTCGTGACAGCGTTGATGCTTTTTTCTCTCTCTCTCTCTCTCTCTCTCTCTCTTTTTCCCAGACACCCCTTCAGCCACCCCCACACTAAGTAAAACCACCCCACTTCTGTTTGGTCCCTTTGAATAGCTGGAAATAGGTGGAGGCATTGTAGTGTAAGCTGGGGGAAAAAGAAAAAGATGCATTAATAAAAGGGCGTTGATTTAAGAGGAGGTAGCAGTGGAAGACAGTAAGCAGGGAGGCAGAGTGACCCTTTGTGCAGGACAAAGTCCCTCAGGCAGAGTAGATGGAAGAGCATTGCCCAGTGATGTTTTTGCCCCCCATCCAGGCTTTTAGCCCACCATCCTAGCAGGGAAAAGTACAGCCTGCATCTTCCTTTGTGGACATAATAGGTGTTAGTGAGCGGCCGTCATCTTGGACATTCAAGATGTGTGTGTGTGTGTGTGTGTGTGTGTGTGTGTGTCAGCTGGGGCAGAAGAGTGAGCAGTTCCTGAATGCTCATTCCCTGTGTAGCCACATTAACCTAGATCCTCCTCTCCTTCATCACTCAAGTAAAACACAAAGAGAAAAGAACTAGAGCGGCACTCATTTCATCCACTTTATTTGTAATGTATCTAAACATGCCATTAACATGAGAAGTATTTCTAATTAGTATCTTTTCCCAGGAGATAACTCTTTAGGGAAAATATTTAATACTTTACATGGTGCTCAATAACAGTTCTTAATTTTACTAAGTATCAAGAGCATAAAGAAAGTCAAATTGGCTTCCTGACTTCTCTGTGGGACTCCTTGTGACCTGAAAACACCTAGTGTCCTTTAAAATGGTCAGTAAGTTCAAAAGGCAAGGGGGATTAAATTAAGTGTTGTGTAGTAGACCTGTGAGGTTGGTTTGATGAGCAGGCACCACCAGGAGAGTAGTAGAACAGTGGAGGAGGGGGTTGATATTGTTCTAAGACTGTGTGAGCCATCGCTGCTGTTTGTGATTAACTTGCCTCTTAAAGTTTTTTTTTTTTTTTTTAGTTATTAGCTGCCCTAACCCCTTTCCCCTCCTCCATCTCCTGCACCACCTCCTCCTCCTCCTCTTCTACCATCACCGCCCCCTCCTTCTATATCCCCCCCTACCCTCAGCCCCATGGAGACACAAAGTATTCATTCACATTTAGATCCTGAGGTCACAGCAGGGCCAGCAGGGAGAGGCCAGCATGTCCCCCGATAGACAGGTCAGGAATCTAACATGTAACTCTGACCAGCAGTGCTGAGGTAGCTTACTCTTCTTTCCTTTCAAAATGTGAAAGTGTATGGGAGAGTGGGAGTGAGAGCACGAGTGAGGAAAAACAGAGACACTTTCATTTTGTGTGTGTGTGCGTGTTCAGTGTGCTTTCTGACATTTTATTCTGTCGAGTGTGATGCCCACTTCTGGACATCTTTGTGCACTTTCAGTCATTTTAATAATGTTTGCATTTTTGAGAATACCTCGTATTTACCCTGAGGATCTGCATATACTGTATATCAGTATGAATGTTTTGTAAGTCATTTAAATGGCATTTTGTACAGCATAACACATGTCCACATATTAACTTGGCTCTATGTTTAACAGGAAGTGGCCATTATGGTTACTGATAATGCCATATTGTGGTTTATTAGTTGTTCATAAGAAAAGACTCCTCAAGTCTCCGGCTTGGTTGTGGGCATGTTTTGCTCTGTTGTGGTTTTATGAGAGGTGGCTTGAGATGCAGGGAGGGAGCTTCTGTGAGTGTGTGTGTGTCCAGAGGGGGGTTATGAGGGGTGGGAGTGTTTTCCTGTGTGCTGTGCTTTTAAAGGGGGGTCTTGCATATGGGGCACAGAGGTGCTGATATGAGGAGCGGACAATGCATGAAAGCCCTCAGCATGGCTCCTGTGTCTCATTGTCCCATGGTACCCTCCTGTCACTTTCATTTTGCACCCTCTAGTCCAGAGTCAAGCCAACTTTGATATAAGGAAGGGGTGCAAGGGATGATGGGGGGAGCAAGAGGGGGATTTTTAAAAGAAGAAGTAGGGGAGAAAGATAGAGTCTGTGAAGTGTGAAATAAGATTGCTTTTTATCCGACAGTGCAGCGCTAAAGAAAAGGAAGCTGTCCGGCCCTGGATAAAGCGGGGGAAGCACACCTCTCTGATTTACGGTGTGGTCCTGTGACACCTGGTTAAAATGATAACAACAGCCTCAATAATCATAATGAGAGTAATGAGAGCTTAGACACACAGCTCCACGCAAGAGCCCAGAGAGAAGCAGAGTTCAAACCTCACTCCCAGTTCTCAAGAGCCGGGGAGAGGGAGAAGCTCAGTTCAGCCCCCGCGTTGGTTCTCTAGGACTTGCGAAAGCCAAGAGAGATAGACAAGACAGTGTTGTTGACTGAGATTCTGTATATGCAACAAAAAAGAGCAGACTGTCAAGGAACACTGGAGCCATTCTCAGGTAGGACTGGAATTGTGTACTTTAAGCAAGGCAGTTATCATCATAGCAGTATATTCTGCTGAGGCCGAGGAAGGAGGAGGAGCCTGACCTACTGAAAGATATCTAGAGTGACTATTATTACTTGCTGCAGCTCTTCTCTACAGTCTGGGAAGGAATACTGGAAAGTGCAGTGGTTACCATCAATTATTTATTAGGCCGTTTGTGCTTGTCAGTCTGATTAGCATTAGTGTAATCACTGCTCTTCAGGGGAAAGGAAGGCTGCTCTCTCTCATCTGAAGGTAATCTCGCCATTTTTAGTGTCTCATCTTCACTGGACTCCTCTTGCATAGCATCTGCTTTTGTCATCTCCACATATTTCTTCCCTTTTCCCCTTCCCTCTGTGTTTCTGTCTGTTGCTGCTCAGCCCCTTCCCCCCGCACCTCATTAATGTGTGTGAGCAAGTTGCACTCTCCCAGCTTGTATAGAGTGACACCTATGGGCCTGATTGAGCCTCTGCACTCGCTGGTAAAACATGAGGATAAGACTGCAAAGCAGCTAGATGGTGAGTGAGTGTGTGCATATGCCTCTGTGTGTCTGCGAGATGCTGGAACAGAGAGCCCATGGACTGTCCCCACTGAGTGACTGGCAGAGCAAAGCTGATATTTATATGCTCAGAACAGATGAGTGTAATCTCTGTGTCGGCAATGAGCTTATTCAGCTTGCATGATTAGATTAATGGAACTGTTTCATATCATTGTATTAGTATGGTTAATGAAGACAATTAATTAGAACACAACCTTCAGGCTATTGTCCTTTACATCTCTGAGATTTGGGTTAGAAATGGCCTGCTGCCATAGCTTTGAGTGTTTCTCCTCATCTATTTTCAGGGTTAATCTACGGCTACAGTTTTAGTGTCTCTTCCATTTGCATCCTACTCTTAGGCCACTCATGACCTTTCATTAATTATGGTTGGCCTGGCTTTAATCATTCTGTTGGAGATGAGACGAGAAATAGGCAAAGCCACTTACCATTTAAGGATGTAACACTGTTCCTGGAATTAAATATCGGCATTTCTCCTTAAATTATGGAAGTGGCTCTGTGTTGTGTGTGTCTGTGTGTGCTGAAAGTGTCATACACTGTATGTGGATAAAACATCTAAATAAGTAAGTATTAAAAACCTGAGGAAAAAAAGAACATTAGTGCACATGTGAGCATGTACAATGTGTGTGCAGGAAGTTGGAGATTGGTGCAGGAAAGCTGAATTAGACTGTTGGCTGCCTATCACAGTAATGTTTAAGTGTGTATTAATGTGTAGGTGGGGAATTAGTTTCACTACAAGTGTCACATAGCTAAGAAATGACACCTTGCCCCGTTTTTGAAGGTGAAAAAATTTACCTGGGGATTATTTTGTAATCTGAGCACCTATGCAGCTGTACTGTATCCTAATTCTCGTGCAGTTGTGGAGATTTATGCAGGCAGGAGTTAGATGGGATTTTGGAACCCGACAGCAGATCTCCTCAGGTTTTCTGGGGATGTTTAAGATCTGCCTCACTAACACGAGATGGACTGCAATGGCTAGAATTCATGGTTTGCCTATTTACATACTAATACTACAAACTAAGAACTGCCATGCCTTTTGATTATCTCTATTTAAATGCAGGATCACAGGATGTGTAACAACACAATCTATACACTTATCACTCTGCTCAGCTGTTTCCTAAAACATTTGTATCAGCAGGCAGGAAATGTAAGATACTGCTCTTGTCCGGTCAGTAATACAAAAGTATTTTTCATTGACTTAAAAAAAAAAAAAAAAAAAAAAAATATATATATATATATATAGTGTGTGTTAAATATGCAATTATTATTTTATATTATCAAATATCTTTGAATAGTAAAATATTTGGTAGATACTCATCCTTATCTTTTAAGCTACTGTGGAAAAAAAACTGTTTTTTTTCTTTCACATATACTGCAAAGAATTAAATGCCAGATTAATTTTTTTTTTCCTTTAATGTTTTTTTCATTTACAAACATGACTTATTTGCATAGAGGATTTTTATTTATACCTTCAGCAGAAACACTGAGATGGTTCTGAATATTCTATTTATGAGCAAGAATTGTTGTCTGGAAAGGGACTGTGAGAATAGCCAGGTGGTTCAGAAAAGTCTGAGTGTATCTGTGATAATGACACATTTCAGAGTTTGAGAACACAATGTCAACTTTATTTACAGTGTATGCAGTGTTTCATAACTGACAGGATAAACAGTGAGTGTTGGGGATAATGTAACATCATAAAAGTGGTTTCGGCTGTGGGTAGTCATGTGGTGAGCTAAGATTGGATGTGTGATGACTGCAGGGCTGAATACTTGAACAGGATATTTCAGTAGCTGTTGTAGCATTGTCAATATATCAATAGCTCATAGAGTAGACCTGAGCATGAAAGCTTTTTCAAAAGAGCATTTAAGTACATTTGCTGAGAATTAGCTGACTTGTGTAATAACTGATAGGGCCTATTGACTGCGGCCTAGTTTACTGTTGGCAAATCAATGCCATTGCATGCAAGTCCCACTACTTTTAAACAAACTTAACAGGCAGGGGGGATGTTCAGGGTGCACAGGAGAGAAATAAACAAGATTGATGCCCTTTTTATTATCTGTTTTTGCTATCTTTTCCTCTGTGTGTTACTTACAAATGGCATTATCGGATATCCATTGTTTGGACTTCGATGCTCCTAAATGGCCTGATATATCGAGCTGAGGCTTTTAAGGTGGTTACAGGGGATTTCTGCCTTTGACTTGGCATAAAAGTAAAATGAATTGTGGCTCTGAAAGTTTTAAATATTTATGATTTTTGTTTTTGCAATAGTAGGATAGAAGAAGTGAAATGAGTCTTATATTGGTAAGTAACCTAGCAGACTGCAGCAGGGGACAGAAATGTGTGTGTTTGAGTGTATGAGAAAAAGGATATGGGCTTGTCTACTGTAAGGTCTTTCTTTTGAAGGATACTGCTCACACAATTACGTTTCCATCTGCCCACTTCAGAGCACATGTGCTTTTTTCCTGCAATTTTATGTCCACATTAAACAGAGAAAAGCATATTTGTGTCCATGGTGTCTTAAACAAATGGAGATAATTTATTATTAGTAGTAATAATAGTAATACTAATAATAGTAATAATAATAATAGTAATAGTAATAATAATAATAATTTTACCAATTTTATATTTTCTGTCAAAATATATTTCACAGTTATAACTACACAGCACAGGACAGAGAGCAGAAAGCAGATTCTGCCCTCTTTGTCTGCTACCCTTGCAACTGTGTGTCAGCAAATGTAATTGTTGCAAGCTCCTATAGAAAAAAACGCTGCCGTCCCTTTAAGTGCTTCCACCAATTCTGATGGCGTGGTGATTTACATATCCCGTCCTCCCTCCCCCTTCAGGAGAGCTGAGCGAGGATGTGGAGGCTGCTAGTGAGACCACCACAGACCAGGAGGACCAAACCAAAGACAGAGAAAGTGGGGGGGAGAAGGAGCTCACCAAAGGGACAGGTAAGGCCAATATTTACACCACACACATTTAGGGAAAACTATTCTCAGCAAACACGTGGCCCTGCACCTGAATGGTGAACAGCAGGCCCTTTGTTTAATTAAAACTAAACATATTTTAATAAAAATGTTCAGAGCCTTTTAAGCATTAAAATACACTCTCAAAACTCCCTGAATCCAGTTGTAGCTTTCAAAGACTGCTCTTCCATGCTGCAGGTTTCCAGGGATTAAATTCCATCAGATATAGTTAGGATAAACTGTAAATTTGGTTAATATGCTCAGGTGACATGTGACCCATGTTTTGTCTTTGCTCAATAGGTGATGTGGAGAGAGGGGCCTGTATGTGTAATACCAGCTGAGCTGTGTGCGTGCACACACATGGTGATAGCACTGCCCCCCTCTCAACTTTGCTGCACACACACAGGAACATAGACAACACCCACCTGTGTTTGATGTTATCAGATCAGCCTATTCATTGACAGGTGTAGGTGGTGACTCCTAAGCAGGAGGATGGGCCTAGGGTGAGGGGAGGAGCTTTAGACCTAAACAATTTCTGGTCAAAGGCATGCTGCATTTCCTAAAAAGCTTTTTGGAGCACTTGAGAAGTCATTTAAGGTTCTAATGTATTTAAATTAGAGGATGTTTTCAGTTTGAATGGTTAAGTATGGATACAGTGTCAACCCTTGAGTTTATAGTAGGGTGACTGTGTGGGTTTTCTTCTTCCCTCTGTGGGACAAATAACCAGTGATGCACGACATGGTAAACATATAAACCTTACACTAAACTTTGAATAATAATTATATACAGTATGTATTTATGTATTTTGAGGTCTTTCTGTCAGGCCCTGTGTTGTTTTAACAGAAGGAGCTTTTTATGCAAGTTTTTTTTTTTACAGCAGTTGTGATAGTAGTAAAAAAGCAGTAACAATTCTAGTGACTACATTAAAAGTAAAATCAGTATAGGTGCTATCTAATAACACTGATGCTCTGTATGGAGTCAGTAATTAAAACTTTCATAGCTTGTTTAGTGTGTAAGTTTCTTTTAGTAGCTTTTGTTTACTTATTGTATTTCTGATGTTTCAGATTTCTCAAATGTCAGTACAAATAAAATATAGTTACATTTTTCTTTTTTATTCACAATTTACTTTGTACGCCTGTGATAGAAAAACAATGCTGGCAGTAAAGATATCTCTTATTCAATAGGAGAGATTTCTGATAATGATGACACTGAACAGTAACAGGCTGGGATAGATGCTTCTCACTTGTCTAACTCCTTGTGTTACTGCAAGATGTTTTGATTTACACTAGTCAGGTTAAAAGCTGGAAAACAATTCAGACCTTTTGCATACCTAAGTTTTTTATAAAGTGCAGCAAAAAAACTTCATCACAGTGTTTGAAGCCCAGCCTTTGTAAAATGTCTTTGATATTCGAACTTCTATTTTAAATGAGGCTGAGTTGTTTGTGCTCTTTGAAAGGGCGACACTCTTCTTTGATGGAAGAAATAATGATATGCATGCCTGACTGAATATGGCTAAAAGTATGTTTTAGCACATCAAAATAAAGCACTTTAAAAAGCATTAAAATGAGCTGGCCGATTAATAATTCACTCATACCTGTGGTGCACAGGAAGACGACTCCTTGCATTAGGATTCCTCCTTTTTGAAAGGCATGCAATTTGATACAAGCATATTCAGTTCCTTTCCTCCCCTCTGTCAGTCGCTAATCACCAAATAAGTGTGTTTCTGTGTTTTCACAAAGGAAATATGTGCTTGCATATGAAAAATTTACAGCTTCCCAGCAGCTTATTAGAAACGCTTAGTTAAAAATAGCATGTGCATTAGGGAACCAGGTCTGAGGTTCTGTTTGATGTCAGTGAAAAGGTGGGTGGGTGTGTTGGGGTGGTGGGTTCAAGGCAGTGTTGTCAGCGAAAGGTAGACAGCTGTAGTTTAATAGAGGGGTCTCTTTTGTACTTCAAACTTTTTGCGAATGATGAATACAATGCCCATTCAAAGGAAGTGCAGAAAACCTATCTGGTATAAAAAAAAAAGAAAACCCCACAATGCATTTGGTAAACAGAGGAGCATTTGTTTGCGCTGGCGATTGTCTGAAGATGTTTGTACAGTACATACACAGATGATGTGTATGTTAGAATACGATGTATGAGTGTCTTGGCCAACCTGTTATTTATCTGAAAGGTGCTCCGTATCCCACTGTCTGAGGCTGAGCTGTTTCTAAGGTCCATCATTAGAACTACTGAAGTATTTCTTCTCATCATTGTCATGTAGCAGTTGGAACAGAGCACAACATTGTTCCTTTACAAATGACAGTCACAGTCAGACAGACAGCATTAGCGTACACAGAAAAAAGGCTTCCTTCTTTTTAAAGCCACTGTCAATCTTATTTTCTCTTTCTTGTTCCACAGCTCCTCAGTATTCATTAAAATCATTTAGAGGTACATCAGAAGCCTTTGTAAAATGCATATGTATTCGGCATGTCATGTCTTGAAAGATGCCTTCATTATTCAGTTGTTTTTTATTTATCTCAAAGATAATACATATATGTGCATGTTCAGGAATTCAGACATATGTAAATGTCATATACTCCCAACACTGCAAGCAGTATGTGGAGACATATTTTGTAATATACAGTATGTGATCTGAGAGGAGAAAATACAAATTAACTGTAAAGATAATTAAAAGCAGAGTGAATGTATTTGGACAGTCGTGTTCATGTTGGCAGTAGCTGCAATTTAATCATCCTGCATGATTAGTAATTCAAAGGGTCATTTTTGAGGCTAGATATGAAATATGTATAAATGAATAGTCTCTATCCTCCCTCCTCACACCTTCTTCACCTAGCTGAGACAGCACTGGCAAAAGGGAGCCGGTCTGCATAGGAACAGAATCCTTACCTTCATTAAAGCAGGTGGTATATTTATGCAGCAGCTGAATGTATGGGGATGCAGCACGGAAAGAGTCAGGAGATGGCAAATGTAGGGGAGATAGGAAGGTGAAGAGAACAGAAAGATGGGAATTGTTAATTCACCTGCAGACTTGGACACAATGTGATGTGACATTTTTAACATAAATGTATGGGAAAGGTTGAATCGAAAGTGGTGAGAAAGAGGGGAAGAGAAATAATCTTGTCATTCTAGAGCTGGGAGGATGGTAGTCGTCCGAAATTGAACTTGATAAATAATTCTTTTCATACCTCTTTCCTTACATTCAATTTATGGGAGCTGGAGCAAGGGAGTGGGTGAGAAATTATATTTCAGCCTAGGTCATCCACTTTCTGAGATCAGACTTCTGAGCAGAGAAAAACAAGTGATAGTAAATGGCATACAGGTAACATATATGTATATATACAATATTTTATTGACATTATATCAAAAACAATTTTATATAAAAATCTAACTGTTTTAAATATCTTTTCGTTAACATTTCATTCAAACCTGTCTGTTAGCCTTGGTAGTCATATGGGCAGCCCTTGAAGTCATTGCCAATTCACTGTATTATTATTATTATTATTATCGAGTGTACTTATTTGATAAATGGATTTGTGAACCTGTGTCTACTTTTTGTACAGATTCCACAGATATGAAAGAAAGCACAAGATAAGTAAAGCTGACATAAGGGAAAAGATCATATTTCAGCATAAACTTTGAAAATGTTGCATGCAACAGTTTCTAGTGAGGTGCATTGCTGCAATTTTTTGTTCTTTGGAAATAATTTACGTCTTTAGCAATTAGAAATAATTTTAGCTTGGGTTTAAATGTTAGTGTTTAAGTGTGTAGGAGTATTCTGACATAGCTTTGTGGAGCACCAATTAAAGCTAATGTAGAGATTCCAGTTGAGCAATCAGTTAGTTGCTGCGCACAGTTTTTATACAACCTGTGTATGAACAGTTCTTATATTGTGCTTATAGTATTTCCCTACTTAATCATTCCTCTAAACACATATGCATAAAAATTCTAAATAGTCAATTAAGTCTATATTTATACACAATTAAGCCTTGTACACTCTCAGAAGAAGTGTTATTTTGATTAGTGTGGCGAGGCATAAAGCATCTAAGTACTATAGACTTGTAAGAACAACTGGAAATTGATTGTAATTAAACACTAATGTCCAAAGAGATGGTTTAATATATTTACTGTATTGTAAATACTGACGGTACCAGAACCTTTCAGGCTGCTTTGTATCTTTCTCTACAGCAGCTTGTATTTTATTTCTACATAGACCAGCTAAAACATTTCTAAAACTATTTTCAAAAATGTTGACACAAAACTTATGAAACTGTTTTGCATGCACATGGGCACATTTGTATGTATTCTCTGTAGAAGAGGCTGATGTTGTGTTGTACACTGAAGATGCTGCATTTTGTTTGTATAATGAACATGATGATTAGCATCCCCTAGACGCAGCACTGTGGCATTGCAGTCTGCTCATTTTTTTTATTATGCTGTTAGTCTTCTTGTGCTGCTCACTCTGGAATAAACACACCAAATGTTATGAATTGTTCTCCATATAGGGGTGCAGATATGTAGATTTAATATTAGCTATGGTTAAAGTTGAAATTGCATGCTTATGGTTAGTTACAATCAAATTATTCAGGTTTATGTTATTGTACCTCTAAACTGGGAGACATTCAGTGCAGTGGTGATTTGTTATTGCTTTTAAACACTAAGTAGTATTAGAAATCAGGAGACAGAGCAGTGAAAATGTTTACATATTCATATCACATCCTTTGAGTGCTTGTCATCCCTCAAATTATAATTCCTTTTGTCTTTGAAGATAATAGGTCATAAATTGTCCTTGTTTGTGAGCCAACTCCCTGAAAGCTCTGTGTTTATGAGTTTTACCACGGGGTGTCTAATGACCAAGCACCAGCGCTGTGTCTCTGAGCGTCCTGTAAAGGTGAACACCATGTCATCCTGTTGTTCAGCTGCCTGAAGATTTATAACTCTTCTGTTAATTAATACTGCATCTTGAGTTCTTCATGTTGGACATTGCTTTTTTGCAATTATGTTGCTGATGCCGCTATTGTGATACTTCTTATAGGTTTTGTCCTAAGAATGCAGTTTTTTATAAACTGTAGGATATTATTTCAGACGTAGTCTCACTTTGAGGTTTTTTTCAGTTTCAGTTTGGAACACTGCCCTTTATTAGTCTGAGCTCTGACACAGGCTGTAAATTAAAAACCTGGTCAAAAGTGGGGAAAAAGACAATATTCGAATATTGTTAGCATAGCATTAAAAGAGACTGACATGTAGCACTGTGGGAGTTAAATCATCTCCATATTAATGGCTAACTTGATGAGGGAATAGATGTGAAGATTTTCTACAGTGCACAAAGCAGAAGGGTGTTGGAAGCCCTCAACAGTGTGAATGTGAAAAGTTTTAGGGAGCTGGGGATCAGAGGACACACTCTTTCAGAGAGTGTACCACCGAGGATCATTGATTTCACTATGCAGGAGAAATGTGGGTGTGATCTTAGGTTGAAAGTGATTGGCAGTTTATGCCTGTTCTGGGAAAAGTGAAAATAAAGCTTTGCAGCCTGAGTGGCATGGCAGAAAAACAGGTTGTTTTTTTTTTTACAACTAGAGGCCAGAACCTGCCAAAGCAAGACAGGAATTGTGGTAATGAGGGGGGTAGAGTACCTAGAGATTATGAGAACCCTATGTCAGTCATAGGGTTCTCATAATCTCTAATAAACCAGGAATTTTTGTCCCATTTTTAAAATATGGATAACCTCTTGCAAGGACAAAGCATATGAAAGGCAGCTGTGATTGCACTCCTGGAAAAGTTCAATGCCAGATGACCTGTTGTAGTTAATTCAGTCCATGCTGTGTCAGACACTCTGTCCAGCAGCCATCTTTTTCCCCCCTGAAAGCACAAGGTTGGGGTTGCTCCACAGACCAGTGCAGTGTACTGACAGCCCTCTTTGCTGTTTGAATAATACAATCCACCTATGGGAGGTGAGACAAGGTGCCAAAGTCCAATTCACTTACGGGATGCGACAGCACAAAAGCCTCTGATTTACGGAAAAGGGGCATGAATTAATAATCACCTAATTGACTCTTAGTTTTTTTTCTCTTCTCCTGCTCTGCCTTTTGTGCTTTCAAACAAAAGCCCACCCCTCTGTATCTGTCAGAAGAGGCTTGGTGTGGATGGTGACTGTGTGTCTAACGACCAGGCAGGAGAGGTCAGGGTAATAGGCAGAGTCCCGACAGGCGGTAAGGTCACTAACAGAGAAGCTTATAGTTGTCTCTATGGAGGACTACACGTGAATGAAACAAGCACTGTTAATCTTTCCTTTTATCAAACCCCTATGTTTTGACAATTGATTCTGATCAACTGCTCATACGGTAGATCCATGTTTCTCACATGTGCACATCTATGCAAAAACACCAGTGTCCCAAAAAAACACCTGTTTTCATCTCCATTTCATTCACAACTTTTCATTATTCCTGTTATTTTTTTCCATCATCCTTTACAGGAAAAAAACAGGATACAGTATTTGGATGTTAGTCATGGTGCCAGTGAAGGTGTTGGGCTGTAGGATTCCTAAGAGAAGGCGATTGATCAGATTTATGGACTCTTAATTGGCCATGACAAGAGACTGTGTCTCAGTAAGCCTCTCCAGCTTTCCGTCTGTGCTTCTCTCACTCACTTTCTCTCTCTCTTTCACTCACTCACACACACACACACACAGACACACACACACACATTGAGCTAGAAAGCCAGTTTGGGCCCTTCTACAGCAGCTCTCCAAGGCCTCAGCGTAAACAGACACTTGTTTCACCTCTCTCATGCTAATTGAGCAATTGTAGAAGTGGAATATACTTATAATCAATTATGTTTATCCCCTAATCATGAGGCTGAGAGGATACTTATGTCTGCTTAATCCATGCTTACTTTCTGTACAGTACTTTTGCGCTTGGTGGCTGTGGCACAAGCTGTATTACCTGCTCTTATGCTCGTGAAAACCAAGCTGTCCCACAGCATAAAGAACATTTAGCTTGTAGCTAAATACAATTTTCACAGCTTTATATGCTTGAAACTGTGAAAATTATTGTCCAATTGATGCCTATTACATTAATGAGCTGTTGAAGGAGAGAGAAAGAGGCCGGAAATTGGTTTTACTAACAAAGATGCACAAACAGTAAAAAAGGGGAGCAGTGCACGATAAAGGAAAATATATAATCATTATCATAAACTGAGTGAATACATGTTAGTTGTAGAACTGAATAAATTAAAATATTAGTAAGGCTTTTGAAGGTTGTTGAAATGTGAAGCTGAACAGACTGCTTTTGCTTTTCTTGAGAGATCAGTTCAGGGGAAGTAGGAGTGGACTGAAGTGGAGCTGAGGATGAATTGGTGAGGACAGTGCCATGACTGAGAGGTTAATGTCAGGGAATGGGAGGTTCCTTTTGTTTAACATTCCCTTTGTTTATTGGCGGATGTGTTTAATAGGATTGACTGTGACTGGACCCTAATAGGGCCTCCCTGGCTGATCCCAGTGTCTCTGGGAGATCCAGCAGGCTGCTCTGTCCAAAGCCAGGTCCCCCACTGGGTAATCAGCTCAACTGCCCTTGTCCTGATTGGAGCTGACATTTTAATGTCTGGAGCAGGAGCGTGGTCAGCCCTGCTTAACCTGACCCCCCACCAAACCACCCCTCCTCCACCAGTGCCCTCTGTTCTCAATTTGCCCTTCAGGACTGTACAAATCAGGCCAAATTTAACTCTTTATGGGCTTGTTAGGAGTTGGCAAAACAACTCCTTAAGTTTCACAGTAAATTATTTCCACTGGTGACAAACGCTTGGTTCTACTGCACCTTTTTCATAATAGGTTCATGTGGATTTCCTATGTGATCCATACTGTAACTGTGTGCTCAACTGTGATGCCTCTCTTTGTGCCACCTCTAGTTTCAAATTTTCAATGTAAAGTGATATAGTTTTTAATTGGTTTGCAAGGTTCTTGTGCATGTCCTGCTCCACAGACATGAAGAGAAATAGACAGGTTTTGGTAATTATTAGTATTATATGGTATTAGTGTTGTTTGCAATAAAATGACAATATCTGGAGCGTGCATGTGAAACACCTGAATTAAATATACAGAATTAAATTCAAGAACTTGCAGCCTCTCGGCAGGGACTAGAAGTCCTTTCTTATATTTTCACAAAATGCGCATGGAAGCACGGTTGTGTCCTTATGAATGTGATTGTTGTGTGGGTATGACTAATCATTAGTCTCATGCTGTCTTTGAGCCCAATGGCATGATTTCATATCATAACATTTTTGAGTTAAATGAAACATTGTCACATACAATCTAGCTTTGAGGAGATAATAAGATTTGCTCGGGGTTTTTCTCTGTGTCATAGACCACTTGCATGAAGTAATACAACACAAGGTTTAGCTTGTTTAAGAAATGGCAGTGAATTTCACTGGAATTCCCCTACTTGAAAACAAGCTGACAATTTGGTCAAAGTGTAAGCACTGCTTGATTAAGAAAAGGCTTTCTTGATGTAGAACTGTGACCATTGTTCAGATAAAAAAAAAAAAAAATCTGTGACAAGGACAAATGTAGTTAAATTTGGCAGAGCTTTTGTAGAGGTTCCAGTTTTGTTGTTAGATTTGCTCCTTTATTTTCTTGTATTACAAAATCACGATCACTAGTAAATCAAGTTTGAGTACACCTCAAAAATACTATGCCATTTTCACTATGTATATGACATATTAATATCCATAAACTCATGCTAATAAAGAAAACGTAATTACAGAAATAAGTTGTGTTTAATGTTGAGCCTAATATGGATCTCTTTACCCTTGTTACTGAATGATGGGGTCTCAAGATGCTTGTGTATCTTGTCTCAAGTTTAGAAACTCATGCGGACTGGAAATATGTGGTGGTATGAAACCTAACGCTGCACCCTGTGGAAAACTAATATTTTTATTAGCTGCTTATGTTGTAGTATGATGAAGAGACAACCCATCAGAGCACACTGGTTGTTTGTCCTCAGCAGAAGTCTGGGAAGGCAAATAAAAGATGTGTGCTGGTGGGGTTTTTTAATGGTGAGAAATCAGATGGATAACAACACCTTTTCTTATCACATTCAAGAAATACATCCCAAAGACCTTTATCCACTGTGTTATTTATTGACCTGCTCCTAGGCTTCCAAGTCCACTCCTTGTCTTGACATGTCTGCTCTCCTTTCTTTATCCCTGCGTGTTTGTGTGTGGCGGTGAATGTGCCTATGTTTAGATTTGTCCATCCACCTGGAACGGCACCAGTCAGATTCCCCAAACCCTTCCAAAAGGCCATCTTCACGGTCAGAGGCCTCAGAGAGCCCGCTCTCCTCGAAGCGTCCCAGGACAGCTGAGAAGAACACTGCGGAGCAGGTGAGAGTTACAAAGCGAAGAATTTTGTTAACATTGATACCTTCAGATGTTCATAAAACTCTCATCAAACTCTTTGAATTAGGGGATCTTGCTTAAGGTTATCTCATCCTCAATTACCAAGCCCTCATTATAACACTAAAAGTTATACATCAATTCAAAAAAGAAATGTAAACATGTTCTTCAAATAATTTTCAGTTATTTATCTCACTGACCCTTTTTAATATTATGCAAGATTTTTTTCAAATCTTCTTAAAATTATTTTTGCCTTTCTGCTGCAGTTGCACTGCTAATTGTGTATAAGGTGGAAAATCAATATAGTATTTGACAGATGAGAGCACTTTGAAGTGAGTGCCAAGACTCTGTGGTGTTCGGTATTACACACTTGTCTGTGATCAGAGGGATCTGCCTGCTTGAGGGAAGGGGGCCCCTCTCTTCCTCCTGATCTACAGCTCCTCTTCAGGCAGGCTCACTGTGCTCACAGCACTCGTTTCATCCCATTAATCCTATGAACGTATCTGTTCTCCCCCTCTGTCTTTCTCTGTTCCTGTCTCTACCTTCACCCAGATGTACCAGTGCCCCTACTGCAAGTTTACCAACACTGACCTGAATCGTCTCAGAATGCACGTAATGACACAGCACTCGGTCCAGCCCATGTTACGCTGCCCACTATGCCAGGACATGCTCAACAATAAGATCCACCTGCAGTTCCACCTTACACACCTCCACAGTGTGGCGCCTGACTGTGTGGATAAGCTTATTGCCACAGTAAGTTTTGTTTTGCATGTGATTGCATACATCCCTTTTCATTTTTGTATTTGTCACCCAAGATTGTTTCTTTAACAACCTGCATATTTCATGGTAACCTTTGTTAGCTTGGTGTGGAGGGTACATATTGTTTATTCAGTTAATCTACTGACTTACTGAACAGAATACATAAACTACTTTAGCTAATGCATTAGTCAAAATGTATAAGTCAAAGGATGCTGTGGAGGTAAAGCACAACTAACCATGAACTAATGTATGGCCTTACCTCTGCTGTATTTTGACCAGATCTCTGATCTTAGTGGGACTAACCTGGTTAAAAAAAGGTAAAAAAATTCTCCAGAGTCATGTATATGACTAACTATATATATCATTAGATGCAAGGGAACTACAGCCATTCAAACATGTCCTGTCTTGCATAGACCAAGCAATAGGCTATTGGTTCTTTTACACATTTAGGTCAGCAATAATGCAGGCAGTGGATCAAGACAAGTCATTTGCTCATAATCAATCCCTTGTCCTGGAGAGGCTATGTAGCTCTGAGAACAATTGTCATTTCCATCTTTAATCCTCTAAATTGCCAATATTTAGTTCTTTATCATACACAAAGAATGCTGTTAATTGTAAAACGGCTGCAGGGAATCCCATTGGCTCTTTGCAAAAGGCTGGGACTTTTTAAGAATGATATTTTTTCTTCTTCTTTTTCATTGTTTTAATACAACCATCATCAGAGAGCTTTTTTGCAGCTCTCTTATAATCAAAGCCATTTGGGGAGGGGGGACTCACAATCTGTTTTTGTATTTTTAATGATTTCACGATGAGTCTCTTAGCTCCCTGTTCATTTATTACTGCACTGACATTCTTGCCATGTCTAGCACCTCTGTGCAAGTCAAAACAAAACCTTTTATTATGAATATGTTAAAATAATTGTGACAGATTAAACCAAATCTAATGAACAGTTTCCCCACTTAAGTACCACAGTGGAAATGTTACAATTCACAATGAATTAGGCCAGAGTCAAGAGCAATTTAAACTATCCATGTAGTATAGATACAGTGTGGAAATCAAAACATTGTTAAAGTTTTGTATCTATGTCTGGGTCCACTCCTACAGGAAGCAAGATTCAAAATGAGTAGTGTTTGTAGGTTGAGTCATGTAATATCCGACCCTTAAGTCTAAAGTTACATTTACCTCAGCTACAATACACTGGTGCACCCTCTTCTACACAGATAATACTTTCCTTTCTTGCTTTAATGCTAATCAAGAGGTAATAAAATTTTATTTGCTCTGTTTTCTTGTAAATCACTGAGCAAATCTTTGTTCTGTTCTATCCTGTGAAGCTAAATAGCTTGGTGGACAATCACCGAATAAAACATTGCTCTGTCTGCTTCCTAGCCATCTTCATCTCCCATCTAGAAAGTAAATGGCATGCACATTAGTATGGTAGATGGCAATATTTATTTCTTTTATAGAGGTAGTAATGTGCTGAACCACTACAAGAGCACCGCAATAGAACAGAGGTAATATAACACACATTAAAGCCAACACCTTTTTATAACTGGTGAATGCAGATGGAAAGGTACTTTATCTTTTTCACATGTCTAAGGAGAGGAGCCTAATTAATTCTGAAATAGGTGACTTTTATTTCTTGCCGAGCATGCATAATGATGTGTTTCTTCTCCCACCCTTCATTTATATGTCGTCTTTGCATTCCCTCCTTTCCATGTCCCTCAAGCCTCTCTCCCTTATATACACTATATACAGTGTATATAGTGTAGTATATATAATATACAGACACTCCTCCAGTCTGCCCTCTCTCACTGTATGTCTCATTTTCTGTCTGTGTGGGATAGGGGCAATGAAAATAATTGTGCTTCATTAATTCTGAGACTGGCTGGATGATAGCCATTTGGAACTATGTTTGCCAATTAGATGGTCCAAATTAAAAGTGACCTTGGGATACTCTTCTCCCTTCCTCTAATCGCCTAATGAAGCAGTTGTTTAGAAACAGTCCACTTTGTAATGTAAATCATTGCATTTTTGTTTTGTGACTTTCCACTATGGTTGCATTAATTTTTCATTTTAAAGCATAGGTTAAAAAAGATGGCTGATAAATATGTGATCACATATAATGCAGTGGTTTGTGATGGACTGTTCTACTTAGACTTGAATACTTGAAGGATATTTTGATCCGTCTGTATCTGACCTCTAGACTATATGACCTGCCAAAGTCTATTCAGCTGTGTTCTATTAAAACAGTAATTAATAAGCATATGGTACATATGGTAGATTAGCCAAAGCATCAAGCAGATAGACCTGACACTACATTGCATACTTTTCTATACAAGTTCAAACAGGTGTATTTTTCAGTAACTGAAATGCTAATTTTAAATAACTGCTTATATACTGAATATAAATAGGTCTATTATCCTAATTGGCTGCAGGACAGCAGATCACAATGGAACATTATATTCTGCGAACACCCAACTATATAAATTGTATGGCTATGATTGGGTGTGCACGTGTACATATGTGTTTAAGTAAAACAGTAATAAACACATTTTTAAGACTGTCAGCACTGACTTTTATGTTTAGTGTCTATGGTTTTCTGCACTTTATTTCTGTGTCTGAATCTTTACTTTAAATAAACTGAAATTACTTTATCACTTGGCAATATTATTATTATTATAACACTAGAATTCCTTTGTGCTTTATTTGCCTAGGTGACAGCAACTGAAGTACTTCCAGCAAGCATGTTTATACCTGTACCTAGTCCAGACAGAGAGTCCCAGAGCACCCCTCATGCCCCGACCAACTCTAACTCTGAAGATACAAAGAAAAGAGCTGGTTAGTATCCAACAAAAAAATGTGGGGGTAATTCTAAAGTTACCCTGGTTAAAGTTACCCATTTCACATTTTCTACATACAAAGTTCTGTTAATAATATTTTAATAAAATACATGAATTACAACAGATCAATATGCTCTGTAATGTCCACATTATCACATTGGGTAATCATGGCTAAGTGTACAATAAAATTAGTATTTTACCAACGAACTGAGTTAGTAATGGTTTCATTATATTTTTCATACACTAATGAAAGACAATACACATTTTCATGCTAAGGCCTTCATACAATATGAATGATGGGTTGCTATCAACAGGCTTTGTAATTTATTGTCATTACTTTTCATTTTTTTAACAGCTTTCATAATAATGATAAAACATGATGCATGCTTATGATGTTATTGACTCTTGTTTTGGCTTATTCACAGATGCATCAGATGCTGATCCAGAGAAGGCAGTGTCATTGCCTACAGAAATAACTGATGCTCGCAAGTCACCTCTGGAAGATCAACAATCAGAAAGGGATGATGCCACAGGATTCCTGTGCTGGAAGAAAGGCTGTAATCAGGTGTTTAAGTCCTCAAATTCACTCCAGATGCACTTCAATGAAGTTCACAACAAAAGGCCCCAGTTACCTGTTTCAGATCGCCATGTTTACAAATACAGATGTAACCAATGCAGCCTGGCCTTCAAAACTGTGGAGAAACTACAGCTCCATTCACAGTACCATGTGATTAGAGCAGCCACCATGTGCTGCCTCTGTCAGCGAAGCTTCAGAACACTACAGGCCTTGAAGAAGCATTTAGAAACCAGTCACCTAGAGCTGAGTGAAGCCGATATCCAGCAGCTTTATGGTGGCTTATTGATGAATGGTGACATCGGTGATCCATCCCTTGGTGAAGAGCATGGAAGTCTGGGAGAAGATGACAAGGAGGGAGAAGAGAGTGATCTAGAAGATAAACAAAGCCCAACAGGCAGTGACTCTGGCTCCCTGCAGGAAGACTCTGGATCGGAACCTAAGCGTGCTTTGCCATTCAGAAAAGGCCCCAATTTTACTATGGAAAAGTTCTTAGATCCATCTCGTCCATTCAAGTGCACAGTGTGCAAAGAGTCTTTTACACAGAAGAACATTCTTCTGGTTCACTATAACTCTGTCTCACACTTACACAAGGTGAAGAGGGCTCTTCAGGAGTCCACCACTGGTCAGCCTGAGCCTACCAGTAGCCCTGACAACAAGCCATTCAAATGCAGCACTTGTAATGTGGCATATAGCCAGAGTTCTACTCTGGAGATCCACATGCGCTCTGTACTACACCAGACCAAAGCTAGGGCAGCCAAACTTGAAGCAGCAGGAGGTATCACTGGTTCTGCAAGTGCTCCTAGTTTAAGTGGTGGGGGCTCCAGCATCAGCACTTCAACATCCAGTCCAAGCGCAGCTAGCAACTCAACTACTAGCTCCAGTAACCACAGTTCTTCTGGGTCTCAAACATCTCAGAGTATTCTTGGAGGAAACAACATGAACCAGACTCATAGCATTGAAAGTCTTGGGAATTCTACTGCGAGCTGCCATTCATCACCATCTGAGAACCATGAAGTTAAAAAGACTAAATTTACAGACATGTTGTCTGCTAGGGGGCAACAACAACAGCTTCAGCAACAACAACAGTTGGCTCAAGCTCAAGCCCAAGCCCAGGCTCAGCTTCAGCAGGAGCTTCAGCAGCAGGCTGCCCTTTTACAATCACAGCTATTCAACCCAGCACTTCTACAGCACTTCCCAATGACAACTGATGCACTTCTCCCCCTGCAGCAGCAGCAGTTGCTATTCCCTTTCTACATCCCTGGAGCAGAATTCCAGCTGAACCCAGAAATCAACATTAGTAATTCAGCACTTGGACTAGCAGGATCCTCAACATCCTCACTGCTAGAAGATCTAAAAAATTCAGCCCAGCAGAGTTGCTTGCAGCAGCAGTTGATGCACCACCACCTTCAGCAGCAGCATCAACAACAACAGCAGCAGCAACAACAGCAGCAGCAGCAGCCTCACACACAGGTTCAGGGGCAAATGGCATTGCTGCAGCAGGGTGCATCTCTACTCCAAGCTGAAAAGAAGCAAAAACCTCCCTCCTCTCACAATGAGAAAGACAGAGAAAGAGAAACACAAAGAGAGAAAGATCTAAGTGAAAAAAATGAGGAATATGGTAAGGAATATACAGACAGCAAGCTGAAAGAAAAGAAGGACATTCAACATATTTCAATAAACATAAACCATGATAGTGGCTTACCGCCACCAAGGATTGCTTCAGATGCTCGTGGAAATGCAACTAAAGCCTTGCTGGAAAATTTTGGGTTTGAGTTAGTAATTCAGTATAATGAGAATAAACAGAAAGCTCAGAAAAAAACAACTGGACCTACAGGATCAAGTGGTCCAGGTGGGATAACAAGAGTGGTGGACCCCATTGAAGGATTAGAGAAACTGGAATGTGAAGCCTGTGGCAAGCTGTTTTCAAACATTTTGATTCTGAAGAGCCACCAGGAGCATATCCATCAGGCGTTCTTTCCATTTCGATCCCTTGAGAGGTTTGCCAAGGAATACAGACAGCATTATGATAAACTGTATCCACTGAGACCCCCTACACCAGAGGCTGCACCAGCTCCTCCACCACCACCACCTCCACCCCCACCCCAAAGAGCTCCCACACCAAATATTCCTGTCTCTGCTGCTTCACTCACACCTCCAACTGTACCTCCCCCACAGCCTTCAGTTCAAATGGCACAAATTCCCATGCCAATAGATTTGCCCCTTTTCTCTCCGCTCATGATGCAACCTATGTCTCTCCAGTCTTTGCCCACTCAGCTGCCTCCCCAGTTACCATCTGTTGAGCCTAACCTGGCCTCAGACCTAGCCCAGCTATATCAACAACAGCTTACACCAGCCATGCTTCAACAGCAGCAAAACAAGAGGCCACGGACGCGCATCACAGATGACCAGCTTAGGGTCCTCCGACAGTACTTCGATATCAACAACTCACCAAATGAGGATCAGATTAAGGAGATGGCAGACAAGTCGGGGTTGCCACAAAAGGTCATAAAGCACTGGTTCAGAAATACCCTTTTTAAAGAGCGACAACGCAACAAAGACTCACCATACAATTTTAATAATCCACCAACAACAACTCTAGATGACACAAAAATTGACTCTAAACCTCCTTCCCCTGAACCGCTAAAACAAGATTTTTATGGAAGTAAGAGGTCATCCAGGACTAGGTTTACTGACTACCAGTTAAGAGTGCTACAAGACTTCTTTGATGCTAATGCTTATCCAAAAGATGATGAATTTGAACAGCTCTCCAATCTTTTAAGCCTTCCTACTCGTGTCATTGTTGTGTGGTTCCAAAATGCTCGCCAGAAGGCAAGAAAGAATTATGAAAACCAAGGAGATGGGGGGAAAGATGGGGAAAGACGAGAACTGTCAAATGACCGCTATATCCGCACCTCAAATCTGAACTACCAGTGCAAGAAATGCAGTCTGGTTTTCCAGCGTATATTTGATCTAATAAAGCACCAAAAAAAGCTGTGTTACAAAGATGAAGATGAGGATGGACAGTATGACAGCCAAAATGAAGATTCTCTGGATCTTTCCCATGAATGTTATACTCCCTCTGGATCTTCTTGCCACACCCCAATGCCCTCCTCTTCGAGTCTCTGCCCACTTCCACCCTCCACTTCAGCATTCTCACACCTCACATCCACTGAGAAAGAGGAGGCATCACCAGCATCCACCTCAAACCTCTATGATGAGAAGCCCAAGCAATTACCAGACATTTCTGCTGATGCTCGAGAAAACCAAACCTCTATTAAGCAGGAAATTGTGCATCAATCACAGTCTGAGGCACAACACCACAGACCTCAGAGAGAAGAGAAGATCCAAACTATTTCCAAGTCAATCAAACATTCATCTCCTTCCTTCACTCAGCAACAGCAACAGTGTGGTCCCTCAGCCTCTCAGACGAGCCAAGCCTCATCACAAAGCTCTCACATGAGCCTCAATCCACACCTGACCTCTGCCACACAACAACTGGCTCAACAGTTGATCCCATACCAATGTGAGCAGTGCAAGATTGGCTTTCCCTCTTTTGAGCACTGGCAGGAACACCAGCAATTACACTTCCTTTCTGTGCAAAATCAATTTATACATCCTCAATTCCTTGACCGTCCAATTGACATGCCTTTCATGCTATTTGATCCCAGCAATCCTCTCCTGGCAAGCCAGTTACTCTCTGGGGCAATACCACAGATTCCCAGCAGTTCTGCCACCTCTCCGTCCACCCCCACCTCCACGATGAACTCCCTGAAGAGGAAGTTAGAGGAGAAAGCTGGCACTAGCCCAGGAGAGAACGACAGCACAAATAGTGGAGAAGAGCCACAAAGAGACAAGCGGCTCAGAACCACCATCACACCTGAGCAGCTAGAAATTCTTTATCAGAAATATTTATTAGATTCAAATCCTACACGTAAAATGCTTGACCACATTGCTCATGAAGTGGGATTAAAAAAGAGAGTAGTGCAAGTCTGGTTCCAAAATACCAGAGCTAGAGAGAGAAAAGGCCAGTTTAGAGCAGTAGGGCCAGCCCAAGCCCATCGAAGGTGCCCTTTTTGTCGAGCACTTTTCAAAGCAAAAACTGCCCTTGAGGCACACATTCGCTCACGTCACTGGCATGAAGCCAAACGTGCTGGATATAATTTAACTCTCACTGGTATGTTACCTGAACAGGACTGCGTGCAGATAAAGATGGATGCTATGGAGACATCAAGTTATTCCCAACTTGCACCTACAAACAGCGATGGACAAAGCTCCTCCATGTCACCAATGAACAAATGCCTAGATTTGTCTCCGAGGGCCCTACTGAGCCCTTCATCCATTAAAGTTGAGGGAATGGAAGATTATGAGAGTGCAACCATGTCCTCTGTGAACCTCAGCTTTGATCAGAGTAAACTGGATAATGATGACTGCTCTTCTGTGAATACAGCCATCACAGACACAACTACAGGTGATGAGGCCATTGCTGATAATGACAGTGCTGATGCAAAGCACAGCCAAAATAGTGGCGATTACCTGTCTAAGTCTGGGGGCACTGCCCCTATGCTTGAAAATGATGACCAGATGTCCTCAGGGCTTGTAAGCCCAGCAACAAGCTTTTACGCTAAGGACTATGAAAATGAAAATATAATTGACCACAGTGAGACATCTAGCCTGGCTGATCCCTGCTCACCCAGTCCTGGAGCCTCAGGTAGCAGAAGCATTGACAGCGGTGATCGACCTGGTCAAAAGCGCTTCCGAACCCAGATGACTAACCTTCAGCTGAAAGTGTTGAAATCCTGTTTTAATGACTACAGGACTCCCACTATGCTGGAGTGTGAGGTACTTGGAAATGACATTGGACTTCCAAAGAGAGTGGTTCAGGTGTGGTTTCAAAATGCCCGTGCCAAGGAGAAAAAGGCAAAACTTAACATGGCCAAGCACTTTGGAATCAATCAGACGTCCTATGAGGGGCCGAAGACTGAATGCAGTTTGTGTGGTGTCAAGTACAGTGCTCGCCTCTCTGTTCGTGATCACATTTTCTCCCAGCAACACATCTCAAAGGTGAAAGATACCATTGGAAGTCAGATTGATAAGGAAAAAGAATACTTTGACCCAGCCACTGTCCGCCAACTTATGGCCCAGCAAGAGATGGACCGTATTAAGAAGGCCAATGAAGTTTTAGGACTGGCACAGCAGCAAGCCATGCAGCAACAGGGGATGTTCGATAACCCAGCAATGCAGGCTTTAAATCTCCAGTCAGCCTATCCAAATCTGCAAGGCATCCCACCTGTGCTTTTGCCAGGGGTTGGCAGCCCCTCTCTTTCCAGCTTTAACTCATCGAATTCAGGTATGTAATCATTTGGCATACACTTACTTCAATAGCTAAACTTTGGGGTGCTGAATTGCAGAGTTTCCGATTGAAATGTAATTATTTCAGACAGGTATTATATATATATATATATATACAGGCTGTACTTAACTAAAGCCAAACAACATTAGTCCAATCTATTTCTACTACAATAAGTACATAAGTTGATATACTGGCAACACTTAATTGCTGAACTATTAGACCCACAAATTCCACAACAAAGTGAACGGATTGTTCACTGACAGATTTTGACTTGACTTTGATTTTTTTAAATATATCTCGTGTGTGTTACATAGTTAAACAACTTATGGGGCGAGTATGGTTGGATATAAATTTTAATAAATCTAAAAAAAACAATAAATAAAATATTCTTACAGTTTTGTCTGTTTTTGAAATATTTCCAGCTTTAACTCCTCCAAAACCTTCAAACCTCCTGAACATGCCTGGTGCCAGTGTTCCCTCACCTAGCCTCCCAACATCTGGATTGCCCAACAAGCCTCCCTCCTCATCTCTTGCCGCATCCAGCCCAGCCCAGAACAGCTCATCAGGCTCCCGCTCAAGCCCCACCTCCACATCTAACTCCAGTTCCTCAACCACCCAGCATGGCTCCCGGCCTGAACCCCCTAAAGAACGTGATGCTGAGAGGGGAAGAGAGAAGGAGAAGCCCAAGGAAAAAACAGAGAAGCCCCCTACTCCGTCATCAACTGGAAGCACCCCTGCTCCTTCTACTTCTGCTGCCAGCGCCAAGAAGGAGAAGCCAGACACAGCTGTACCAGCCACGTCTATGCCCACACCAGGCATGGAATATGTTGTGGACCCTGCCCAGCTTCAGGCCCTGCAAGCTGCTTTGGCATCAGACCCTACAGCTCTCCTCACAAACCAGTTCCTGCCATACTTCATGCCTGGCTTTTCACCATATTACACCCCACAAATTCCTGGGGCTCTCCAAGGGGGCTACCTGCAACCAATGTATGGTATGGAAAGTCTCTTCCCTTACAACCCAGCATTGTCACAAGCACTGATGGGCCTGTCTCCAGGGTCCCTGCTGCAGCACTACCAGCAATATCAGCAGAGCTTGCAGGAGGCACTACAGCAGCAGCAGCGGCAGCTTCAGCAGATCCAGCAACCCAAAGCGAGCCAAACTCCAGTTCCCCCTCAACCCTCGGGGGATCGTAAAGAATCTGCCAAAGATTCAGTGAAAACAGAGGAGCAAAAGGGCAACCCTCATAGTGAACCCCCCACCTCCTCCTCTCATAATAAATTATCCTCTGAGCAGAAAGAGATGGATGGCAAAGCTGTGGACCCCCAACTAGACCAGTACATTGTCCCCAAGGTGCAGTATAAACTGGCATGCCGCAAGTGTCAAGCAGTTTTCACCAAGGAAGAAGCGGCCATTACCCACCTTAAATCTAACTGTTTTTTTGGTCAGTCTGTGGCAAATCTGCAAGAGATGTTGCTGCGTGTCCCCGGTGGCGTAGGTGCAGGGGCTGGAAGTCTGTATGACTGCCTGGCTTGTGACACTACGTTGGATGGGGATAAAGCACTCAGTCAACACCTGGAATCGGCATTGCACAAACACAGAACAATCAAGCGATCAGCCAGAAATGCCAAAGAGCACGCTACTAGTTTATTACCTCACTCTTCAGCCTGCTTCCCCAATCCTAACACCGCATCTACCTCGCAGTCTGCCACTCATCCCATCAGCAGCCCCCCTCCCCCGCCAACGACATCAGCCACCATGTCATCCTCTGCTGTCTCCTCTTCCCTGTGCTCCTCTTCTAGTACCCCACTCAACACCACAGCTGCCGGCAAACCCTGGCCCCAGGCCCCTTTCTCCAGAGCTTTAGCTGGGAAGCCCAATGCCAGTTCCTCCTCTTCTTCCTCCTCTTTTCCTCCAGTGTCCTCACCTTCAACGGTTACCTCAAGTTCATTGAGCACCTCAGGAGTTCAGACCTCGATACCAACAGACGTCTTTACCGACGAGTCTGACTCTGACAGCAGTCAGAAGTCAGCAGACAGGCTGTGCAGGACGGCGGAGGAGCCGCAGCAGCCTGGCTTTGTCAAAGACAGTAGTAGTTGTACTCTTGCTAGTGTAGGAACAGACTCCATCAGATTGTAAAAGAGCTTTCAGTGATGGACAATGTTTAAAAAACACTAAAAAGACAAAAAAAAATCACAAATGGAAAAAACATAAAAAGCAGCAATGTTAAAAATACATTAAAGGTATACAAACCAATTTCAGAAAAAGATGTGTAAAGACTAACTGCAATTCCAAAGCTTGTAACCAAAAATTTAAATGTTAGTGGATTGTTTTCCCATATCAACATGCTGGTTTTCTTTTTTTGTTTGTTTTTGTTTTATTCAACTGAAATACATGCATTCTAATATATGAACAGAAAACAGAAAAGATCGCTGCATTTATGCTTTGGGTAATGGTAGAGGAACGCTGTACTGTATGGCAATGGACTGTCTCAAAGTTGACAAATGGCCCAAGAACCCTTTTGAAGAAACACAAGTCAACAAGCTGTCCCTTTGTTTTGTAATAATTTCCTACTTGATAGCACAGTCACAAAAAGCCAGTATGTACTGTATGGGAGAATAGTCTATCAGTTTTCTTGCTATTTAAGCATTCAGATACCAATGGCTTGCAAAAGTGAAAGAATAATGTAATGTCTATTTTATTCTCAGGTCAACAGCTCACAGATGTTTTTCTGTTACAGAAATCCATGTTTTACACCTTTTGTTTCCAACAAGAGATGAGCATTTTTATTTTCTTTCAAAACTTGATTTATTAATAGAATTTTAAGTTGATTTTAAATTTTAATGAGGCATTGTTTCTGGGCATTCAAAAAGGGTAAATGATTTACTGATTGAACATTAGAAATTCTTTTAAAAAGGGGGAAATTGCACTCCCACTATAACCAGACAAGGAGAGCATTGCGAACATAGAAACAGGCGAGTTTTAATTATAAAAAAAAACAAAACAAACAAAAAAAAAACCCAACAACCTTCTGTATTTATAATAGATATGAACATTTTTGGTGTTAAGTAGATTGTTTCATTGGAAATGAATTTAAACAGTATGGTAGGTTGAAAAAAAACTTTGTGTACATTTAGCTTTTGTATTGTCCAACTTTAAGACGCTTCATTTGATGTTGTCTTGGTCATTCCAATAGACTAGATTCTGGACAGGTAATTTATCTAAACTTTATTTCTGTCTAATTCTCAACTTCTTGGGACACATTCACCCAATTGCCCCATCTGACAAGGCAGGATCCTCTTTTAGAATAATTTAAATTTTATGGTTTGGTTGGTATTGTGCTAACCAAGACCAAAAAGATCCTGGGTGAAATACTAAAAGTTTTATTTAATTTAATTTTTGTGTTACCTTTGTGCACTTGTCACTGTCTGATTCCTATTTCTCATTCTACTTGTTCCTCTCTTCGCACTTATTTTCTCAGCTCTCCTGTTTGTAGATATGTACACTACAAAGCAGGTCTTGTGTTCTTCATGTAGTGTGGCTACAGTCTTTATTTTCATTTTTGTTGTCATAAATGAAAATGAAAGAAGAATACTAATAATAATTCTCACGCTTTAAGACAAAAAGAAAATCCAAAGACTAAACACTCACCATTGGTGCATAAAGATAAGAAAAGAGGCTTCTTTATACTTGAGAATTTGTTGCTGTTTTTAGAGGAAAGAAAACGTTTTAAAAGATAAAGGAGTACGCATCAGAGTTGCCGTTTTTGCTTCTTTGCAAGCAAACAGGTGGCTTTTTTACGTAAATACCAAAAACCAAAAAGGGCCCTTGTCCTTGCATTGTGGAGTAGCACCGTTACAGAGCCATTGCAGTTTGTAAGATAGAGGTTATTAATCTTTGTTTGACTTTTGTCACATTCAAATGTCCATTTTTTAAAGAAAATGTATAAGGTCTGGTCTTCAAGGACATACGTTTTGCTGCTAATGTAGAATTTTGAAAGAAAAAAAAGAGAGTATCTAGATGCATGCTCATTTTGCTTTTGGCTAAGCTTTAACTAAAACAAACAATAAACCAATTTCTTGCCTCTGCAACACCTTTTTTTTCTTGTTGCAAAAACGGAACTTTGAAGACTGTGAATATATGTTCCAAAGGACATTTTGCTGACCTTTTTTTTTTTTTTTTGAACAGACCAATGTTTAAAGCCAATGATCTTTAAGGTTTGTAAAGAACAGTGCATTCCAAATATCACAATGGAGTTTTCCTAAGCAAGGACTGATCGTATTTCATTTATTTGCTTTCAATTGTCACTATCTTTTCTCATTTTTAAAGTGACTGTAAACTGTTGTGTAAATCTTTTGCGTAATTGGTTACTGAACAAAGTGACCTCCATATCATTTTGTGCTGGCATGGAACATTGCTGAAAATCGCCATCCAGTCAAGGTTGTTGCTCACTTGTTAAGCAAGTAATAGTGGTTACCAAAAAATGTATATAATACATCTGGTACTGATGCATCTCATAGGTTTAGTGACATTTATGCCAGTCAACATACAACTAGTCTCAGAGGGAAATGATGGCTGTTTTGCTGAATTATCGTTATCCCCATCCTGGGAAATCCACCAGTGACTTGTCCCATGTGTCTGCAGGGTGCCAGTTCCACAGATAGATTACAGGTTACAAAGGACATCTTCATTCCAAAACATTATTTCTGGAAAAAGTAGGAGTTGTTGCAGATGTCCCTTTGTTTCAAATTATTAGGATGCTTTCATATCCAAAGAAGTCACCCAATTCATGTTATTGCAATGGAAATGGATTGCATAGGTACCCCCTGTCATCTCACGGATGATCTGATTAACTAAAATTTTAACTCTTTAAACCAAAACATATTTAGATTTGTGAAGAACTACTTTTGGCCGCTATTGTATAGCAAACATATTTGTCCTAGTAAATACAAGGCACAATCTCAGAAGTGTGCTTTAAGTGCAACATCTTGCAGATGTAGACGTTGCAATGTGATTTGGTGTGAATATTACAGCATGCTGTTGAAAGTCAGAGTTGGTCTGCAAGCTTACTACTTCTCTAAAGTCCTGTTCCCTGAAATAATGTTCATATGTATTTGCTTATTTTGAGTATTTCTTAAGTTGTACAGTTTTTCTTGAATATGTTCGCTTTATTATAATTTTCAGATAATGTCAGACATGTATTGTTATTTTCTTAAGTATTTGTATTTTAGTTTATGTATATTACTTTTTATCATAAATTAACACTAGCTTTAATTTGAATTCCTGAAATTAAGAAACAAAAATATGACCTGGCCACTTTATGGTGTGATAATGTTCTTTATATTCATTGTCTCAATGATAATGTTTGCTCTCTTATTTCCTAAGTGTAATCTTTTGGGCTCTTTTGTGGAAGACAAAGTTGAGGTCTCTACATTAGATCCACCCAGCATGTACTGTGTGTGTTTGTGTGTGTGTTTCATGAGAGCCAGCATCTTTTATTCCTTGTTTGCCTTTTTTTTATATGTTACACACCAAAACAACCTGGAAAAGCTGACTAATTAATAACTGAAATTTAGAAAATCAAATTTTAAAGATAATGATCATAAATGAGAATGACGATACCGAAGCACTGAGCAGTTTTTCTTTTGATTGAGTATATAAATGTGGCCAAAGCTTTATGCAGTTGAAACAAAAGGAAAAAATACAAGCTGTGCCCCTGATAAGTGTATATTTTTGTGGCACAAAATGTTATTGTGGATAAATGCATCCACTGACTTTCATTGGGATACTTGATTTTAATGGACATTACAAAGAGAGAGACAAAGACAAGGTTTGCTGTAGAGGTCATCTTTTGCCCACTGTGAAAACGAACGTGTACCTGTATACAGATATAGATATATTTAAAACAAGACATCAACTTTTTTTGCTTTTTGAAATGAAGAAGGAATGGAAAAAAAAAAGACTCTGGGAAGCTTTGGGGATTTCATTAGGAGGACATAAGAGGCTGTGGGCACACCAAAACTGGGCATGGGAGCCAAAGGCAGGCTCCGAGCAGCTTTAAAACCACCTCCTTATTTGATTACTGACAACTCTGTAATGGGAATGGACTCTGGAACCAATGGACGTGTGAGACAGAGAGGAAAGTCCTTAAATGAAACTGAACTTAAGTGGCTCCAGCTGCCTATTTCTCCTTTCTGTCTGTCTCTTTTCTTTCTCCAGCTCTGCCTCTGCTCTTTGATGGACATTCTCCAAATTTCAGGACAGGATGGACAGAGATGCTTGCTTCATTTCTCCAAGTTCATGTTGCTACCCGTTTCATTTCCTTGTGCTTGTCTCTGGTTGACAAGTAAAGCTCTCCAGTCAAATGGCGGCTCACCCCTCTCTCTGTTGATTTCATAATCTAGAAAGAAATTAACAACAGAGAGAGGGGACGGGTTCTCAAAGCTGTCATTCTTAAAGAGGCAGTTACACTAAAAAAGCGTATTAACCAAAATTAACAACCAAACTAACAACCAAACAACCATTTGCTCCAACTTCAAAGATGAACTGTTACTTGGAGCACTCTGTTCCTTTTGTGACTTCTGGTGCCACAATGTTTTTTTATGCTTTTAGTTTTTCTTTTTGTTTCCTTGAATTACTCCTCATTCGAGCCTCATAAGCATGGCTCTGTGGCTCCAGGCAGCCCAACTGAGGGTAGAAAAAACAGCCTTGCAATGTACAAAAAAGAGCAAGTTAAACCAAAAATGTTGTTCTTGATGTCTTTTCTATACTGTAGTCTTGTTAGCTTTTTTGTTACTGTAATTATGATGAAGATTTCCAAACTGTACCAAATTACATGGAAACTAACATACATACAACCACATGGAACTTCAGACTTTTAAAGAAACTTTTGTCACAGAACCTTGTTGTCCTAGTTAAGTTGATTGTAGATGGTAATTGAATATACTCCTTTGAAAATATTTCATCAAGTATGTTTCTTGCTCATTGTGATACATTAAAAAAGTATGAGCATAAATTGCACAGCTTTGGACTCATTTTTGAGTGTGGGCTTTGACAGGATTCTGGGAACTGAAGAAATACAATATCATCAACATCACTGATTCTCTCATTTACAGTTTTAATTGATCTATATTTCTTACTTTGACCAGATTATTTAGATATTTTCACACATTGTAAATGACCTGTCAGTTATGTAATGATGATTTTATACTTAATTACAACCAAATTCTGACCGTGTGTTTAAAACAGGGTTTTAAAGGTATTTAGTTTTACACTAATAGACTTTACAAAAAACACACTCTAAAGTACTGTGTACTAGTGAAATTAGCATGTAGATCATACAACTTCTATCAGGAAATTATATTACTGCACATCAAATGTCTTAAAATAGTTAAGAAAGTAGTAAAAAAGTAGTGGCAAGTACGCGTGTGCAATCTGACCACGTTATCATGAATGATTAAACATCTTTCCACTCTCTGCCTTTAAGGCAGAATTGTTCATATAGTGCTACAGTGCATTCTATCAGTTGCAGTTCTATGGCTTATATCCAATATGCAATACGACGTGCAGCATAATGTACCTTACAACATAGCAGGCAGCATGAGGCACAGAGGAGTTCGTCTCTAAAAAGAATTCAGTGTCAGTAATATGGAACTAGTTTGGACTTTCCAAAATTGACATGGTGCAAAAAACAGCACGTCTGATGGCAAAACAACAAGCCTTAAACAAAAACACACAAAAGAGTATGCGGACAGTCAAACAGTGAGTGCATCAGCCGCAGATACACAGCCAGTGGCCACAATGTCAAAACAACTCTAGCAACGGTATTTGAGAAAGGCACTCCATATGACAGGACAGGACGATGCTGGAAAGAGGTAGCTGATGCAGTGAAATTTATGATTCCAATAAAACCTGGAAGATGGGTTTCAAAAATATTGCACAACCAATGTTGTAGTCTGAATTTCATGAGAAGATTCAACGAAAAATTCTAAAAACTGATTTATGGTCTAGTCGCACAATTGTGTTTGACTGTTCAATTGATTCATAACTTGTCTGTTATGTTGTCTTGTCTTGTTAGGTTTTGTTATTATGTACGGCCATATTTTTAATAGGGAACTTCATTTGTTCAGTAACTTGCAAAATAGCCCTAAACCAGCATGAAAAAAAATCAAAAAGCCATTACTTGTTATACTTTATATTATATGATATTTTTGCCATCACTCCCTCCCCTAGTGGCAAGGTTATGAAAATTTATGTAATCAATACAAGGCCAAATGAGAGTACCACTGGATGTTAGCACATGATATCAGTAATTGAGTTTGGCTAGTTGAGTTGACACTTGCCATGTCACATAAACCTCTGAATTTGGCCTAAGTGGCTAAACAGGGTTTACAGGGTCACAGTACCTCCACCTTTCAAACCCTGCTCCAATTTTTACTCTAGAAAGAACAAAGTGAAGTGTACAGCAAGCAATATGTAGTTCAAGACCACTCCCAGTGCAAACAAAGTCATTCAAACTTCAAGCATGTTTAAAAGACATAAAGGCCTGGATGTCCTGTAATTTTCTACTCCTTAATTCAGACAAAACTGA
>JAUYWH010000018.1:7316147-7346727 GCA_034779795.1 Ctenopoma multispine
AAAGTGCCCTGAGATGACTTATGTTGTAAATTGGCGCTATATAAATAAAGTTGAATTGAATTGAATTGAATTGAATTCAGCTTTAACTGTTAAGCTAAATTAAATTCTAAGCAGACAATGAGGTAGCATAACCAAGGGACTAGCTTTGATAAGCAACAACTTGTGAGGCCTCACTGACATTGTTTGGTGAATTTGTACCAAGAACCTCTGATTGCACCATTAAATCATCCATGTTGTTAATATTATAATTGCTATGCAGTGTTTTAATGAATATGTAGTGTGATCTTGTCAGATCTCTTCACCCTCTGACATTTCCCAATCTTCCCATACATTATATTTATACTGGTAGTAAGGATCGTATGTGTTCCAGCCTAATTAATACATATTAAGCATTAACTGTGAACTTATTATTAATTAGAGGTGGCTGTGTGTTCTGTAACTAGAAGCACTTACAATGAAACTTTGAAAAATGTAACCTAAAATTGGATGAATTGTAAGGAGTGAGTGTTATGAACAGAAGAAATGTTTCTTTACTCATTGAGCAAGTGAATCAAAACTATAATCTTTAAAATACCACACAATAAATGTTGTCAGCTAAGACTTTTTTTCTGTCTATTTAATGTTGAAATTACATATATCATTAGGCATTATTCCTGGCTTCGCACATTATTGTCACAAGTTGCCTTATCCAACTTGTCATATTAAAGAGATAAAGCTTAAATAAAATGTTCTACACATTAAAACAGTCTCTATGTTAATCATGCCACTTTATATAATGAAAATATAAAACAACTGAAATCAAGGAGGTATATCAAATCTTTAAAGAGAGTTTAAGGAAGAGGCTACCCTGTGTTAAGCAACAGGAAAGACTGATTGGCCATGTTGAGCCAATCAACACTCAAGGCCACATCCCGAATGAATTAAAAACACCCTAATCCGATCAGTGTGAAAAGCAAGGCCATTTCCTTCAGAGGCTGGGACCAGATGACACTCACACTTAGATGCTGCACTGAAACAGGCCAGGCCTAGTCACACAGTGTGAAATTGGGTTAGCGCCTCAGTCTAACATAGGCCCTGGGCAATGTGAGCTTCCAAATCCATTCTCCCCAGGCCTAAAGGTACAGGCCCCACCTTGGTAATCTTTGGCCACATATTTAATTATCATTCTCAATGCACCTCACAAACTCAGTCACTGCAGTCAGCGGGGCAGCCGACAGCTTCCTAGAGTAATTTGTCTCTTTACACCAGTAGAGCTAAAGAACAGAATGTTCTCCTTTGCAACACAGAAGACAAGCCTTGCTCTTTTGGATAGAATATCACAGACTGTACACTCTGACCTGAAGCGGGTGGTGTTACCATGCAAACGTCTCAGTTCTTGTTGTGTTGGAATAATGGCTTCTTGGGGTTTCCAAAGATCATTAGTATCAGTTTTCAGCCTTTGTGAGAGAATATAATAGTACAAATGTTGGATGATTCTCGTCAAGATGACTACAAAAGCAGTGGTCGTGTTATGTCATCTTGGGCCTTGTCTTAAATTAAAAACACAGTTCTATAATGGGTGTTTGGCTTAAGGTTGGTATTACCACTTGACACCACAAAGGCAGAAAATGAGGAGCAGAAGCTGTAAGGCAAACCACACCACCACATGTCCCAGCATCCGATTCTAAACTGCTATGGCCATAGCGTCCTTAATCTATAATAGCCTGGAGAGGAGGGTCTTTCATGCCAAACCAGACAAAAATGTAATCCAATATATCTACCTTCTAGTCCACAATTATCATCCAGTGTGAGGACTAATGGTAAACCTTTTTCATAAAAATGTTGAATGTAGACTTGTAAGTAAACTGTTCCGAACTGCACTGAAGTAACACATTTGAGCATGCGACCAGCAGATACTGTGGACATATTGGATACATTTGCTACTAAGCCAAAGAAAGAACTAGCTAAGCTGAGCTGCTTTGCACATGAGCAGTGTGCTCTGCCACTGTCATAGGGTTAACCCCTGACAGGTAGTCTAGTGAAATAGATGACTGTGAAGAACTGTAATTTCACTGGCAGATCTCAAAAGCAACCTAGTCCTTCTTTCAACATTACATACCTACACCTGTTTTTGACATCGACCTATACGTAAAGTAGTTAGGTTAATAAATAACGGAACAATTTTTTTGTTTTCATTTTACATTGAATTTGAAATGAAAAACTCAAGATGAGAGGCAAATTAAAGTTTTAACTTAAATTCAAGAGGTCTGACAAAACTGTGGCACTAACCAACTAACCATTCAGGAATTAGATATTTTTATACACACACACACTCATTTCTGGGGGCTCATAAATAACGGAACAAATGGCTGTCAAAACATTTCATGGAGAGAGGTGGCCTGTCCTCTAGTTACTCAATCGCTGCTTTCCCACATACACAGAAACTTCTCTAGACTTGACCCAGGTGGTATGCATGTAAAAAAACACAAATGCCAGAGTCAGACTTCATCCTGCAAACCACTGGTGAAAAGTAATGTCTGTGTGAGCCCAGGTATGAATACAGCAAGTAACTGTACAGAGAACTCACAGAAAGCGAGGGGGCCTTTCCTTTCAGTTGATCTGCTCAACTCAACACCAATATGTACCTTGCATTCTGTTGTTGTATTGCACTAGTCTCCTTCAGAAAACCAGGGTTAAATACATATCACATCTTTTTTAATTATGTGACTTGCTCTACTTTTATGAGCTGTAAATAAAACACAATTGATTTCCATTGCGCAGTTTTTACCCAGGGACCAACCCTCACCGAAATCAAACGTGAGAATGCTTCCCACACAGACCGTCTCCTGCCGTGTGCTGCGTATGTGAACACACAACTCTGCACACTGCCTTTGACTGGAGTGCATATGTGAAAATGGCACATGACTAATCAAGCAGATCTATCTATCTCTATCTCTCTATCTCTCTCTATATATATATATCTCTATCTATCTATATATCTATATATATATCTATATATATATAGATATATATATAGATATATATCTATATATACATCTCTCTCTATCTATATCTATATCTATATATAGATATAGATATATATCTATATCTATAGATAGATAGATATATACACACACCCTTTCACAACATCTAGTCAAGCCAAGAACACTCTTGAGGAGCTATGCATCACATTGTCAAAACGAAACTTAATTTCGTTTAATTAGTTATGGACCCAACTGTACCTCTTTGCATCACCAAATTGTCTTCTCCGCTTATCAATGTCAAAGGCAAATTATACTACAGCCTTGAGGACAGGTCAATCTAATCTAATCTGGCAGATAAAATGATAGGTGAGTCAAAATCAAAGAGAAACTGAATGGAAAAAAAATTAAAGAGGGAACATAGTTTCTTTTGAATTATAGCCTAAAGTTTCCAGAGTCAATATCGGTAAAATATACGTATCAGTGTCAGCCTGCACCTGTGCTGCTTAAATGAGTGACCTATAAACTTTCTGTGCTTCGCCTAAACTCCACCTCGCCGTCTTCCCACACATCATGCAGGGAAAGGTGTGGAGGTTGTCTTGGCAGGCACTGGGCCTTGCCGAAGCATTTCCTGTCTCCTGAACACAGGATCAGGTGTCGCCGTTTTCTCAGCACCTTCTGGTTCTGTTTAACAGGAAATGAGGTTCATCAGAAGAACTCTGACCAAAACTGAGCCAGAATGGGCCCTGACAGGCAGGAATATTAGCCTGTGACGGCAGTCAGTAATTGAATGATCTGCACTCTCCCCCTCCCCCCAATCATAATGAAGAGAATATGTGCTGGGAATGTGTTTGTCCTTTTCTATTCCTCATCTGCCCCCCCTCACCCACCCCCACACACACTTTTTTACCCCTTAATAAATCATTTGTGGGGGCAGAAATAAGGGATAATTTTACTTCACTTCAAAGTGCTTCTCCTGGTGTCATTTCTGTAACCTCAAAGTGATGATGCATTAAAAAGGGTTTGAGTGAGCTCTGCATGAGAGTGTTTTCGCCTTGAAACGAATCAGTGCTGATAGTGTCGTGAGAGAGTGAACTGAAGTACATGAGAGATCAATTATCACACCTCATTTTATTCTCATATGCAAAATGATAATGGGTGGACCATGTCAGACCTGAACCATCAGGTGGTGTATCCTTTCTCCATAAATGTGTTTCACAGATTGTCTGAAGGGGTCTGGTAAATCCCTTTAACTGTTAAAAGCTGAAGGGAAAGAATTTGGCTTCTCCTTGATCTCTCTTCAAATGCCCCTCTGTGGACAAGACTTAAGAGTGATAAACCAACAGAATAAACCTAACACTCAGCATGGCATCACCACACACTTGTAAACACTACTTTCATATTGGAAGGTTTGTCAAAAAAAGAAAGCCATCTTGTAGTCTTCCCTGCATGTTTGTCAGCAAACAGTAGAACAACTGTGTATCTATGCATGTTCCAGCGAGGAAGAGTAGATTTGCCACAAAGGAAGCTTGAGTTTAAGTCATGGGTGAGGGAAGGTGATGACATTGAGAAAGCAGGAGGCACAGCTCTGAGGTGTAGTGTCATATTTCACATAGCTTTGGGGAGAATGTCAACTCTGAGAAGAATTCTTAATACAAGAATTGCTTTGCGACTTGTTCTTATTAATATTTCCCTGACTTAGGTTTTGTGTTTTTTAAACTTTAACCAAAATCAGTTGTAGTATATGGCTGCTGGAATGCCTGTCAAACTGGGCCCTGACCCTGGGCTGGCTCTTATAATGATGGGAAGATGAAAGAGCCAGGCCCATTCCCAGGCTGCCCTGTTAGGGGGTGCAAGCCTGTGAAATGGAGAGATAATGGGGACCAGGTGTGCTGTGGATGTCTGAGACACTTCTCCGTCAGTCTGAGAGCTCCTCACAGTGAGAAGGAGGGCACACTACATACATACTGTACTGTATAACACATATTGCACTACCATAAAAAAAACCTCATTGTGACTTGTATTTATAAAGTGAGAATGTGGGCTGAAATCATTTTACGTGGATTATGTATGTGGATGTGTGTCTCTCCATGGTATTTATAAACATAATAATTTGACCATTTAGAACAACTCCATTTGAGCATTTACCCCCCTCGTATCTATCATTATCTTAAAGTAGATAAGTTTTAAAAGAAAGGTCAAGCAGACTGGCTAGAAAAGTGTTTCTAATTGAAACAGACAGGCTCACAAAGCTCTGGTGTAATTACAATCTAATTAGCAGGCAGCTGGCAGAATCTAACATGCCATTTAACGTCAACAATTTAACCCTTTCCTGGAACACTCACTTTCAAAGATTCTAGAAGATCCTGTGGGAGAAACAGTTACAAACACTTCTGTCTCCTACAGGAGGTCAGTAAATGTCAATTGGAAAGAGAACTGAAAATGCTGAAGAGGGATTCAAGTGAAGACAAGTCCTCATTAAAGCCTTCTCCATAAGAGCTTGTCGAGTGATAAATATTAAACATTGATTACATACAAATAGAAATGACTCTCTAATCATCACTGACTATTGTCTTCCTGAGATTATCACATAATTAAATCTAACAGGGTCCTACTGAGGCCTTTTTGTCAAGTGAGTGAATTACTCATTATTCCCACATGAATAAGGGGCAATCACAGTTCCTGGCATATGAACAAGCATGCAAAGGTAGACAATCCATAAGAATGAGAATACTGCAGTAAGACAGATTCCTACTTGATTTACACTGCCTGGTAATTAAAATGGTTGTCATTCAGGATGGCTTATCTTGTGAGTTGAAAAGTGGTTTGGTAGTGTTTTTCAGTGTGTAAATCAACCAGCTATGTTTACCACAGAATTTTAGGGCAGATCTGATTCAGGCAACTGAAAATTTCTAATGTAAAATTAAAAGCTAATGTGTGTGTGCGTGTATATATGTTTCAAACATGTATTGTGTCTGAAAGCCAAGAATAAACATTTTGATAGATGCTGAATAAGAAGTCCACTTTTATCATGTGGGGTATCAGAAGGTGATCCCTTTTACTTTGTAAACAGGTTTAAAATTTTACTTTTCCATTGTGGCTAGTGTTTCATTTGATTTAATTCTCCCAGACATGTCTCTACACCTGACCTGTCTGAACTGGATATATATGTTAAGTGTACATATTAAATTATATTAAGTCTACAAATTAAAATACTAAAGTTTGAAAAGGCTTGAGTCATGATTCCGACCCAAACTGTGCCCTTGTGTCTCTTTGCTATGTTGGATCTGTCTTTTCTACCACCCTCCCTCTGACAAATTTCAGAAAAAAAAAAACTTAAAATAAGGTCTAATAAGAGGCACTTTTACTTTTTTTTGTCTCCTCTTTCCTCCTCTCTCTCTCTCCTCATTCTTCAAAGCATATTGTTTAGCTCATATAACACCACCTACACAGTAACAAAAGTCAGTTAAACACTGGAAAGAAGCCTGAGCAGTTTGACTTGTGAGTGTGTAGGAAATGTGCAGCAAATCCAACAATTGAGAATTACATACAATTAATGTGCGACATACAGCCTGGAGCACCATCCCTATCCCCAATGCACATTAATGCATTCACACCCTATCCTTTGGTCTTCCACGTCATCCTTCAAACTATCTTCCTCATACAGATGTGACACTTTTGCTGCATCCAGCCAAGGTCAATGAACATCCATTTCAAACTGTTGCAGCTCTAAATTAATAAAGGCCGTCATTTAAATACTACAGTTATCAAAGTCGCATAACAAATGATGGCAATCTTTCCACCATGCACTCCTTCCCTCTCCCCTTCCCTTGATATATTAATTTTTGACCAAATGTCCTCGCTTGACTACTGTAACGAGGTATGATGTATTGAGCCTTGGCTGTTGCCATAGAGACAGCGGTCCCCTCTTACTTGTCATTAGAGCACAAACAAGCACTGGCATCTAATGTCATTCCAGTCAACGTGAGCAAGAGCGATGAGAAAGGGAGAGACTGTGTTGGATCCCTTATTCCCTTCCCTCAGTGTGAATTGGTTTCTGTGTAGATTATTTGTGTTGTACTGGATGTTATAGGCCAACATAGTCTGCACAGAGGTGTGGTTAGGTCATATACCTGGGGAGACGCGCATTTACAGTTGTCTTCAAATGTTTCTCACATTCTGGTGCTTTGATGTTGGCCTGCAAATGGAAATGGTTGTCTGGATGTCACAGAATAATTACTAGCACCTGTGTAAGGCATTTCACCTGCTTTGTTTTGCCTTTATCCTGTGTCATCTCTGGCAAATAAATATAAATTCAGTTCTATATTCTGGATATATTTTACTGTCATTTAGAATGTAAAAAATAATTTTAGTAAAAATCCTTCAAGGTAGGTAATTATGTTAGTTGTGATGTAAAATACGGTGACATTGTCATTTTCTCTACAACTGTGATAAAATTACAGGCTGATAGGTCTTGAGGAAAAGAGACAAATGCATTAAATCTTAAAAACAGAATAGTGACAAAATAAAACAAATGGGTCATTAAAACTTTTATTACTTCCAGGTGTTAAGGCCCTGTCTCCCTTGCAAGCAGATGTGCTACAAAAAATGCCCTTTATTTGTAGTTCTATGTCAAACTGAATATTCAGTCGGCTATATTCTCTGACAGCAGACAACAAAAAAGACAAAAATAAAAACTAGGTGAATGAGTTATTGCATTAAAGAAAAACAGTGAAAGATGTGGGAGATTGAAAAAAAAAATGGAAAATGGAATACAGACCAAACCTGTTTGCTGCATGCACTGAAAATAATCATAAAAGAAACAGCGACTCAGAAAAAAAGAGCCAGAAGCTAAGGTAAAGAAAACATTTTTTTTTCTTCTTTCCTTAAAGCTACAGTAGAGTCAGTGGTTCATGGGGGCTGCCGGACAACAGATGTCTGTTCACCGAATCTTTGCAAGGGAATATACAAGCTTCATCTGCTGGTATCTAAAGTTTTTTTTATAGTCTTTTTACTTCTATGACGCAACACTGTCTTTCCAATTTCGCCAGGTACACTGTGTCTTTACACTGATTGTTTTATATAGTTGTTAGCCACAGAATAATCACTTGTTGTTTTAGGTGTATTTTTCTTGATGTACACCTGCCATTAGTAATATTGAATGCTGAAAAAACACAGAGCCTGTAGCAATTGTTACAGACTCTCTAAAATATCAATTTTGGACATTCTCCTTTTTTCTACAAGCTGCTAAACTGAGATCACATGTACTTGCAATGAAAAGTGACAGGAAATTGACTAAAGCATTGGAAATCAATGGAAAGTAAATGTGCTCCCTAAGTACAAGTGAACCGCTGATAGCTGCCTTCTGTCTACCCTGCTCTCTTTGGCTATTTCTCCTTTCCTCTCTCCTTTTTTCTATACCTTTATACCTTCTGTCTCTTCTTTCACTCACATTCTCTCTATCTCTCACTTTGCTGAGCCAATATGTGCATATTTAAGTAAGTGTGTGAATCCAAATAGAAGTGTGTAAAAACGTATTACTTTGGCCTGTTAAAGCACATACCAGGTCAGTGTACAAACCCCCATTTCCAGAAAAGCTAAAATGCGATTAAAAGTAAAATCCGAACCTTTACTTATCTAACAAAGTATGAACACAATGAAAAGATTTTCAGGGTTTTCATTTAACATAGTTGTATTTGTACATATATAAAAAATGTGAGTCTGATTCATGTGAAGGACTCAGAAAAAGGGACTCAAAATTTGAAGTTAACTGGTAACAGGTGTGGGTATCATGAGTGGGTCTTTGGCATCCACCAAGCAAGATGAGACATATCTCACCACTTTGTGCCAAACTTTGTAAGAAAAGTGACAATCAGTTCAGAAAGAATATTTGCAAAGATCATCCAGAGTACATAATACTGTGAAAAGATTCAGGGACTCCAGAAATCTCAGTGCATAAAGGCCAGTGGTGGAAATCACTGTTGAATGTGCATAACCTTTGAATCCTCTGGTGACATTGCATGAGGAATCGACATACCATGATGAATATATTCACATGGGTTCAGAAGTACTTTGGAAAAATATTATCACTTCACGGTCTGCCACTGTATCTAGATATTCTACCTGATAATCTATTATTCTAGGCGGAAGCCATACACAAATTCCCTGCAGAAACACTGCTGAATCCTCTGGGTGTGAAATTGTGTCAAATGGACTGAAAGACAGTGGAAATGTGTTCTGTGGTTAGAAAAATTCAACTTTTAGCTCGTTCTGAAAGTCTGATTTTTTGAGACAAAGACAAAAAAGATCATCCCGACAGTTTTCAGTAAAAGGTGCAAAGTCCAGCATCTGTGATGGTATGGGGTTGCATTAGTGCCCATAACATGGGTGACTTGTATATTTGTAAAGGTAACATTAATGCAGACCCTTATATTGGAATTTTATAAGCTGCCATCAACATCTTTTCCTAGGAAGCCGAGAAATATGTCTGCAGGATAATGTAAGGCATGGCTTTATAAACACACAAGTGCATGTGCTTGCTGCCTGTCTATTGAACATTTATAACACATCATTTCACGGAGAATCAGATGATGACCACAGGCAGTTCAAGTTTTGTATCCAACAAGAATAGGCAAGTATTAGCCTCCTCAGTTCTTAAATGTTTAAAAAGTGTAATTAAAAGGAGAGATGGTAAGGCTTCATAATAACTGCACACTATTAAGCATTAAATAAGCATGGGCAAATACTTATTTCATTATTTACAAAGCATATTTTCTACAGTAACAGGCATTTCTTTAATGTGTCTGATAATTGAATTTATTTTACTAAAAACACATTCATAATTTTTCAATATAATTTTAGAATTAAAAGTTAATAGATGCTTTAAAAATATTTATTGCTACTAAACATTATTATTTTTTATATATAAAACGTGATTAATTCAAGTAGTTAAAAACCATTTAGGTAGTTAAAAAAAACATTTGCTAATTTCTAGTTAAGATTAATCCTAATATTCCTTTTGGGCCTCATTTTAATCTGAACAACATTGCCATGTAATGGGAAAAATATGGTTTTAGTAACACAGATCTTAAAACCTTTATTACATTTAATAGTTATAGGAACATTTAAAGGGAATTATTTTCATTGTTGTTCCCACTAAACTCTACTGGATCATGATTTTCAACCTTTTCATATCTAAACTGACTTAAATAATTAGCTCAACGCTTGCAAACTAAACTGACAGCGTTTTTATAAAAAGGTTTTTTAATAGTTTTAGGTTTTTTTTATACACAGCAGCACAGTCAACATGTATGCATGAGAGCATGATACATGTTACCTGTCCAAATATGTGTATTGTATAAAGAGGCCAAGGGGATTGTGGGTAAAAAGGCCCTGTGGAATTGCTTTCTCTAAGGTTTTGCTGTTGAGGATCTTGACTGTTTTACTACTGTATGTTCTGTTAGTATTTTTTGTAAGATGGTGTCATCATCTGGGGAAATCGAGTTTAGGTAACGTATGAATCTATGAATAAAAAAAATAAGGCGGGGGCGCAGAAATGTAAACAAAGACATACAAAAACATTTTACTGTTCTTTACACCCACCAACTCACCCTCTTTCTTCTTGCACAGGAAGTGGTGTGAGTGTGACCAGGCAGGGGTTAAATCCATTGCACCATAAAAAGGAGCTGTTCATAAAATGGAGGAATAAGAAGCAGAAATAATATTTCAAGTATGATTAGTTCATCCGCAGGGCACCTTGTGCGATTGAGAAAGGGGGTGGGAGGGGGTATTGTGCACGGCAAGCAGTAAATTATATCTACCCTTTGAATGATTCCTGCAGATCCTATTACGACAGTAAGGGGGACTGGGGAATAGTGGGGGGAACGGGGCAGTTGGGAGGGAGAAAAGCAGCAGAACGAATCGGATGAATTCTGTTTCCAGCTGTCCGAATGATGGGGTAGATGAGAGCATGTGGGGGGGGGAGAGGAGAGGGAATGCAGAGAAAGGACAATAAGGCAATTACTTTCTCTCCTCTCTAAAACAGTCATGTAGATCTGCAAACATATAGACACAAAACAATTTTTCTTACTTTTGGTTCAGCTCTCTCGCTACCTAAATTTTACACTAGTCCCCCTGCAAAATGGAGAAAATCACTATCACCCATTATCACTCATGGACTACTCCACCCTCACTGAATATTTGAGAGGCGCTTGTCTGCCATTTGTCACTTTGACTGGTGATATAGTAGCTGATAGTGGCATTAATGTGCTGCTGCAGTAGATAGTCCTTATAGAGAAACAGAGATGCAGAATTTACTCACTCATGGCCACAATTTTGACTTTGACTACCAAATATTGTACATCATACCTTTCTGGGTTATTGTTATAATTTAAAGTTTCAAGTGCCTTATTCACGATGCAGGAGATAAATGTTTTGGTTTATTTTCATAAAACCTGCATCTGTACTCCATGTTACTGTTCATCCTAATACTACTTGATGTTGTGGCGTATTTCATTCTATTTGAATGTAATCCAAATATGGTAGAGTTCGAAGGGTTTAAATATTTTTTCCAACCTTTATAAAAATTGTGTTTCTAAATCTAAATAAATTAATAACAACAAGGAAGGAGGCAAGGGGGAATTAGAATGAGAAAAAGAAAAAAAAATCTGCACCCTTACTCCTAATTGCAAATTTAAATTTCCTATAATGGATTCTGACATCTCAAGTCACCAAAATCCATCATTCTGAAGGGTATTATTCCTCAATTAACCTGTCACCCCAACACCACCCTGCGTCTTTCTGCAGGGTTTCAAAGAGAAATTAAGAATTCTAATTACTTTCAAATATAAGGCAGATTGATAATACCTCATTTACACACATACCCCTAGAAAAAGTCAATTCTAACTCTCTTCAATGGAGATTATAGTTTTCAGAAGTCAGAAAGGTTTGTTTTACCGTCATCTGGGACAGCATCATTGCAATACCAAACAACTCAAATGTCCCTATCCAAGGAGGGAATTTAAAAACTAGAAGACGATGTTGGCCATTTGGGATACATATAATATGGATTCGATTGTGCTTTACATTAGGTTAATACATTTCCCAATCAAACTGTCTACAAATGCACATTACAAGCATAAACACAGATCCATCAGTTTGACAGTTGCATCCACATTCACACTTGCAACAGCTGAGGCCACATCCAGCACAGCTGCTGCAAATGTCACAGTCTTCACAGCTGTGACTAATGTCATGCTCATCTTTGCTCATGACAGATAGAACTTCTTTTTTTATGAGCAGCGAGAGTCTGGCTTGTTATTGCTATATGTATGGCACAAACAGCAACCATCACAGCTGAGTGTCTTAAGATGCAGTGCCTCTGATGGCAGCTAGACGCTTGCTCCAAAAACAAACAAAACTAAACTAAACAGCGACAATGTTAAGTGAAGGAGAAAAAGCTCCAACTCTTCTTAAAAAAAGAATCTATAATTTTTCCCCTTCAACAAGCTAGTTTCTGAAAACATGATTTCATTCCTTCTGTTGTGTGTATGTGGGAAATGTGTGAGTCATTGATCCATCAGGGAGATACAGAATTATACAGAGCTATGTTTTAGGTATGTTTGATTAATTTGCAGGGATTCCTCATCCAATTACACCCATCAGCTGTATCGTGCCTGCTTCATCCTTTGCCAAAATATGACAATTTTTTCTGTGTATAAAATGCAAATAAATACACAGCTTCAACCTTTGTGCATATTGCGCATAACAGATTCTGTTTTCTTCCAAACACAAATTTAAGTGCAGTGTCTGCTGTGGGTGCCCACAATGATTGTGTGGTATATTAGTCAACTGTTTAAACCAGTATACAATGCTATACAGTTATTCTAAATTGCATTGATAAAACACACTAAAAGTAAACTACTGTTCACTGTGTTCTCTGGGTATTCACACTTATGTTAACATTGAAAAACACAAATAATAAATTTACCTGTAAATGTCCAATGTCCAAACTGCATTTTATCACAAGCACAAAGTGGCTCTTATAATGGCACATTATTAGTATTTCGTTTTGGTTAAAGTATCTAAGAGACTTTACATTGCTGTGTTAATTGTTCATGATTTTGATGATGACCTGGTATAACTGGTTAGCTGCACAGTTGTCGGTAGCACCTGACAAAAGAAAACAAGAATACAACTGGCTTGTGATGACTTTCTTAATTAAAAAGGTGTGCAATGTCTGGAGGGTACATGCTTTTCAGATGTTTTCTTAAGCTTGATTTATGCTTCTGCAGGGAATGTACAGTGCTGCGAAAAAGTATTTGCTCTCACTTAAAGTATTCAGATCAAACATTTTTTGCTGTTTTCAATAGAAGAAGTAAAAGTCAAGAAGATCACAGACAACTCAGACAGGTCTCTAATAACAGGAGGGTAAGAAGATGTGTGAACTGTACTTTTCTGTAGGGCTGAAAAGATTATTCAGAAAAACTAAATAACTCAATGCTCTGTTCTTTCATTCCAAACACTTTTTTTTAACTATTTTAAACTTTTGATTTGTAGACCAGCTTTTGGTAACAACACAAAAAATCTCCATAGACGACTTTTGGACCATTTTCCTTCAAGTGGCAGCACACCATCCCACACGTTGATGTTAGCATTTATACCCTTTTTCTCTTAGCACTTAACACTTGTAAGGTTATTTGCTGAGCTTGTCAGTGCTGGAGAAATCACAGTGTATGACAGCTACTGAGGTGTTTTTGGTACCTTTGGTACCTTAGAAAACAGCTACTGTCATGTGTTTAAAATCTTGGTATCGGTTCTTGTTACATTCTTAAACATAAGAACACAACTCAGTATAAAGGACATGCATTCTTAAGAGTAACTTACACGTTACCTTTTGTGAGCTGGGTCGACACAACTTATCTACAAAAATTATGTGTAACAGGTGATGAGCATGGGCAAAAATGGACTATATGTGGGTGGATAGCAGATGAAATAAAGTATGAAAAAAGAAAACAGCAATTACACTAAAGATTAAATGTTAACTAAATTGTATCATGTCTAATAATAATAATAATAGATAATGCAGCTGACTTGACAGCAACTGAGAGTTAGGATATGTGGACAGATCATTAGCACAAAATCTGTTATTTGAGTGTCACTCTGTATTTTATAAACAGCCTGGAGCTGAGCGAGTGTGTTGCAAATCCTGCTTATAAATAGCCTACAACCTAGATGTTTTTGGAGAATGACTAATATAGCATGTCTTTAAAACATCAGTATACTGGTTTGGTCAGTTCCGGATTCGTTATAAAAGAAGTGCAGGTAATTGGTTGGGTCCGGTACTGAGCTTTGTGTGTGTAGGTTTGCAAAACTAGACCCATGCAGAACTGTGTTCACTCTTTATCACTCGTTTTTGCCTCCTACAAATGTCACAAAGCTTCCAAGAACACAGTAAAGGCTGATATTATGCCTGAACCGTAGTTATGATGAAATGTGTAGTTTTGAAAATAAAGTTGCACAACTTAAACACATTAATTATGTGTTATTATTTGCATTTTAGAAAAATGTTTTCTTGAAAACCCTGCATGTAAAATGTCACTTTGTTTTTGACGGATATTATTGTCTGTAATTTAAGCAACAAAAATACATATTTTCTTTTGAAAAAAAAAGGAAATAAAAAAAAGAAAGTGGCTTTATTAAAGATTTATTGTCTCATGGTCCTCTTTTGTATAATCACTGCTGCACTTTAATAAAGCAAAATTAGTTTATTTCTTATCCAATTACTCAATCACTTGATGTAGTACTTCATTACTAAAATAACTGATAGCTGCAGTCATCCTTTCAAAGTAAATGAAGGGAAAGCTCAAGGTAATTCTTGTTTACCTTAAGAGAGGTTCTAATTTCCTATTGCAACTATTGGTTGGACAGTGGTTGCTGATTGTCTTATATTTGGAATATGGAAAAATCAATGCCAGGAGCTTGCTTCACCATTTTAGAAAGACAGGTTGCATCTAGTTACAAAGGCTATAAAGGAACAGAGGCTAATCATGTTACATCATTGCTCTCTATAGAGTTAGCTGCTTGTACATAAGATTTATCCCCATTACTGACATATGTTGACCATTGAACTACATAGTGCTAATTTTTCTGTGAAATTCGGTGACTGTACTGTATAACAGATGCTGCACACTGTTGCACATGCTGTTCTTGTGTGGCGTTTACGTCCCGCTACTTTCATTTATAGCTTTTAAAAGCACAGGAGGTTTAAACAACCATTCACACGTTACCTTGATATTGCTTGCTGTCAGCTTGCTCATGCACTTTAACTAATGCCACAATTAACATGATATATTAACTGCAAGTTAGTGAGAGGAACAAAGCAGTCTATGTCTCTGCTTTATTACATTCAATTCATTTCTGAACCAGTAGAGTTCACTTACTGACTTCTATTTTAGTAAGATTCATAGGTAATGTTATATGTTAATAAATCAAAATAATTGTTTTCAATGAACAAGGCAGGATGAAAGCAGGTCTGTTTCTATTGTAATCTAAAAATGAGCCACATATATTTATCTAGAATAGACCTTTCAAATCAATATGATTTTCAAAAGATCTGTTATGTAAAAAAAGTAAACTAATAATAGTAAGGTGAAAACATGAATTCATAATTTTGTCTCAAAGGTTTGTCTTTGTGCTTGTACTTTTAATTGGAAAGTGGTAATTCCTATTAAGATGATGTGCAATCCTTTCCAGTTCTCACAAGCAAAATAAGATTATACAACAATCATTCAAAACTTACCGTGACATTACTTGCTTTTTGAAGAAAGGAACAATTGAAGAACAATTGGTAATTATGTGCTTTGTGAAGTTCCAGGATAGTGTGGACACAATGATCTATCTTCTTATTACACTCAGTTAAGTTTTACATGTTATTAAATCAAAATAATTGTATGCTTGCTGTAAAAAGAACATGTTAAGATTGAAGCTGGCCCAGTATGTTGTATCCCAAGAATGATCTAGCTCTATTAACCTGCACTCTTTGCCAAACAATTATATTTTTAAAACACTTCTATCCTCATTAATGTCACAAATTTAATTATTTTTTGTAAACTGACTGATCCCAATAGTAAAGAGGGATAGGAGAAGATAAAAACAATAAGGGGGACACAAAAAATAACAAATGCCAACATTATGAAAACCCAAAAAGCATGAGCATAAGCATGTGCGGAAAAATAATAATAAGTCATCACAGGCCTGCTGGCATAATGCAGTTCTAGCTGGCAGTAATGTAGATGTTGACTGTTCTATATTTTTGTAATCATTCAAATTTAATTAAAGGCTTAAGGAAAAAATGGCCTAAGCTGATGGTATAATGAGTTGCCAGGGGACATATTTTTAATAATCTTAGTTTGTAACAAAGATGCTGCCAAGTAACAGTCACATTATGAGTCTTGCGTACTCACTTTTACAGGCCAGATAATTCACACCAGCCCCAAGGAGTGCACGTCTTTCCACAAAATCTTCTGACTAAGCGGATGATTTCATTTCTCCCATCAGTATTAATCAATATAATGAAATATTATCATTCTTATGTCAAAACGTTCCAGCGTCTATGGTCTATTCAATGTCAGTAACAGGGACTGAAATGCGCATGAAATATACAAAATATATTATATGATGTATGAAATCATCATTGATATATTCTGCAAACAAAGTGACCAATATGTGCAAGCATTAGTCCACTGTTGACACCAGACAACATTAGATTGCATCTTTGATACTTTGTTTAAGTGATATCTTTAGTGATATCTAGTTTGTCACTGCCTTCAGTTTTTTTCAACTGTATATGCATTCAGCATATGCAGTCCATGCTGCTGGACCCACTGACCAGCTTATTAAGCATAGAGAAACGACAATGAGCAAAATTATCACCCTCCTATCCAACCCTCCCAAAAAATGTGTGATGCATTGCTTGATGCCAGGGCAAAGAAGAGGGCAAACAGAGCTGCCATGAAAGTGATACATGCAAAAACCATCTGTTCCAAAAACTGTCCTCTGTGTGATTATTACAGTACATCCTGACCAAGACCAACTGTCAGTTCAACAAACTATCCCTTAAAAAAGTTACTATCCACCCACATTCTCTTTCTTGCCTTCTGCCACAAAATTCATCTCTTACATTACAATTCAACGCTAATAAATGCTCAGGGAATCAACGTTAGAACCAAAGCTACAGCACAGAATTAACTAACTGTGAAGTGAATTAGTACACACACAGTTTCCTACAAAAGACTGTATCAGTTGTATCATTTTGCAATTCAGAGTAATTTTTCTGTAAGTTATCAATGGCCTCTTTGGTACACAGAGAAACTACATATTCCTTCATTGTCTTAGCACAACATTAACATTACACATTAACTCAGTTTTATGATTCTGATCAAATGGGGTCCCAAATTCTCCTTCACAAAAAAGCAAAAAGAGATGTATATACATAATAGGCGGAATGATAGCTCAGTGGATGGAGCAGTGGTCTTATAAACAAGGGTAAGCACTTCACCTGTTCATCCAGTTTGTCATGAGGTTAATCACTTCAGGTGGAAACATCTAGAGAGTATTTCAGAGGATTGAGACTGCTTTCTCCCTGTCACCTCCATCAGATTTAGTTTGCTGATCTGCAGAAAAATAAAAGAAGCCAAATGTTAATCATATAAATCTGAGCTGTTGCATATTTGGATTAACATATTTATTTATTATGTAATAAACAGAAGGAAACAACTAAAGATAAAACCAGTGTCAGGTCCACTTAGTTATAGGCTGTGCTTATCCGTTCAAATTAAATATATTTAAACCTTTTCTTTCTGAACAAAAACCTATATTCCATTGAATCTAAACGAATACGGTAAAAATAAAAAGTAGAATAATAAATCGGATTCCTCACCGGTTTCCTCATGCAATGATCCCTTCCAAACAAACACGACAACATGACGGAAAATGGCGGAAAATTCAACAGCTCCGATCAGCTCCAGGTCAAATAACCAAAGGACGGGCTCTCATCAGCAGCGAACATGCAGTAACTTCGTAACATTATTAAGAATAACGGTAAAGCTTGGTATTATAAATGTTAAGCAGAGGTCAAAACGTGTGGCATCTACGACATCGACCAAGTCCAACAAACTCACTGAAAGTAGCTAATTGAGTGCGTAGTCAACAGGTGCGTTCTAATGCAGGCTAATCACCTTGCTAGCTGTGTTAGGAAATGTTTGTTTGTTTTTAATACAGCCGCCGAACATTACCTCCCATGATCAAAACAATTTTATTAATTATGTGCGGATCTGTATTTCGTCCGTAATTAATTTCCCTGAGGTTGTCTTTGAGGAAAACAGATGGGTAACTACTAGCTAGCTAGCAAACCCGTTTATGAGTCGAAAGGTAAACATGAGCTAATAGCTATGTTATAAAAGGAAACAAAAATTAAACTTAAATGTAAATGGTGCTTTCCTGCAAGAAAGTGACTGTCTGCCAGAGGCTACTCTTAGAGGTGGTAAGTGACTAAGTATATTTAACTTTATTCAACCTCCAGATACATTTGCTAAAGTACTGTAGATTTGCATGATGTAATTTTTTTTTTTTTGAGGTACTGGAGTATTTCTACTTTGTTACTTTTACCCCACTACAGTTAACCCTAACCCAGTACTGGGGGAAATGTTATACTTCTTACTGTAGAACATTACTACTGTTTTTTTACAAGGCTACTGTTGTTTTAGGTTTTAGTTTAATTCGCTGACTTAATTATATCACCAAATTTGAATTCAACAAAGTTAGTTGGCTAAACGGTTCTTTATAATATTAAACTTTTCAAGGTCAGAAGCTGATAAGAGTTGGCAACACCAATTCTATTGGTCTGCATACTTTACTGTCAATCTGTCAGTACTATCCTCTCTCTCAGTGGGATAACTCTAATCCAATTCCAAATATATTACTTGGTCCTCACTGAGATAAGGCATACAGGGGGATGTTAGTATATCCATATGAATTAACTGGACCGCAGCTCTATCAAGATCATCCAGTAGGTCAAGGCTACTCTGCAAGAGGATATGATGTGGTTAAAGTTTGACGTTTTTTCACATGCATTTTTTATTTATCACATATTCTAAGTTTTCCAAGTCACATAGACAGAAGGAAGAAAGAAGAAACCCCCCAACTTTGTTATCTTCATATGATCATTTACAGATTTTGTAGTCGAGTTGAACCATTGTTTTCCTGTGGAGAGATTAATGATGTAGAATTCTGTGGTTGAAGCCCACCTTGATTTTACACTTCACCACTAAATTCATATTGCCTACATTTTTAAAAAAACATCTCAAATCACATTACAGCTGACAAAAAATCAAGATCTCTGATCTGATATAATGTTTAAAAATATATCTGCATTTTTTTGGCATTTGTTCAGTTCCCATTTATGAGTTGTATGATGATATATCAGTGTTGAGATTAGCTCTCTGCACTGAGTCTGTGCCTAACCCAGTGGCCAGTGGTAATCAGACTGCTTATCACGTGTAGGCAATATAATACCACACAGTCAGAAATGCCCATAAGCCTTAAATTAACTGTCTAAATGTCAGTTTGTAGGTTTGTGGCTTAAGATTAATTGTTGCCAATAAAGGGGGCACGCAAAGACTTGCATCTTAGTCTAAGCTTTTTGTGCATATGAACAACAGCTGATTAGGATTCAGGTGTTTGTTAAAATAAATAATCAGAGACTATTTATTTTCTACAGATAGTCAGGAGTCTCAGAGAGATTTGTCCGCATTGCATGGTCATTTACGTTTGATACTGATATTGATATTGTATTGCATCTACTGACAGAAATAGCATACCTTTTTGACTATTGATGGTGTTTTCTCAGTGTCGCATCTGAGATATTATTTATTAATGTTTTTCAGATATATAGTATGTTAAGGCACCTTTTGTTTGTATTCATAGATCATGAGTGAGGCCCTTTCATCAGTCAGTGACCAAAATAGATGCGAAACATCCTGGAGGAGTCTCAGATGGCCTTGTGTTATCATCTGTGGCATGTTGACTACGACGACAGGTGATCTACCACCAGGTACCATCACACAGGCATGGTCCGCAGCCTTGCAAATTGTTGATTAGGTGCTGAAAGTTTGGAAAAATAGAGTGGAAATTAAACTTCTTCTCCTCAAAGCCAGGCATATCAAGACAGTGCTCCAGTGCAGACTTTTGCTTTGTTGCTTATGTTGATGATAGAAAATGAAAAAATGAAGTTAAAGGATTGATATATTTGTAATTATTAACACTCGTTATACAAAGCATGTCAATAGTATCATTGTATGCTTAGTACTGCATATTTTGCAGTATTTGAGAATGCAGTGATATTGAAAATATATTAAATGGGCAAGATTAGAAGTATGTAACAAGTTGTTTTTGACTAAATGAATAAGTTATGAGATTTGCTGACACTGCCTTTGCAATCAGTAAATAATATAAAGTAAAGATAGTAAAGGAAGAGAAGAGGAGATGGTAAAGGGACTGCAGTTTTGGTGCAGAGTTGTTGTATCGCCAGTATGACTCTACCAGCTGTGATTTTTGTTATGGGGTATTGCTGTCTACCTCTATGGGGGCATTAACATAGAAGATGTGCAACTTTTTCAACCGAATATAGCACAAGGTTACTAAAAGCTGGTGTGTCTTGAAAGCATGACAGTTTCATCAGTGTTGTTTCAAGAATTAGCATGTCTACATCAAAAAGCTTTTTGCCATTAAGGATAATCCATCAAATATTTTAGCGCGTAAGGAAAATGTCCTTTTTACCAAGTGCTTATCTAAAAAAGCTAGAAATATTAAATATCAGTGATGGCATAAAAAGTAATTTCATTTTCCCATGTGTGCTCTTACCCTCTCTAAGTTTATTACTAATTCATTCCTTCCCTTCAACATTTCACAATATGATGTTTTATTCTAATCATCTTCAACAGAGAATGATGAGAATGAACAGAACCTTTCTCACTCTGCATATCATATCAGTGGCTTTAGGATTAGGTATACACACTGTGACCACACGCTGTTGGCTGCCTTTTCTTAATTTACTTTGTCCTTCTGGTTAGTGCTTTTCAGCAACTTGTGAGTGGGTTGTTTGCAGTGTTCCTTCATCCACATAATGTAGTTTGTGCATTAGTGAATTACTCATCGTTTTTTTGCTTGCAAATAATATCTAGAGTCTAGAGGCTCAGTGAGATGTATAGGTGGATCCCCACTTGCTCTTGGGGACCAAATACTTATTAGCTAATCCTAATTTCTGTTTGTATTAACTGAGACTGTGAAATGTGTTTTTTTTTTTTCCCAGCATTATCTCAGCGTATGATTTGTAGTAGTAGTATAGAACAAAAGTAGTACTATTTCAGCCTCTGCAGTGCCCTGTACGTGTCACCTGTTAAAACAGGATTCAGCTTTCCACACACACAAACGCACAGACACAGAGTAAAAAGAGTCAACGATCAGCTATGATGAACAGACTCAATGAAACACCGAAGTCATTCGGGTTACTGCTAAGTTTAGCACAGAACAAAACAAACAAATCTTTTTAATCGAGAGAACAACTCTTTTGTAAGTTTTACCAGTGATGCCTGGACACGTGACAACCTCTTACAGTCAGAGAGTCACATCAGAAACAGACAAGAAGCAAACTAGCGCAAACTGCTCTCTCCAACAACGTCTCGGTCATAAAAACAAATCAGCTGACACAAGACGTCACGTCTTGTATTCCAGGTGTTCCCCCTGTTTATTTATTTCATATGGGGTTCTTAGACTGTTAGCAGTTGCTGCCCTACCTACTGTGCCACTGTTTCTGGCTTAGCTGCTTGCTCATTGTAGCTTATTTAGTTGTATCTTTTTGTGTTTTAATGGCTAAGGGAGAACAATTGCAAATTAGCCCTTTGGCTAACACTGGCACATTTAGAGAAATGATGATTAGTGTGCAATGTCCCTAAAATAAAAATACATATACACAAATATAGGAATACAAATACACTGGTTGTGATTGGTCTTTCGAGGTTTTTGTTAAATTTTAACCAGATCCAGTTTAACCAGTTCCAACTCTGGTGCTAACCAGCAGTCTAAATATATTTAATATTAATATTTGTAAATAAGTTTACATTGATATGAACCAGAGAAAAGCAGAAAAGTTTATTTTTAATTGTTGGTTAAACATATAGTTTATTCTGAAGATACATTCTAAATTTACTATTTATCTCAAACTAAGTTTGAGTTTGAGGCTATACTTTCTTCAGTTCTATTTGACCCTAAGGGTTGGAAAGCTTTGCATAGTTTTAAAAGATACATAGTAATTACACGTGTTTTTTTTGTTTGTTTTTTTTAAAGCACTGGCAGTTTGTGGAGATGGAAAGGATGAGTGAGAGATGACTAAGATGAGAAGCTGTCTGTGGTCAGAGGATGTGGTACACTGCTTGTGTTGGGTGATACTTGATCTGATGTTAATGTGCTGCATTGTGTGTGGGAGGGAGTGGGTTGAAAGAGGGAGAGGGAAGATGGGCAGATAATCCCGTCTGCCTGATGAGATTGAATGCTGGGATTGATTGATCGCCTAATCATAGGAGGAAATGGACCTGAAAATGAATGGGACTCTGCCCTTGGCTTGCTGTTGAGCTGGGTGGTTGGGTTGGAGGGGATGTTAGCTGCAGAAAGACATGGCCTTAATGTGCATGGGACCTGATTTCATTTGTGTCTGATATACAGTTATATGATCCTGGCTAAATGATCAAATAAAAAAGGAAGAGGGGGGACACTGAAGGGGATGTAAATCAAGCTTTATTGCTCGAATATTACTTTTTCATCCCATCTGAAATGGATGCTTTGAGAAAAGAGCAAGAATAAAAATTCACCATGAATTTGTAATTGATATAACTGTATATAGGTGGAGATACCACTACCCTGAATCTAATTGACTGACTAGTAACAGCTACTTGATTGTGATTATTACTGTCACTATTGAGTCTGCAGTATTTTTATCTTGGCCAAGAAGGTGTTTGGTCAAAATGTTTACAGCTGGATTGGAGAATTTACACAAGGTCTAACAGATAACATTCTCCTGCTGTTTGTCCTCACTGTCACATTCTTCTTTAAATGATGGCAAGTCCTACAGATATAAGAACTGGCCACATAGTCGCACCCGAGGAACCCAGTGCAATCAATCCCATCTCACAGGCCAAAAGTCGACTTCCATGAGTATATTAGAATGAGGAGATTGACTCTGTGTTTTATGCAGGACAGTCAAGAATGAATTCTGCCAAAACACACCACCTTATAAGTCTTATGTGAAATACAGTTGCAAAGACATGGTGACTTTTTATTCTTGGCCTAGCATAAAGTCAGAGTTAAACCAATAGGCTTGCTTTGTTAGGTGTTTTTATTTCGTGAACACATTTTCTGACACCAAATGTAATCAAAGTACACTATAAAGAATAATTCCTGCAGATAACACAGTTTTGCACAGAAAGTATCACTAGCTCAGCGGTGGCTAACCCTGGACTTCAACGGTACAGTCCTGCTTGTTTTCTAACTATCCCTGCGCTTACAACTTTTGATTAGCTGAATCAGGACTGGGTAGGGCAGGGAAAGTGATAATAATAGTAGTAGATAGAAAACAAGCAGGACAGTGGCTTCTAAGAACCAAGGTTAGCAACCCTCGCACTAGAGCATTTTATTTTGTGCAATATTTTATTTTGTATGGCCTTGTTACTTTGTTTCCTCTTTTTTTGTACTGTTTATGTTTTTAGTTACTTTTGATTTAATTGATTTTATGTTATAGTACTCTTGATATGGGAGAACTGCTTCATATAATTGCATAAAAATTGACTTAAAGAGGTGAATTGAAATGTTGTGTTATGATATACTTGTTGCATTTAACTTACAGGGTGTAAAACCACCAAAAATCTGGTAGTCAACCCGTGGGACATTGCATGTTACATAGGGTACGTCCCAGTTGCATTAATTTCATCCACATTTTCTTCAGTTCATGTGTCTTGTGTCTAGAAGGAGAGAGAAACTCAGAGAGTTTTTTAAGAAATAAGACATGCTTTTCTCTGCCGCAGGATAATCTGTCAGTAGGAGTTGTTGTGGTCAATTAACTAATTGTAGTTTGTATTTAACCAAAAACTATTTATGTCACAGAGTTGCCACGGTCAGCTGTGTATTTTCTTTTCAGTTTATCAGTACAGCTGAATATAAACATCTTGTCATTTATTAAAACCTGCATTCAGATTTTTTTTACTGTACTTGGTGTGTAATTAATTTAAACTTTAATACTCACATGACAAACACGTAAATTTTTTTCATTACATTTATTGGTATTCTGTTTGTAAATTCATTACTCTTTAATCCAGATTATGACTACATCGATTTGTACAGATGCATTAATAGCTCAAATAATTTAAACAAATGTAAAACATGTACTGTAAATATGTTGTCTCGTTGACCATGTTATTTATAGTAACGTAACGTAAAGTATAACAGATGTTAAAGATAAATAGTTTTTCACAGCTCTTATCACTAAAATCTAAAGATAAAATTAAAACTGTACTTTGAATCTTCAGATCAGTAGCTGCAGCATCCAGTCACCAACAGGTTTGGTGAAAGATCAGCAACTTGATGGATATTCTCACGTATCCTCACTTATCTCTCCCCAAACATCACTCTTTGATCCACGATCCTTACTCCTTAGAGCTTTGGGACGTCCTTCAAGATGGAGGACGAGAACTATTAACGGGGAGAATGTGGTTCCAGGGTCAAAGAAGGATCAGTTGGGGGAATTGGGATGTACCCATAGTCTCTGTTACATCCCTGAGGTCAAGTAGGGGAAACGTGGACATGACATGACAACCAACAAAAAGGAAAGTGACAAAATAGTGGATACAATGTTAAGCAGTTTATTTAAAGTATTTACAATGATAAAGACTTAACAAAATGTGAGGGAGGTCAGCAAAATACAATTAATAAAACCAAACAAAACCTAACTACTACTACCAGTCACTCTTCTAAATCATGACAGATACAAGTAAAATATCTGCAATTTTTTAGAAGCCATTAGCTTGCGTTGTTTGCTTCACAGTTTATTCAGGCATCTGGTGTTAATCTGTTTATGAATTTACTCACATCAGTGATAGAAAGGTTTTTTTATTAAGACCACTGTATTTTTAGAAATTGTTAACAAGGAACAAATTACATTTTAACATGTTGATTAAGGAAACCATGTCAACAGAAGTTTAAAATGATATAAACAAATTGAAAATTATGGTTTTAATACTAATAAACAAGCATATTTATGCCTATATCATGCTTTATTCTAATATACAGTACAGTCATGATCTGTTTACCAGGTGTAATGTTGATTGTGGCCGACCTCTTTGTCTTCCTCTATAGCTAAATGTGCAAGCTGCATTTGATTGAGTACAAGGTTGTTGTGATCCAGAGCTTAAAGCCTGCGAGTGGGATGACTAAGGGGAAAATGAGCAGCCTGTACAAAGATGTGGAGGTACTATGGGTTAAATGATCAATGACATTGATCAGCCAGTGAATGCTAGACTCTATATTGTTCTCTGTTTACACCATTCCATTGCCACTGAGTTAAACTGAGCGTGCTCTAAGCAGCTACCTTAGGGAGCTTCTAAAAGCTGGCCTTACATCCATCATTGATTGACATGTCGATTATCTTGGAAGTTGTTGACAGCACAGTTGTTAGCCATCTTAAACATTAATGATGATGTGGAGCCTTTGCCTCGAGTTACAGTCCTGACTGAGAGATACATTTTCAGGCATAATGAAACTTAACTGAAAATAAACAAAAAAACAGCCAGATAAGTTATCTTTGCACCTTTACTACCACATAATAATAACCAAGGATAGTTTAATTGGGAGATGTCTTGAATTGCTTGACCGGAATCTTGAAGTCCCTTCATAATTTTAAAAATCTACTTACTCGCATTAGATCATTTTCAATTTGAAGCATCAGGGTTTTACTATTGTGACTTTTTAAAATGGGTTTCAACTTTTTCTCCATAGAATAATCTTCCCCAAACTTGAAGACCTTTTATCAAGAAATATACGTTTTAGTTTTCTGCCCTTTCATTACATCTCTGCTTTGAGAAAAGCGAGCTTCCGCACAAATACACTTCAATACTATTTAAAAAAATTAATTTTTATTTTTGCACAGCGGTTTTCATATTGTCGGTATTTCTCATTTTTAGGATTTATGAAGCATAGATGTCATGTCAACCCCTTCCTAAGTCAAATCAACACTAGATCATATTGTGTGTGCAAGTTAATTGCATTAGGTTTGCACACTCTGCCACATGCCTCAAGCCCCCAGCATCACTCTCAAACCTGTAACTTCTTTTATGCATCATTTACAGCCTGTAAACAATTTGTGTAAAGCGGTTTATAGATGATTTCCACAAGATCCTTGAGCTCTCCTAAATATGTGTTTAAGTTATACAAACTCTTCACTTAATAGACACAGTTATGGACTGACATTAGCCTGGCTGCAGGGACCAGTGTCTTTGAAAATGGTTGCACCCCAATAATGCTACTGATCAACTTTCAGCATGATGCTGAAGTGGTGACCTCAACCTGACCTGAAGTGCTTATTTGTGTTTCCTTTTTTTTCTTTTTTTTTGCTCCCCTAACCATTTGCTCATCACTCTTTTGACCTTAATCTATTTCTCTCTGGTGGCAGTTTCCACATGCCTTCTTTTTGGTAACAACAACAAATTAAAAATTGTGCTGCCTCTTCAAATTTGTCTTTAATCTTTTACCTCTTCCATGTCACCTCAAAGAGTGTGGAGGCTGATATGATAATGATGTGGACCTGTCCAGGGTATTAGAGTTAAGCTGGCTGATTATGCTGCACATCGATTAGTCTATCACTCAGCACTGGTGAGGTCTGGGTGTCTGGGAGAGAGAGGTAGGCTGGGTGTGGGGTCAGGTAAGATTGGGAACCATTCTAACTGAATGACATCAGTTAAGGTGACATATACACAACAAAACATTTTCACTGATGGCAGGCACACAAACATTGTTTCAGTCTTTTCCCTGCCTCTGACTGCACCCAAACTGAAAAATGAAATAAACTCAGTTTTGCTGTTAAGTAACTTGTACTACTATTAAGTGCTTCACAGTACTATACAATGTACAATCAATTCTCAAGGTATTTTTAGGCCTGTGTTAAATTTCCCTTGTGACAGAATCAAACTAAATTACTGAATGTATTAATACTTTCATAAAAAATACTTTTCCATGCTGTGCTGAGATTTATTGTAGTGTTGCAGTATTGCTGTGATCAAGCTCTTCATAGCTGTGTTCTTCTTTACTGAATGAATCAGATGATGTGATGATAATTGCCATGTAAGAGAGATCTGTCAGCGTAGGAGAATAGGATCATCTTGAGGGAAAACTCAAAGGATTTCCAGGTTCTTTGCACTGTTGTCAAAAAATCTCTTTGTCTTAACGTTAGGGTTGGTCATTGTTATTATAATTTAAGGACCGATTACCACACAAATATAACAGTAATAATAATAGAAACTGCAGTAGTTAACTGTCAGATTTAAACTTTGGCCGTTGTGCTGTGTTGACCAGTTTGAAGGCTTTGACAGCATATTTTATTACTGCTCCATTCTTGTGAACCCTCACTCATTTTGGTCATTTTGGCCATCTCTGAGGCTGTGTTGAGGTTGTGTTACAGCTACACAAGTAATGACAACAGTGAAAATAATTCACTCTGAATTCTTATTCAGTTAATACATTTGTTGATGTTTTGCAAGAACATGCAATAATGCATGAAGTCTTTGTTGCACTGTTATGTGTCTCACAACCAGGGGCTGCAGATTGCTCTTCAGGCAATCAAAAATATGAATGATAAAGATTTTATAAGGTATTTTACCAGCCGGATCCAAAACTGAACTTATCTCTAGCCAGTGCACTAATAATACTACCACTGTTTGCATTCTGGCATGCCCTCCAGCAAAAAACAGTTGACACAGTCAATGTGTGATAAGCCAGATTGTGGCCATTGCTGGTCATAGCACCTGCACCGCTTTGTCAGTGCCAGGCAGCATATCCTTGCATGGTGTTCAAAGCTTTGAACCTTGACACTGATAAGTATCACTGTGTCTGTGATTTGGCCATTCCAAACTGAGAACAAAAAGTGAAGGGACATACAAGTCAACATTTATAAAATAACTGATTAATAAATTAATTAAAACATTAAAAAAACATAAAATTTAAATATAATTACATTTTAATAAATAAATGCATATTAAAATAATAAAAAACAAACTATACATATGCATTAATGTTCAGTTGTTTGGACCATAAGTCTCTGATGTCAATTGAATATGGTTGTGAAGATTGCAGTAACATGTCTATGAAACCTATACATAACACATTAATATGAAAAAAGGAAGGAGACAAGGTGCAATGTAGAAAAAAGAAGAGTTAGATAAACCTGGGGGAAGGGAGAGGTGTAGCAGGAGAGACGGTGTAGACAAGAAAAGGTTAGGACCCTTGCCTTCTGTGAACACTCTGAGGCTTTTAATCCCGGAACAAAGTCATTAAGGTTCAGACCTACAGAAGAGGCCAATTAAAAGCAGAGTGTAGGCAAAAGTCTGGTGAAAGGCATCATTTGCTGCAGGAACCCAGGCCTTTTATCAGACCAGTGGGAGCTCTCTCTTATGCACCTAGGAAATCAGTTGGACATCTCTTGGAGATGTTTTTACTATAAATAATTCACATTCACAAAGAAATAGATTACTTACAATTGCCAAAAACCAATGAAAATATATAGTTTTCACATCTAACTTTCTTTATCTCATCCATATATAAGCACATTAAAACAAACACTAAAAACTTGACATCTGCTAAAAAAAAAAAAACTGCAGCTTTTTAAAAACAAAAGAGTACAGAGAACATGGCTGAACTAGGAAATCTGTTGTTAATTATTTGATGTTGTCCCTGTGTTGGTTCAACCTATCATTTTGCTGTTAAACATTATTTCCCATCATTAATTTTTACACCTCATTGTTCTTGTACTTTCTCTTACAGCTAAAACTGCACACTTTATAGAAATCCTTAATTATCCCACACAAAGCTCCATTTTGCTTCAATTAGCTGCTAAAGCTATCTGTGTTGTGATTTAATGCAGGGATTCAGTGCAGGGCAAGAGTTTGATGTACACTTTGTTTACTGACGTAATTGATATTATCAGATTCTTGGTGATTAAAGGGCTTACTAAAGTATACCAGGGCTCAGCAGCTTTGCCTGATTGCAAAGCTCAAGAATCTTATTATGTATTTCCCTTGAGTGAATTAATTACTGTATTGAGTTGGGGTTGCTTTGGTGAAGACAAGAGAGAGATAGGGAAATGTAAGAGGTTCTAATCTTCTAGTGAAGTAAAATATCAGTTTAACTTATGTGGTTCCTTAAAGTTTAAATTTCCAATGGTATATACATTATGGACATTTACACTTTGCCCTGTGAAAGTTTAAATAAAACAAATTTTAAATGAATGAGGGCAGGCACTGTTGCATTTTTGGCTCGGTGGTGACAGGACTGGAAATGATAATGTGCAAAGGCAAAATAGTAAAGCACAAAAAAAACAGAACTTTTGGATCAAAGGCATCTACCAATGCCAGTATTTACTAGTATATAAGCAGTTATGTGGCAGCAATTTAAGGAGGTTTTAAGTTGCTGTTTTGTTGCTAGATTTCCTACCTACTATACTACACTGGAAAAAAAGTAGTAGTAGTATGGAAACAGAAGCAGCATTACTTGTTTCTGTTCGCTGCATCAACGCTTAACTACCTTCCTGAATAAAGTGAAGTTAATAAAACTATTGTACCTAGATGCTATAATACAGCCTCCTATACTTGCTGTCCAGTGTGATTGACTCTTTGCCTGGCAGCACTGTCAGCAGCGAGAGGTCTCCTATGGTGTGCTAAGCATTTAAAGCATCTACCTATAATTTTACAACTGTGATGCATAATGGAAATCTGGTATTTTTACTACACAGGCCAAATGCATTAAAATAAGATTCTCATAGGTAAAACAGAAGGCACATTCAGACTGTTATATAAGTTTAATGTGGGGCAGGTGATAATAGGTTGTTAGTATTATATTTAACATTTTTGTAAGTGATGGGTATGTAGAAGAAAACGTTCAGTTATGAGTATTAAAAGAAACAAATCAAATCAACAAATAGCAGTAGGAACCACAAGCAGGTCCCACCACGAAGGTTGAATGTTTTGTGAAAACTGTTGACCAACTTAAACGTTGATTTAGAAAAATCTTAAATAAATGAATGAAATAAAGAAATGAGTAAAAGATTGAATGAATGAGCTTCTAATGTAGCGCAACTACTTATTCTAAGAAATATGACCTGTTGCATTGCTCTGTGCATATGGGAGATAAAAATCAGTGTATTTGCTTTTTTATATATATATATATATATATACATACAGCGGGGGGAATAAGTATTTGACACATCAGCATTTTTATCAGTAAGGGGATTTCTAAGTGGGCTATTGATGCAA
>JAUYWH010000018.1:7346827-7419190 GCA_034779795.1 Ctenopoma multispine
ACCTACATATATACATATGCATACATACATATATATGTATGTATATATATATATATATATATATATGACCTACATATATACATATGCATACATACATATATATGTATGTATATATATATATATATATATGTATGTTTATATATGTTTAGTTACTGGCCTTATTATCTGAATAAGTGGTCGAATACTTAGGAAAGCAATTTCTGAAACTCTTCTTCTTTCAATTAAAACACACAAATGTTAATGCACACATAAAAAGGAATGTGTAAATTGAACTACGTTCAGCGGACCAAAATGTAGATGCAGCATGATTGTGAATGAGTTAAGCTAGTCATCCTTCTCAACTAGGTGTAGGTGAAGAATCCCCTGAGAATTATTAATAATTAACCAACATGCTGGGTGGTTCAGATTCACATATAATGAAAATAATTTTAGTTTCTGCTTTAGAGCTTTTACCTGTCTTCTTGGATTGCACTAGTGCCGGCGATTGTGAAAGGCGCAGTGGGATTGCTCTTTAACCTCTTGTAGAGATTTTCAGTTACTCTGGCATTTGGAGTGTAGAGTGCAGTATGCACAGCCTATAGAGATGATCTGTTAGAAGTTACACCACAGTCACTGTGTCAGTGTGTGGCACCCAAATGGCAGACTTGCTGACTTGCAGCACTGAGCTGACTAGGTGTGGGGGACTGTCTTAACTTTCAGGTTTGGTTTAGCGCTTGGTGTTGCACCTGCCTGGACTTTTTTTTTTTCACAAAGCGGGAATATATGAGATTGGGATTTTCTCAACCATATCGCAAGTTGAAGAAGAATAAAATGCTGGAATGGCTAAATAATTTATCCAAGCACTGTAATATGATGGAAGTGAAATAGTTTTTGCTTTATTTTAGAATACAACAGGTACCACTGTGTCCAGAACATGCTAGACTTCAGGGGGAGCAGAACCGTCATCCACCACTTGCCTGTCTGCTACTATTTGCAATGCTGATTGATAGCTTCTTCTCTTACCCCCTCTATCCCATACTACTATTGTGGTTTGCTGCCTCTTTATTTCTATCTCCTTTTGGTTCCCTTTTTTTTCTTTAGCTCTTAGCTTCTATCGCTTTCTTTGTGCCTCTCTGTAGACTGTGAACTGATATCATCCTTTGAAAAGGTAATGATCCCACTGTGTTGAGATTATGTATGTGTGCTGCACAGTGTAATGGCCTGGTTTTTTATTGCCTGCCGCATACTAATCCCACAACTGAAGGAATGAGATGACACCTGCAGGGAGCTGTGTGTGAGCTGCAGCCTCACATGAAAGAATGGCCATTAAAAATGATCAAAGAAATTACTGCACTTGGCTGCACAACACTGCTCTCATCCTGGCTAGGTATACAGTACATCTCCCTGACCCAACACGCATGTGCATTGGCATGCCCACATACACATACACATGCATACATGGACTCAAGTTAATTAGTTTCTCCTTCTGATGGATATTTTCCAAGTGAACCTCTGTGGAAATGTCCTGCACATAGTTGCCTTAAGCTCTCTGCAGATAGTGATGCACTCATGCTTCCATATAGCAAATGGAGGACAAGTGTGAGTTCAAACTGATTCTGTTCTCTGTAATCCTACTGCAACTTGTTCATGGACATATTATTATAATTATTTTCTTACAGATTTTTTTTCAGATCTTTTCTTCAGGGGTCTTTTGTTATATTAATAAATATTATTATATTAATTGTATTATACATTTTTTCTTTTCAAGTCTCCCCAATTCTCTAGTGTAGCATTAAGTCTGAACACTTAAACTCTTTGCTCAAACAAAGCCAAATGTAACTGTAATTATTAACACACTGAACACAATATACAGCAAGATACAGCACGTTCTGTATATAAACCTGTATAAGGGGCTAATGTTACACTGCATTCATTCAACTATGCTGAATTGTGTTGTGAGTCTTGTACTTCTACCCTACCAAGTTGCTGCTAATTTTCTCCCTGTTTTCATTTGTGTATATTTTTTTTCTGCTGATTTTTTATCTGCCTATATCTGGGAGGTAAAATTATGTTCTTATCAGTGAGTTCTCTATGGTGGCTATCAGATATTTTTTTCTGTAATGGGTCCATTGCCCTATTCATTTTGTTAAATGTCTGGTGTGTAGTAGCAACCAATGCAATAGTACTGTATGTACTGTACACCTGTAGAAATAATAGTAATAATGGAGAAATAGCCACTGCATGCAAAAGAACAGAAATCCCATTGTATTTTAAATGATTATTGTAGTGTAAAGTGTTATTTTTCTGCATTGACTATAGACTCACTGACATAGAGAGAATGTGATTATCATAAGAATCCATTTTACTAAGAGATTCCTTTTCTCACTACTCCTCCTTTCTCTCTCTTAGCCCCTCCCTGTCTCTCCCTTAGCGGCCCATTTTAGAACCATGCGCCTGCATGGTTTGGTGGGTAATTTCGCTGGCTTTTCATGTGTCGGAGGGTGAGGAATCCTGCTCCATTAGGTGGTGTCATCTTGTGATGTATGATGTATGCACAGACAGGCAATCTGATGTTTATTCATGACTTTCAAGGCAATGCCTCAGCTAAGCCCTCTGATTTCCTTTTAAGGAACAAAACTACGTGAGATTGAGACTTCAGTTTAAAGGCACACAGACCCTCCTGCAGCACTTCTATGTTTCTCCCTTCCCTCGTCTCTCTCTCACACCAATGCGCTCTCTCACCCACAGCTCTTTTTTTTTATCTCTTTTAAAGTCTCCCTCGATATTTTTTCTGTCAGATTTAATTTATTTGACCCTTAGAAAAAAGAGCACATGCAGTTATTTCCTTCTGATTTTGCCTGGCTGTCTCCCCATCTTGCCTCTGTACTTAACTAAGGACTTTGATGAAGAGATGAATTTAGATCGTTTTTATAGTAGGCCGGCATGTTAATGAGACACCACCACTACGAGACTAAAAGGCCCTCTGGTCACACATGGCACACACACGTGCGTTTGCACACACACACACACATACACACACACACACTCTCTCTCTGCATAAATATATTGTTTATGTGAAACGGCTATAGCCAAGTTGAGTTTTGCATATCTACAGATTTCTGCCACACTCTCAGTTCATTTGTGCTATTGACTAGATGAACAGTCCAGTGGTAGATGATATCTGCAGTAATCAACTCTAATTAAACAGCTTGTTTGAAATTTTGACTCCAGTGTCTTTTAAAGTAACCATAATTCAAGATGATTGTCCCTATTTATCTTGTAAACTCTTTATTGGTAATAAAGCAGCACTACAATAAGTCCATCCAAGTCTTTGAGGGGCCTCCTCCTATGAACAAATTGTATGTATTGATATTTAACAGTACATGCATTATAATGTATGAATGACCTACTGCTGGAGTAGCCTTTAACATATACATTTATGATAGCCCATCAAGTAGTGTGGATGTGTGTTTGCATGTTGCAAAGCTTTGGACATTAGTGCTATATTATTATATTATAGTGCCATATATTCTGTCAAGTATAGCATGGCTGCCTTTTGCATGTTTTCAGTAAATTAAAAAATGAAAAATTAGTGGATGCAGTATGTAAACTGGGAAAAAAACTGTAGTATTTATACCTGTTAACTTGGCTTTTTGTTTAAATGTGAGCCATAGACAGGTTCCTCCTCTGTCATCCTGTAATTGATTTAAAAAGTTAAATTGCAGAATGATCCTATTATATTTTGGGTATGTACTGGAGCGTGACTGAAGCAAATGAGTGCATTTTGTATTTAATGTTTGTAATACACTGATAATAACCATATGCTCTTGCCTTGAGTGTTGCATATTCTAACCTTATATGATAAATAATGCAAATGTAGCAGTCTCTGCAAATGCCAGAGAAAATGAGGTGAAAGGATGGGAGAGGGCAAAGAAGAGAAGGAGCAGAGAGGGGAAAATGATAGAGCAGGAGCTAGCATAACTAACTGATTGTTGTGCTGTCAAATTGATTTGCATGAAAAAGGCCAACCTAATTGCAACACTTAGCTGCAAAATACTGATAATACAGAGCAGGATTACAAAAGGACATGGAGTAGCTTTTATTAAGAAGGATTTCCTGGGTTTATTTGAGAGATGCACAAACATCTTCTGTTTCTCTGGAGACTGTTCAAAGCAGTGTGTCCCTCATGTTCATTCTGGCATGATGTATCCATCATGCACGTGCATGCATGCCAATGCCTCAGTATTTTTGATCAAATAAAGTATTTCTACTATATAAACCTAATATTTTTATTTTCTTTGTAGGGGTTGGACAGTAATGTCTCCTTGAAAAGTGGCACATGGGCCACTAAGTACCCCCTATGAATTAGTAGCTGTAAATCCACCTTTAGCAGCAATAACTTTAAGTAATTGTTTATAACTTTATCAGTCTGTCACATTGTAGTGGGGGAATTTTGGCCTATTCTTCTTGACAACATTGTTTTAGTTGATCAATGTTTTTGGGGATTCTCTTATGCTTAAGGTTTTTCCAAAGCTTTTTAATTGGTTTGAGGTCTGGACTTTAACAAGGCCATCGCAAAACCCTAATTCTGTTATTGTTCAGGTATTTTGATGTAGACTGGTGTGCTTCATATCATTGTCCAGTGGCATAACCCAATTTAGACAAAATTCTTGCTGTTTGACAGATGGCCTCACATTTCACTCTAGAATACTTTGGTAATACTGGTATGGAGTAGACTTCATGGTCAACTTCGTGACTACATGTTACCCAGGTCAGGGCTACAAAGTCCTAATCATCACCTCTCGTGATGCCAAGTTTGACAGTGGGTATGAAGTGTTTCTCCTGAAATGCTCTTTTCACCAAACAAGGCGCTGGGCATTAAGGCCAAACAACTCCACTCTTGTCTCTTCTGTCTGTAGGACATTGTTGCAGACGTCTTGTTCAGATGAGTTCAAATGTTCAGATATACAGCTTTGCAAACCTCAGTTGTGCTTTCATGTTCTTCTTAGACCGATGAGGCTTTCTCCTGGCAACCCTTTGAAACAAACATTACTTGGTCAGTTTTCTTTTAATTGTGCTGTCTTAGTGAGGACTATAGTGTCTCAGATGTACCTCCTAGTTTTTTTGGTATTTCTCTCGCATTGCACGGTCTGACCTTGGGGTGAATATGCTAGGATGTCCACTCCTGACAAGACTGGCAACTGTCTTGAATGCTGTAGAAGGCTGAACTACAAATAGTTAGGAACTTCTTAACCCATTCTAGATTGATATGCAGCAATACTTGCTTCTCTAAGACCATTGCTTATGTCTTTCCCTCTTGGCATTGTGTTAACACATCTCTTGCTCCAGACCAGCAAACGTCTGCTTTTATATAGGTCTGTACACTTGCTGGTGATCAGTTAATCACCTTGGAATAAAACATAATCAGAGCTTTCTCAGACGTGGCCTCATAACAAGAAGCACCCAGATTCAAATCCACTAGTCTTTCTGTTTGGAGTTTGTATGTTCTCCCTGTGTCTGTGTAGGTTTTCTGTGGGTATTCTGGCTTCCTCCCATAGTCTAAAGACATGCAGTTAAGCTAATTAGTGACTTTAAATTGTTTATAAGTGTAAATGTGAGTGTGAATGTTTGTCTGGGTGTCAGACTAATGACCTGTACAGGGTGTGCTCAGTTGCAGCTGGGATAGACTCCAGGTCCATGTAACCCTTAACAGGAAAAGCAGTTAGGATATTAAATGGGTGGATGAATGGATAATATGACATTTGGGCTTATCATCACATTGATCTGTACTCAAAGTATTAAAGTCACCTGCGGAAGAGTAGAGGTGTGGAAAAGTCCACAATTGTGGGTGGTGGATTAGCGCTGGGAGTCATGATGCTGCCAAAGGCAGTACTTCTTTCTTCCCTTTGTTCCTTTCTTTAATAATAAATGAAGGATGTTTAAAATTATGAAACCTGCCTCAAAAATTCAATTTAGTGTTGGGCCTTGTAGGAAGGAAATAAAAAAGTGTTTTGTGTAAAAGATGATTGTTTTGCTTTAGTACTTGCAGTGGGGCCACTATTATATGATGTAATATGCCATGGGATAATAGGTGGTATGTGATTTTAGCGAGTCATCTAGTTCCTACTCATGAATGCATGTTGATAGTAGTTGGTGGTCTTAACCTGCTAGACATACTTGATGGTGAATAGGATCTGTTCACCATTAAGTAAGTTTTGTTTCCATAAGATGTTTTTCCACAGGAGAATAAAGGAAGGAGCATTAATCGTTGGTGACTTTTGATCTGACTGTTTTGCTATATAAAACCCCGTCTGCTGAAAATCGCATTTCTGTCCAAACAATTTCCCTCTGGGATTAATAAAGTTTTTTTGAATATTAAATCTTGAATATTTAACCAAACTGTAACTGTGAATATCTTCATTATCATCATCATTATCCTTATTAAACATCTTCAGTAATCCCACAATATGTGAATTTCACCTTGGGAATCACAAAAATATGTATCTGTCTATAATTATGTTGTAATGCTACATTTAAGGAAAAGAGAGTTACAATGAGGTAGTTGGTGTAGATGGAGATTGGGTTTTTGTTTAAATTTGAATACTGACATTCTGGGCGAAATGAATGTTGGATATTTCTTTATAAAGCCAGATCACAGTCTGTCCCTGATCTTAATCCAGTGTAATACTTCGTGTACATTTAATTGATATGTTGATGTGTCAGCATATTTGTGATTTCTCATTTCAGTTAATTGTAAACATATGGTCACTATGTTAATAGAAAATTGTGTTGGGTTGTTACATTCCCCACAAAAATGTATTGGTGATTGCAGTTTAGTTGTATTGAAACGTCTACGTCTACAGAAATGGTTGTAACATTATGTGACAGTGGTTAAACCTGTGCCGGTAAACATGCTCTCTGTGAAGAAAATCGTATTCATTTGTAATTGTAACTGACAAAATTTTGGAGTTTACTATTTGTGGGTGAGGTACTCGTACTTTATCTTACTTTTACACCACTACTTGGACAATTTCAGGCACCAATTACTTTGCAGATTGCCCCAGTGTCAATACAAAATATATCCATCCCTCCATCCATTATCCTAACTGCTTGTCCTCCTAAGGGTTGCAGGAGTGCTGGAGCCTATCCCAGCTGTCATAGGTCAAGAGGCGGGGTACAGCCTGGTCAGTTTGCCAGTCTATCACAGGGCTGACATATAAAGACAGACAGCTATTCACACTCACATTCACATATGGGAAATTAACCTAACGGCATGTCTTTAGATGGAGGGATTAAGCCAGAGTACTAGGAGAGAACCCATGCACAAACGGGGAGAACATGCAAATGTGGTTCGTGGTTTCCCCAAAGTTATAGGAGCAATCTTTCTATAAAGCATTTCTTCCTGCATTTCTAAGGTTTTGTTGCTATAGCTTACTGATCAAAGTGATTATTAGCCTCTCCTACTAACAGGTTTAATTCCTCTGGATTGAATTTTCCTTTGTGTTTACACTGGTCATTATCCATGATAGAAACAAGTGAAACACACAAGTCCTAATTTAATTATGATTGCCTCCACCATGTTTGCAGCTTTGTCAATCACAACATTTTTCTTGGTAGATGACCTGCACAACGGCCACAAATGAAACTTGCAATTTTCAAGTTGGGCACACAATTTACTACTCGCTCAGTGTTTTTCTAGTAGTTTTTGAGGGCTTGCATTTATACAGGTGCTGGTCATATAATTAGAATATCATGAAAAAGTTGATTTATTTCAGTAATTCCATTCAAAAAGTGAAACTTGTATATTATATTCATTCACAACATACAGACTGTGTATTTCAAACGTTTATTTCTTTTAATTTTGATCAGTATCTCAGAAAATTAGAATATTGTGAAAAGGTTCAATATTGAAGACATGGTGCCACACTCTAATCAGCTAATTAACTCAAAACACCTGAAAAAAGACTTTCAGGTGTTTTGAGTAGACTCAGTCTAGTTCTGAAGGCTAGCTCTGTAGGCAATCATGGGGAAGACTGCTGACTTGACAGTTTTGACACCTTGCACAAGGAGGGCAAGACACAAAAGGTAATTGCTAAAGAGGCTGGTTGTTCAGAGCTCTGTGTCCAAGCACATAAATAGAGAGGCGAAGGGAAGGAAAAGATGTGGTAGAAAAAAATGTACAAGCAATAGGGATAACCGCACCCTGGAGAGGACTGTGAAACAAAACCCCTTCAAAAATATGGGGGAGATTCACAAAGAGTGGACTGCAGCTGGAGTCAGTGCTTGACTGAACCACCACGCACAGACGTATTCAAGACATGGGTCTCAGCTGTAGCATTCCTTGTGTCAAGCTACTCTTGAACAAGAGACAGCATCAGAAGCGTCTCGCCTGGGCTAAAGACAACTAAGACCGGAAGCTGCTGAGTGGTCTAAAGTTATATTCTCTGATGAAAGTAAATTTTGCATTTCCTTTGGAATCAAGGTCCCAGAGTCTGGAGGAAGAGAAGAGAGGCACAGAATCCACATTGCTTGAGGTCCAGTGTAAAGTTTCCACAGTCAGTGTTGGGTGGGGGTGCCATGTCATCTGCTGGTGTTGGTCCATTATGTTTTCTGAGGTCAACGCAGCCATCTACCACGAAGTTTTAGAGAACTTCATGCAACTTTATGGAGATGCAGATTTCATTTTCCAATTGGACTTGGCACCTACACACAGTGCCAAAGCTACCAGTACCTGGTTTAAGGACCATGGTATGCCTGTTCTTGATCAGGCATACCAGCAAATTCGCCTGACCTTAACCCCATAGAAAATCTATGAGGTAATGAAGAGAGGAAGATGCAATACGCCAGACCCAACAATTCAGAAGAGCTAAAGGCCAACATTGGCTCTCATAACAACTGAGCAGTGCCACAGACTGATCGACTCCATGCCACGCCACATTGCTGCAGTAATCCAGGCCAAAGAAGCCCCAATTAAATATTGAGTGCTGTACATGCTCCTACTCCTACTTTTCAGTTGGCCAACATTTCTAAAAATCCTTTTTTTGCATTGGTCTCTATTTTCTGAGATACTGAATTTGGGATTTTCATTAGTTGTAAGTTATAATCATCAATAAAAAAATAAAGGTTTGAAATATATCAGTTGTTGTGTGTTGTGAATGAATATAATATACAAGTTTAACTTTTTGAAAGGAATTACTGAAATAAATCAACTTTTTCATGATACTCTAATTAATGACAAGCACCTGTACTTACTTATAATGACAATTGGACTTTTTTATTTTCCTCAGCTTTAATTGAAGTAGATGTGGATCACTATGGAAAGATCTGGGTGGGAGACATCACCAGCAACCTCCATGTGAGATGGGTAAATGTGTCATAATCCACAAAAACAGCCACAAAAGATTTGGAGATTTATGGACTTGTGAGACCTAGATTAACCTATCAATGTAATGTAGAGACCAAAAAAATGGAGGAGAAAAGGATCTACTCATGACCCAAACCATACAAACTCATCTGTGAAGCACGCTCATGAACGGGCTCCCTAATCCTTATTGATGGTACAACCCATGGTATTGGCAGAATTAAAACAGAGGTGTAAAAAAACAGTTTCTCTGCCAAGTCATAGCGAAATTCAAACTAATTGGGAGGAACCTTATCATGCAGCACAACAATAATTCAAAACACACAGCAAACAAAACCAAAGACTTCATTAGAGATAAAAGGTGGGTGGTTAGATTGGCCAGATGCATAACCACACCTTAAACCAAATAAACATGCATGTCAGCTGTTGATTGAAGGGAAATATCCACCAAAACAAATAACAGAAGGAGGCAGTAGTAAAGGCCTGAAAAAGCAAATGAAAAGTAGATAATTTGCTGATTACAATGAGTCACAGGATTGATATAGTTACAGCAAATATGCAGCCAAATATTTTTCTTTATTTAGTTTAAAGCTATGTGTGCCAATACTTCTGCTCATTTAAACTTTTGGTGGTTTGATTTAAATGTTGTATGTTGTTGTATGTATGTATATCAACCTTGATGCCCAAACATCTTCAAACTGTTTTAAAAAGGAGATGCTACACCATGGTAAACATGCCCCTGTCCCAACAATTGTGAGACCTGTAGCAAGCATCAAATTTGAAATGAGCTCATTTTGTGCATAAAATTGTCAAATGTTTTAGGTTTGAACATTTGTTATGTTGTTTATGTTCTGTCGTGAATAAAATATTGGCTCATGTGATTTGAAAGCCTCAGTTGTAATTTTATTCAAATTTAAAGAACGTCCCAACTTTGCTGGAATTCAAGTTGTATATCTCTATATCTACATAAAGCTAGAGATATATCAGTTGTCAACGTGAATTTATATTATAAAAGCTACTTAGACGGTCATTTGTGTCAGATTAGTATAATGTATAGTGAAGCTTGCTAGTGTTAAAATTTTCAGTCTGCTATATAATTTCATTTGAATCTGTTTTAGGTCTTAGTCAAATCTTACTCTCTACCAGGCTTTTTATTATTTTTTTCTTCTACTGCAGGGTTACCCATGCCCATCATCACTCTCCATATCCTGTTCCCTCTTCATATTCCTCCCCCTTTTTCTCTGCCCTGTCTGATCCTGCACATCTTCTTCACAGTGACTAGTGTGACGGTAGGCAAGCAAGAGCATAGTGCTTTAACGAAACCATTACCAAAGAGCTCTGGCCGGGAGGAAGTCTGGCTCTTTTGCTTCTGCTGCTACTACAGAGACTGGCTAATATTCCTGTCCACCGCATTGAGAAATATAAGGAGAAATAGGCATTTCATCTTAATGAACCTTTGCCTGAGAGTCGACACACAAGAATAAGGCAAATCTATAAAAAAGTTCTGAGAAGTAAAAGGCATAAAAGGCTGTTAGCTCTAAAAGGCACATTTCCTGCTTTTGTTCTGGTCATGATCGAGGTAATTCTCTAGATTTGCACTGAAAACACTACTTAATGTCTTTGGCTTGTGGGAATAAAAATGAAAATGGGTCTCAAGGTCCTTATTACAAGCCTTTTGTGTCAATCAATTTCAAGCAAGTTTTTCTGTTCTCTCCAGCCTCCCTTTGTAACCTTATATAAAATGGGATATATACAGTGTAAGAAACAGGAGTTGAAGCTGAAGTGTGTCTTCTCTGACCAGGTCTAGTCAGTTACATGAACAACTTTAGATATTTTGTCAGTTTTAGATAGGATAGATAACCAAACCTATGCTTAACAAAAATAATTACTATTCATCTGTTGACATTATCGAAGAGAATGACTGCATTAAACGCTGCAATAGAGTCCTATAGACAGTATGACACACAGCATGTCTACAGTACTTAAACAGCTACAGATGCATGTCGTCTTACTTCATAAATCCTTTTATTTAAGTTGGTGCCATCTTTTGAGCAGTTCTCATAACCTTTGCAGTAGGATTTGCCAAAAAGTCTTGGAAGAAATGTCTTTTTCAGTCCAATTAAGTCTGTCATTGCCCTTTAGCAGTAAAGTGTGGAGGCAGCAGATTTTTTCCACAGCCAGCAGAGGTCATGTTCATGTGTGCTTGCCTAGCTCTATTCTTATGAGTGCCTTTTTCTCATCACATTCATAGCTCAGCTCATTTTGAGTGGGTGGGACAGGGGAGATTTCAACCAGACAGGTTGTCTCCTGACAGCACTGTAAATTGTGAATAACATGTAATTTCTAGAGGTCCTCAGTGTTACATGCTCATAGTGTTTCAGCAGGACTTAGTATTATTAGATCAGAATAGCATATGGGGCAGGGAACATCCCGTTCTAGATAGTACTATAGCTGTCTATCTAACATGCTGAGCTTGAGAGGCATAGTGCAGCAGGGATGATGATGCCATCACAGAAGAGAGGGATAAACGGGAGAAGGGGGGTTAAATTAGAATATCCTATTACAGACAGATTAATGTATAGAAGAAAACTGCAGATTATAGAAAGAAAACTGGTTAAAGATGTAGGAGAAGTGAATGTAGTAAGAGGTCACTAATCACAAGATGTTGAAAACTACAGGTGATTTTAAGCAGACTCCCAAAACAAAATACAAAATAACCTTTATCATGTTTTGAAAGAGGTAGTTTTAATTATAATTGCAACATTTGACTTTGATCACCGTACAGACACAATATAACCCCAGTCTACATATTTTTGAATACCTCTTCTAATTATTTTTACCTGTTGCTGCATCAGGTAAATATAAACATTTGTGCACTGGCATTAATCTTCAGCTTTTTTTCCCCTGGCTTTATTTAAAAATGCTGCAGAAATGTGTAGTTTGAGACATTTTTGCTTTGCAACAGAATAAACTATACTTCTATATCCCGATTTTGATATTGATCACTATTGGCTTTCTTTTTTTTATATTGAATGTTTCAAATATACTAAAAAGTGCTGTTAGTGTGGCAATGCACAGATTTTGATCAACTCATATCTTCATTAGATAACTTATTTTCTTCATATAAAACTCTGTACAAAAAAAGTTTGACATCTCTTATGGGAACCTTGAATGGAGGTAACATCAATTTTGTCTTTCATTAGAAGTCATCAGTGTCATAACTTTGCCAAAGCAAAGATGTCAACTTAGGTCCAGACTTTAAGTGGCTCTACAGAGCTCAAGTTGCTCCCTTAACGCATAGTATATCAAAGCAGCCACTTAAATGTGTGTGGTGGGTGATGATATAGTCTGTATTACAAAGCTGGGGTGGAAGAGTGGTGGTGTTAAATGTCTGCTGGCGTAATGAGAGAGTGAGCTGTCAAAGACATACATGTAATGGCTCCCTTGCCAGCCGCCCAGTTCAGGCCCTGTGGGACACAGCATAGACATACTATTTCTTTCACGCTGTCTCATCTCCTGCTCCCTCCTTCACTCTCACTCTCCCTTTCCCTGAGGGAGAAAACTCTGACCGGGCACAGGGACCATGGCAGGACTCTCATATCTTTTGTCTCTCACTGTTGCTCAGTAAATTTTACATATGCCAACAATTCCATATACACATACAGCATCTCACTGAGCATGTAGGACTCAGGAGGAGCATTTAGGGACTGTATCCCATAAGATGGCCTACTCTGTTCAGTATACAGTTGGGTTTCTCATGGGCAGTCAAGTGTGCCCTCACTGAAACAGGCCAACAGTCAGCAGCGTCTCAATAGACCGGCCAAAATAGTCACTCTTATGGTACATCTTTATCTCTCTGACAGCCATAGTATGGTTAAGGATTACTGTTACTGGATTGAGTTCATGGTCAACGTCCTGCTGAGCTTATTCTTCAAGTGCCAAGGTATTTTAGTATTGTAACTTCACTGGGAAAAGACAACTTTGATATCAAAAAGGGGATAAAAAAAGTATTTAGTAGCTAGCTATGTAATATTTCAACTAATATATGTTGCAGTTGTACACGTACTCTTAAATACAGGATTTCATAAAGTGCATGTGCTAGTTTATGGCAGAGCTTACTCCTCTTCTTTCCCAGCCAAGCTTTAGGCATTAATTTGGAGAGTTGAGACTTGCCATTATGACAGTTCTTTCATCAGCCATTACTGGTGATGTTAATGGCATCCCTGTGCTGACTTTAAAGACTGATTATCACATTGTGTAGGTTGATTGACAGTTGACCTTCACAGCAGTTTATGAAAAGCTGGCTCGATTCAGTCGGTCACCTCAATTCCCTCAGTGACCGCATATTAATACTAATCAGATTACCAAGAACCAATTAATCTGCAGACCCCAGACAAGACAGTGGTTAAAGAGATAGTGCTGGTTGTCAGCTTGGTCAAAGCAGTCCACATACACAAGTAGAATTATTTAATTCCCACCAGGTAAGGTTAAACTGATACGTCATGATATACAGCTAGCTTACTTGTGTCAGAAATCAGAGGCGTCATGTAAAGTCGCTGTACCTTGAGAAGACATCTGTTAATAGTTTCTAATTTGATAGTTTCTGAAAACATGATCTGTTTTTTTACACGCATTAGTTGTGTATGTTTATGTTGTGTTGTGTATGTTTAATTAATTACAGTAATTAATTGTATTAAAAAGTAAACCTATTTTATTCACCTTGATGTATGAAACTAATTTACTCAAATTACTTAACCCGTCCATAAGTGATTTCACTGTAGATCTGATGTTTTAATACCCTAAAGTTTCAAACTATCTGGACACTTTTTTGTAGGAAAATAAAGTAGCCATGAAATGACATTTCTAACTTGCGGGCCATATCGTCTTGACCCACATATGTACTGGTGTGAGGTTTTCTGCCTGTCACAGATGAAGCTTATCACTTCTCAAATTGAGTTTTGTGGGTAACATTGATAATTAAACAGCTTCATTTGAGGGTGAGGAAGGGAAGGACTGTGTTTGTAGAGAAAAAGAGAGAGAGAGAAAGAGCACATTCTCAGACAGTAGCTGAAGCTTTGCAGAATAGCCCAGCAATATTAGCTCATGCTGAGCTGCATAATGTAGTGGGCCTGCATGCATATTAATATCAGCACTCTGCATAATGTTTACATCTTATGACAGGCTCAAAAATACACAGACACACCCTGGTGTTTGTTAACATTTGCTATGCTTCGCTATGCTTATTTGCCTCCATGTTCCCTCATACAGGAAGGGATGTCCCCCAGCCCTGGTCTTACCCTTGTTAGACCCGTGTTAGCTTCTCTGTCCCAGGCTGCCAGCTTCTTCCCCACACTTGACCAGTGTTGCACACTAACATTCCTTAGAAATGCATGGTGAACGTGTATGATGCCAAACGAGTTCCTCGTTACCTCCCTCCCGCTCAGTTAGTGGAAGCTTTTGGAAGAACTACAGCGACATCTGCATGTGCCATGCTTAAAAAGCGCCAAGGTTCATACCCACCCACTACAGTGGGCTTCCCCTGCCAGCTTGCTCCCCATCTGCACTGCCCCTCCTTCTTACCCCTGCGGCACTCATTTCTCAAATTACTAAACATGTCTAATTGTGTGAGGCATGAAGCTCACTTCATTTGAATATTCTGGCTTCAGGGGGATTTGCCTTGCATAGGGGAAGAATTAAGCAAGGATGTCTGGAAAAAGAGAGATCCACAATTAGATACAGAGGTCTCTGTGGAATAAAATTTTACCATGGAATTGTTGTTTTCCATGCTGTTCATGCCATTGCTAATTGGGGTATTGTTTTGTGTGAGAACTGATTCCATTTAATAGAACAGAATTTTTAATTTTACTCCATTTTTTATTTTCAGCAATCAATGTCTTATTTAGGATGTTTTTTTATTGTTTTTTTATCTGCATTTTTCAAATTTTAATATGGGGTCAGTGTATTTCTATTTAACTTCAGCCTCATGTCCTGTATTATGTTATTCACTTGCAAGTTTCCTGTGTGTGTGTGTGTGTGTGTGTGTGTGTGAGATATGGGAATGGGATGGCATGGGGGCTAGTATAACATTATTTGATCCAAATCTAATGGGCCTGGCTCTATTTCAAGAATCAGGTTTAGGTTAGTGGGGTATATTTTATGATAATCTGTCTCTGTGAGGAATAACTTGAAGCAGCTTTTGCTGTTTAGTGTAGGAAGATTGTGGGAAGGGCAACAGAATAGCCTTGGTTATTCCTATCAATCATAAGGTTTTTAGTCATTCAGTCTCCTAGTAAGTAACTTACTAGCATTTAGCCTGGCTCACACCTGCCAGCAGTCACCTGCAGTGATCATTTAAAATTTTAAACCCTCAAATAAACTCTAACAAACTTAATGGCTAAATGTTCATACAGATTTTGGATTCCCAGTGTAGTTGGTCACATGCAAATATTTTGTGAAATCTGGTACAATAATAAATCAATTTATTTTCTGTTCGCAATTGCACAAACTATTCTATCTGTTCAACGTGAACAGACATTCACTGTATGTGAGTCAGCTTCCTTTACAGATTGTAATGGACTCAAATAATACATCGGAAAAGTTAAGCGCACTGACTTTTTTTAAATTAATGTTGAATTAAACAAATTGGCAGGTTGCCAGAACCAAGCGCCAAGCTTTAGAGATTGTAATCACATAATGAGTCGCTTTTTTTTTTTTTTTTTTTAATAAATATATTTTATGCTTTTCTGTTTCCACTCCCCTGGTCTCTCTTGCCATTTGCCTGTATGCCTTAGCGATGTAATGATATGCAAATGAAATATGCATAAAACCATTCTGCTGTAGGATGATTAAGCACAGGGGATATTAGCCAGTGCTCGCCACAGTGTCTGTTGTCTTCTCTGCATTCCGCTTCATCCAGGCACCAAAAACACCACTCTAATAAAGATCAGTGCTGCTAAAGCAGTAATAATTTGAATAACACAAATAAGATCCAGTTTGAGAGAAATTAGATTCCAAGGTTTCTCCTCGCTCCAGTTTTGTAAGATCCAGAACCAGAAAAGGCAGATGTCTTCATGTAAGAGAGTTGCTGCTCTAGAGAGCAGGCAGAGAGCAATGAGACCAGGTTTTCCAAGACACAGCACTTGAATATCACTGGCAATGCAGGAGCTTTTCTATGCTTGTTTGTGAGTACTGTGGCAATATTTGACTACTGGCATATAACGAAGGAAGAAAAATATCCCCTTTCTTGCTCTCTCTCTCTCTCTCTCTCTCCCCCCTACACACACGCACACACACACATAAACACACACTCCACCCCCATGCAATTCTGCTCTCTCGTGCAAGCCCTCTTTTTTTTTTTGTAATCCATTTGTGTAATGAAGACGCCGCACAATTAACATCCCCCATGGAATTAAATAAAAGGGTGATTATCCAAAGTTCATTAGCTCCGAAAGATTAGAATATCCACGTATTCCCCCGTAATGAATATGGAAAAAATATGGCACCAATTACAAATTAAGTTGTTAATCGTATTTGTTGCGATATCGATTACCGCATTTGAGATGCCCAAAAGATGCCATCTTTCAAGCGGTCCTTCCTCAGTGGTGGTACAACCAGATTCAGACATCTTGGTAGTGCCAAGGTTGGTAGCAAGCACAGAGATGTTATAATCCCTCCCTTTGGATGACTTCCTTAATTATTCATAATGCACAACCAAGCCTCTTATACAAAGAAATCCCTGAGAAAAAATGAAAACAAAAATAGTTTGATGCCAGTGGATGAATATCCTTGCGTTGCTAATTGCTGTTTTAATTCCGACTGTGCATACTAACGATGAAAATTAACTTAATGAAAGCCTCCGTTGTGTCTTTGCAGCGATGCCCATCCTTGGCTACATGCCCGATGCCAGCAGACCTCGCGGGAACCACAGAAATGTTCCTCCGGACTCACATAGTCCACCGAACCACAACCCAGATCAGTTGGCAAGCCTGCGTTGCATCTGTTTATGATAGTTTAGCGCAGGAGGGAAGATCCTGAAAGGGTGGAGTTTGTTTCTTTTGGATAGCTGGCAAGAAGGGGGCAAAAAAGTCGTAGAGATACGGGGTGTGGAGGATCTAATGAATTCCCACGGCCTCACTACCCCCAGTTTGTTTGCAGGCAGGCCAGCACCTCCCCTCAGTGCCACTTGAACTTGCCTCCTCCTTCCTGTGACTTCTATACCTATTCCACTGAGTTCCTGTTGTGTCCATATCACTTCTCTCACTTGAGTCTCTTGCTGCTGGATACTTATAATTCTGTAAATATACAGGAGTCGCACAAATACATGCATTCTTCTCTGCTATTGCTTGACTTGCTGCAGATGTAAAAAATTCATGATATTTTTTATAACATTTTTCTGCTTCACAAACTTGTTCCTGTCACAAAAACAAATCTTCTAGAAGATGTGTGGCTAATTTTGACTAGTACAAGTTCACATAGATGAAAAGTTAATTTATTCTTGTCTGTCCGTTGATTGTAATTTGTCTCAACAGTTCATTAGTATTCATCCTCGTGTTTGCATTTTTTTCTCGCTTTTGTGTCTGTAACATTGTAAACAGCTGCCATTGAGCTTCAGGCATAGTCCCTCAGGTCCATGTTTGCTCCCTCCTCCTCATGTGGTTGGCAGATTGGCAGTGTCTGTTGCAGAAGTGCCTATGGTAGATGTTTAATGTGCCTGCCAGCCAGTGCAATAAGAAATGGCAGCTCACACTAAAAGATGTGGGGCAAAGGGGGAAGGGAGTTGGCACAAAAATGCACTCGCTACAAGCTCTTTACTGATAGTTATTCGCTGGTTTTGTCTTCATCTGTTTTTTGTTGTTGTTGTTTTTTCCCTTTATGGACTCTTTTGTTGGTAATTGAAGTCATTCCTTTTGATAGTGTCATCCTAATTTACAAAGCAAATTTGGCTCTAATTAGTCATATCAGGTGATATGTCTTTGTTTGTTCTTTTCTCTTTCTCTTCTCTTTTATTTTGCAACCGATACGTGAAGGATATCCTTTTGTGACGATTTGGCTTAATTGTGGTATATCCCTTGTTCTTCGCCAGTTTTCGTACCAGATGCCATCACATTCCCGCTATCATGCCACTTGAGACCCGCAAGTACCGAGTTATTGCTCCTTGGGCATCCTCCAGATCAGTGACTTTTACCAAAGTCCACGTGTCAACTGTGAGATTAAAATGGCAACTTCCCAGTGTACGTCCTTTACTGCTAACAAATTAGTTGGCATGGCATCTTCTGCCCAGATGGCTGGCTGCCTGGCACAGAGCGCTCTGCCTCAGATGGTTAGAGAGAGAACAAGACAGAGTGAGTGGGAGGAGCTTCCTTTTGTGGCACTGCCACACGCCCATTATAACTAGAACAACAAAACAGCTCCAAGGTTCTGCTGTTTTGTTCTTTTATTAATTATGTGACACTGCCACAATTTCCCACTTTTGTGAATGATGTACCCTTCGCTGTAGGCTCACCCCGTGTCTCACATCTTCAGGTTTGCTGTATTTGTGGGTGCTAGATATGCACCCTTGTACCACCTTCATGGTGCCATGCAACAGCAGCTAATCCATTTGAATGGCATCACCCAGAATTAATTGAAATGTAGGTCATATCTGTAAGTCTTCATCAGCAGAGGTTTACTTGTCCTTCAAGATGGTCCAGAAATAATGACCAGTTAAATGACCCATATCTTCATTCCAACTTTTCCAACAGTCCCACATCCATAAAAAGAGTTTGATGATACCAAAATGACAGAAACCCTCTGTCTCCCAGGCTACGTCTAACCACCTATCCTCCAGAGCGAACAGAAGTCTGCGTTGGTGCTACCACTGAGTGGATGGCACTGTGCCAACTTCTCTCTGCCATCAAGCGCATTCGCTCCTTGTTTCCCTTATTTGCCCATCCCCTTTTCTCTCACAGTCTCTCTCTTGCCCACCCTCCTCCTTTCCTTATCATTTCTTCCACACATCCAATACACCCACCTTCCATCACCCTCTTTTCTTCTATGGGCTTGACATTAATTAACATTTGGGTTAATTGATTCTAAAAGCTGATGATTTCTTCCAACACAAGCCAGCTGGCGAGCTGTTTTGTCCCATGCCATGAAACCTTTTTTCAACAAAACCTGGTTGAGGCTGTGTCTGTACACTGCGCACACAATACACAGTGTAGAATCTGAAGCTGCTTATGCGATTATAGTTGATTTTGTTGCCTGATCCTGCTACACAGTGTTGTCATTCCATTTTAGTTCTTCTTTCTACTACCTATCATTATCATTTTATTCTCACTACTTCTTTTGCAGTTCTACACTTGCATCCCTTCTCACTTCTCAACTGTCTCTATTTGTAATTTTGTTTAGTTTGTTTCACACTTATTTTCTTTTAAGCTGCATTAGCTTTCTTTTAAACTGTATCTGCATTGCTGTTATTTAACATAATGCTTACAAGCAAAATGACTGGACATATTGATGAAGCTCTTTATATATGTATGGTAATTATCCTTTCTCTCTATTGTCATTAGCCGTTTCATCAGCATCGCATAGCTAATCAAATGATTATCTTGGCCGCATCTGCTTTTTCTCTTTCATAGCTTTTTATTCTAGGCATTTGTTACAGAACTGATGAGATTAAAAGCAGGAGAAAGTTTAATTATTTAATAAAATCCCCCTCCATCTAAAGAGGGTTGGCTCAATGCTGTTAATTAGCAATGGAGTGTCTTGTTTTAATAGTAGCAGTAGAATAGACTATTTAAGAAAGAAATTTACAAACGCTTGCTAATACCGTTTATTACATTTCTACATATTCTTTCTGCCTTTCTCTGTATATGTCCTCGCACACTTTATATCTGATGGTTGTTTTGTTGTAAAACCTCTTTAAGTCTTTTTCAGTGCGTTGTTTCAAGTATGCAGTGGCAAGGTGCTTCATTAGGCTCCAATGGGCTTTTCTTTCTTGTTTTACACTCTTTTTTGTTATTAAATAAAAAGCAGTAACTGGACAATTGAGACAACAAGAGGAAACCATTATGCAAATGGACCTGTATTTGCATAATGTCTTATGCCAGGAGTATGCAAATGAATCGTATAATTTATGAACGCTTGCATCTGTCTCGTAGTGTTCCCATAACTTACAAAGAGTTTTTTCCTCCTCCTCTCTCCTCCTACCCAACCTGGCACAACATGCATGACACTCATAGACCAGACCCACACTAAACAAGCACACCCACAAAAGGGGTTGCTGGCTGGGTACGATGACTGGGTGGGAAAAAACTTGTCTGGCAGACTGATTGGGAATAAGGAGGTAGGCAAGGGGAGGGGATGGGTGGTATGGGAGAAATGTGTAGGGGGGCACATAAATCCCTCCACAAAGGGTCGGTAGCAGATGCTAATTCTCTAAAACAACTGCGAACTAAATAAAAATGAGAGACAAAAAAGAAAGGCAGACGATTTCGACTGGGTGGAGCGACAGTGATTTCTGACTTTTCTTTTTGTCTTGTTGCAAGAGCATTGGTTGTGCTCTTCTGTCTTTGATGCCCGCTTTGAGATTTATTTATTTATTTTTTTTTTTTTGGACCTGCCAGCTTTTTCGTCTTCGTGTAGGATTTCCTCATGAGTCAGTTGGATGAAGACAGCTGAGTGCTGAGTGGAATGGAGAGGAGAGAGAAACGGAAGGAGAGAGAGGCTGCATCTCAATGCATGCATGTGGGCTCCAGTCAGTCTCTACCAGTACCCTGGGATGCCACCACTCAGCCCAGCCAAGCCCAGCACAGAACATCCACGCTGTATCAAGGGAAACTAGGACCAGACACATCCTGATGTGTGATATAAATTGCACACCAATTGTTTGGGCTTCTCGGCTGGATTCTGTTTACTGCAAATATTCTGTTGTTTGTTTGTGGTGATTGGCCTGATTTGTGTAGTTGTACAAGGCTAATGGCTAAAGAGGCAATTCTACATTATTTTGGAAAAATAAAAGGCGATGGAGAAATCGTTTCACTGGGAATATGAATGTTGGAAAAGGAAACTTTTTTTCCTCTGGGCCTGTTCTTAGTAAAATTCCAGACTTCATGTTTCATATTTTTGCATCAATTCCCTCTGTGCTGGAAGTTGGAATGGACCTTTTTTACGTTTCCTCACACTTGGACAGTACAGAGTTTGTGATTGTTGAACGATGTTTGTGCCAAGACCAATCATAGCACACAAACACAGTGAGTGTGCCTACCTACCCCTGAGCCTGAAGGGGCATCTATTACCTTCTTGTTGGACAGTGATTGTATAGCAGCAGTTGCGTGTATGTGTGCATAAGGGCACATGTACCTAAAAGAAACAAAAAGACACATATTTCACTATGGTTGTAAACACGATGTCTCTCCTATTTTTAACAAATGAAGACAGATACACATATTCTTAAATTAGTGGAATGCATCACTTTCTGTGTTGGTGCATCAGGACTTTGATTTGGAAGAAAGAAAGAGTACCCATGAAAAAACACACCCTTACATTGTGCTGTTTTTTTTCTTCGTCTCTCTCTATCACTTGATTGCGTTTGGGGTCTTTAATTCCACTTTGTACCTGTCGTAATTAATATGAAAAGATCATTATCAAATGTAGTTTTTGGTTTCCCTGTGTCCTGTTTGCATTTTGTGTTCACATGCTTACTTGTGTCTAATGATGCAGTGAAATTGCCCAGATTTATTTTCTGTATGCATGGTACTCACGTGAACAATTATTTTCTGAAATTAGCATTCAACTGGCAGCATATCCTATCACATAGACTTTTAATCATGACTAATGAATGACTCATTTACTTGTGGAACATATGCTACTTATATGTACTTGAATGCTGTATCTGCATGTGCATCAGAAGGTTTACATTCAAGTTCTGATAACTGCCAAAATTGTTGTTTTATGCTATACATTTGTATATGCGTTACATATTACACAATTCTTTACAATTTTTTAATTAACATAAAACATCACTTTGACTAATGTTTGGATAAACCAGTTTTTTGCATTGAGTGCGTTTATATTTCTTGCAGCCCTGTAAATAACATGGTAGTGGTAATAACAATGATAAACTAAATAGCAAAGACAAAATTGTTTAATTAACTAAAACAATGAAAATCTTTATCTTGTCACACCTGCTTAAATGTTGTGCTAGCTGAGTATAGCATTTAATTTTAACAAAAGAGGGACCCAAAAACCTAAATGTAGGTTTTTCAAGAATAATGCGTAAAGTAATTCTTTGAAACTAATTTAGATTTTTACATTTGTTTTACATTTAAAATTTTAAGTTATAACATCCACTTCAGCTTGAATCTCCCCTTAATAAATCTCCACAACACAATAATTAAACACTGATAGAAACATATGTGTCACTGGCCTTTTAAAATTATATTAGTTTTAGTTGACAAAAGGAAAATATGCTTAGATTTGTGTGTTGGTTTGTGTGTGTACATGTTTTTTTTAGTTCTGAGGTGCTACCAAAAGTCAAAAGTTTGAACACACATAGGAATGACCATGTTTTTCATGAAAAGATCCATATCTTTACCTGTGTTACCATCATACATACATTTGCATTAGCAAACATGACATGCTATTTCAAGACAGTACTAATGTTTGCAGAATTTAGGCCTCTTTATGTTTATGTAAATATTCCTTTTAAAAAACAGTTGTTTTCAGCTACAATAGTCATTTACAATATGAACAATGTCTACACATTCTTTCTGGTCAGTTTGATGTCTGCTTTTCTTTCACAAACATGGTCATTTTTATGTGTCTAAACTTTTGACTGGTAGTGTATGTTCTGTAGATGTGATCAAAGTGGTTAAAATTTGGCAATAGAATATGCCAAAAACAGCGAGTTTCCAAAGAAGTAGTAGCCCTAAGCAATTCAAACATTTTTGAATTTCAATATTTAGTTTTCTCTACAGATGAAAAATACATATTCAGGATGTTCTATAAAAATTCTATTTACAGTGTGCCTGTAAAACTGAAACATTAAACCCATAATATAGCTGTCCTTATCTTATTTTTACTTGTTTGGACAATTTAACTGGCATATATTTGTATTGTATTTTATTCTCACTGAAATAAATGCAAAGCAGAACTTTGCTCCCATGCCAAACAGGAAGGTAAAAATACCTTGGTAAAAATTCATGTTGGTCCCTCTTATTTCTTTATACAACACAAAGGAATGTATTGAAATGGCTAATGTTATGAATTGGGTTCAATCATATTATCGATTATCAAAGGTGTAAGTCCGCTAGTTGAAAAAATTATATATTTTTTCTCATTGTAGCACTACAACGTAATAAGAAATATCAATATTTAAAATTAGCTTTTTCTGATCACTTTAACAGTATAGTTGATAATTTTGTTCAGAATTAAGGATAAATAGGCAGATGTGACTCATTCAATCTGGGTTGGCCCTGACCTTGCTGGCAGCCTAAGCAAGTTTTTGTGAAAGATTTTGCACAGAAAAGATACTTTTGCTGGAAATAGAAATATATTGACTGATTTGATGCTGCTGAACTAGCACTGATGATAATTTCACTGCAGATGATCTGTTTTCTGTGTAGGGTTTAGGTTAATAAACTTAAGGAAGTTGAACTTTAAACTGCTGTGCCACGTACATAATTTGCATACTGTCCCTTTCTCCATTTGGAAAGATGTTTCAATCCTGCTGCCAGTTTATATCTACCAATATAAGTTAAAGACATTGAGCCACATTCTACATTTGTTTAGTGCTGTTATGCTTAAGCAGACGAAGCTGTGGGCGTAGTAAAAAGTGACAAATTGAAGACGTTATCAGTGACATGCACCTACTAATGTATAACTCTGAAAATAAAGACAACTGATTAAATAGGGTTGCACTCTCCTAGACAACCGCCTATGTCACATATGCCACAGGCCAGCCATGTGTCCACTAATTATGTAATTATAATTAGACATGACAATTTCTGGAGAAATGGCAGTGGGATTTAGGTGTGCTGTAAAAGCTTTCGCTAAACTGTTGTTGCTGGCTCCTACACAGCTTAATCGCATTTTTATCCTTGCATTAGGAGTTAAAACACTGCATGAGTCAAACTCCAGCCCATTAGTCAAAGGAAAATGAGATTAAACATTAAATTGACATGAGATAGTTGTTAGAGTTAAAGTATTACATAGCGTGTAAATCATTCCTGTGTCACTATCATGAGTTTGACAGGAATGTCAGTCAAGTGTAAACAGGGCTGACAGAGAAATCAGCTGTGTTGCCAGTGACTTAGTGCTGGTTTCAAATAAATGAGTTGAATGTGTTTAAGTTCAAATGGTTTGAAAATGATAACTCTGTTTCTTTGTCTTCTTTGCTGAAGTGTGTAATATCAGAGAGATGCTATCTAAATTCAGAATGTAAATGAAAGATTCCGTAGTGGATTAATTTTGCCATGCCATGATGTTTACCAAATCAGGATTGTTTGCAGTACCACTTTGGAACCAGAACTAAAATTTAAACCAGTCATGAGAACCCATTTGTATTTAATGCTGAGGTACATATGTATCACTGGAACTGTCTTCGCATCATTTTCACTGTGCAGACATTGCACAAGTTACCACTTGTTACCACAATACAGGTGTCAGGTGAGATGACTCCAGCACAAAATGCAGTGATTATAGTGTGGGACTGAATGGCATCTATAGCAACAAACGTCAGAGTGGAAGTCAGGTGCTTATGACCCACCTGTGTTACAATATCGATGCCTTGATGTGGTTCCGTTTAGTTAAATTATTAAGTCATACTGGCAGAAATCACTGGGCTTTTTTTTTGGTCTCAAAGATTTTTCTGTTTTCTAAGATTCTTATCCAAGCCAAGCAGATGTATGGAGGTATGTTGACTGTACTCTACAGCCTTCTGGAAGATCAGAAGATCCACTGTCTTCTCTGACATCTGATTGAATATTGTCTGTCTAGACTCTTTTGACTATTCATGTTCTAAATATTTTAGCGTTTAATGGGAATCAAAATAATAGCCTTTTTAAGTTTTATTAAGTTTTTTTTTTAAAGTTTTAGATTTTTGTATTTCATTGCAAGAAAGTGATGCCCTCTAAACCGACGGTGTCCTTGGTTGAATGAAATCAAAAAAGATTGCTTTGTCTAGTTGGTGTGTTTTATTAAATTTTTTTTCTCATGTTGTTTAAGTCTTTCTGTCAAAATTCACAATACAGCCCATTCAGTAATGTGTGACTGTCATGTTAAGAAATAACAGGCAGCAGTTGTTGAGGAAAGAACTGCAATTTGTTCCTTCTTAAAGGAGTAAGTAAAGTGTACGCTTTAGAAAGTGAAGGTCAGATATTTAACCAGGTATGAGAAGGTGAATGTCCTTGGTTAAAAAAAAAAAATATGTGTGTGTGTGTGTGTGTGTGTGTGTGTGTGTGTGTATATATATATATATATATATATATATATAGTACAGTAATTGAAATCTTTGTAGCCTTTTATATTCTATACTTTACTTACAACTTACATGAAATATATCTGTCCATCTGATTAAATTATCTGTTTACCTTTGAGAGAAAACATTGTTTAATCATTTGTGGTACAATCAAAACTAATATTACTTTATAAGTTAGCTAATTCTTGACCTTTAGGTGAATGGCCCACGTACTGTAGTACTCAGTTTCATGCACCTTTTTCTAGAATTTTGAGATGGTAACATCGGATTAAAGGGTTTTTCTATATTATCCTCATGTTGTGTACTTTATTGATTATGGTAGTAAATCACATTGTTTCACATGTTAGTGTTGGTCACAGTTGTATGGGTCTCATTAGATTATACTAATCATCTGAGTCAGTTTATTTTAAGGAACGATAAATTAGTAAACTGTTGACGTTTCAGCTCATATATCGTTTATATTTAAACAATCACATGGACATCTGTTTTTTCAAGTTTCTTAATACATCTAATGCTTCTTGTGATGAACCTGATAATATTTAATGTTCAGAATTTGAAAGCGTGTGGAAAGTCTCCGCCCTTGATTAATGGTGGTGGTGTTGATTAAGCATTACAATAAACTTGACGATTTATGACCTAGTAGCAGCAAAGGATTATGGTACCAAGTGATTGTGTTTTAAAGGAAAGGCATACATGAGAAGCAAGGTTGGATTGCTACATTCAGTAAAAGCTCCTTTCACATTCATTGCCCCTTTTGAGATCTCAGCACATATTAGTAGGTGAGAATTTATTTCAGCACAAGATGTTCCCATAAAAGTGACAATCTTGTTCTACTAGCATGACGGTTTTAGCATTCTGGGTAATGGCATCTGAAATCACAGAGACGCAAATGGGTCTGTCCATAAATATGGTTCCTCTATGAATAATAGAGTTAGTATATACTGTGTACACATTGTTATCAAAGTTTGTGCTCTCCATATGAAATGATGTAATTGATCTTACATTTTGAGTAACCTCTCAGTTTTGGTTGAGAGAGACTTTATAGGGCTATCATGAGAAATAAAAGGGTATTCATGAGGATATTTGTGTGGTATGTAGGTGTAAATAGTCATCTAAAAGTTATTGTATTTATGAATGCATCAATGTGTGTTTCAACAATCTGGCTTTTCCATGCTCACCTTTTACATAAATGATGGATTGCTTCTATAAAGCACTCATCATTTTTCTTAACATTAACTTAGTGCTCTAGTGCTCTCCATCACACACTTTTTCTCTGTGGATCTGTAGAAGTGTGGTTGTTCTGATAATTTACTGTGCCAAAACACGTCTTTTTATAGATAGATTGATTACAGTATTCAGGAGAATTATTTTTAACGTTTTAGCCTTAATTGTTAAATACTAGCACTTGTAGTCCCGCAAAGCAACTTGTATAGGCCAGTCAAAATGACGAGACCAAACTGAATCTGTCTTGCGTCTATGTATTCTTGTATATCTTCTGCATCACTGCAATGCACTCAGCAGATGCTCCTAAGGCCCCTGCCGTCAAATGCCCATTGAACCAGAGACAAGTGCCAAAGGGTAAACATGTTCACTGCCACATGTCTCTTTCTAGAATGACTGCATTAAGCATGCACCACATGCCATAATCAATAAAAGCATGCAAATGTGTGTACTCACACATTCCTGTACATCTGTAATGACTCTAATCGTAAAATCCACACCAGTTCTAGGAAGCCCACGGCTGTGTTAAGGACTTATGTTAATTATTGCGTGCAATTGCACACTAACATGGTTGTAAGCAGAACGCTGCATTATTTAGGTTGAGTGAATGTGATAATTAAGAGTCTTGTAGTTACTTCATAATTCATCTGCTCTAAAGACCCCACAGCTTTCCTTGGATAAACAGAGCTGGCACATGAGGTGATGGAAGATGAGATAACATAGCACTTGTGCTTAGAATTGTTTCCTTTTCTTATTTAGCCCATGGCTAGTTAGGGTAGTAGTTGAGGGTTTAGCTGTTTTTCATATACTCTGCTAACTTAGCCTCACCTCTTATTTAACACCAGTTAGTGGTTCTGGTTAAAATGTACATGGATATATAATAGCTGGACATTAAACAAAGTATTGATCATGCATGTTTAATACTTATCCCGCAGCAACAGAAGGAAAATCTTACAGGCCCCTGCTAATTAGTCACTTGTCAATAACTGACACTAAAGATGTGTTCCAGGGAATAGGCAGCTACAGCTAATGGCTGCTTAAAGAGGAACAACATGCAGGACAGAGAAGGTATGTATCAATGTAATCACATCAAATGAGAACTTAGTTCAAATACACCCCAGTAATATTTTATCCTAAATTTGACACTTGTAACAGAGTTTGAGAGGTAGGTGTGTGCATACGTGTTAAGCATGAACCAAGGCCTCATCTACATGCCTCACAAAAGTTATCTGTATGAAGGAGAGTAGTGATAATTTCCATTTGGGCATCCTCCCACTTCTAAGGTTTTTTTAGTGTACCTTTTTCAGATTTTTTGATATGAGAATTTCTATGCATTTTCAGAAAAAAAAAATTTTTGTACTCTAAATGTGAAAACTGCATTCTGATCTCCCTGAGGACAGTGAGGCACTTTTGCTGGGTCATCAGAACCATACATCCATATAACCAGTCCCTCCTGTCCTTACAGCCCACATTTTCTGTCTGCAGTCTTGTGTGCAGCGTGCTCGGGTAGCTGAAGGTGCTCGTTAAAGTCCATAACTTATCTCACGTTTGAAGCTAATGGGAAGAATACAGGCTGCAGTGAAAAATAAATTACATTTTTCCCCCCTCTCTCTTCCTGCCCTCATAACCTGCAGTGTAATATAGTAGCGGTGAGAGTATGCATTACAGATCTTAAGCATGAGAATTTATCTGTGCTGCACAACGCTGACTGATGCATTTGGAAATAATGTACTAGAGCTGGGCATTACAGGAACCCCTGTAACTAATGGACAGCTCTTGCCTGTTGCCGGCGATGTATATTATTCAGCTGGACTACCTCATCAGCTCCAACAGTTCTTTGGAGGGCTTTGTAGCCACACCAACCACTCAGGGTTTGTATTAAAGTCTCAAGCAATAAAAGCTCCTCCCTTCCTACTTTCTCTCTCTCTTGATCTCGCTCTCTCTCCCTCTCCATTTATTTTGTCAGTAAATCATTTAATTGCCCACTTGCTCACTACGTTAGACTTAAAATTTACATATTTCCAAGAATTCTCAAAGGAGGTTGGTCTGCAGTTAGGTGACTTAGTAATGTATATATAATTTTTTTTTCAGCTTTCAATCAAATGAATCCTTGTATTCTTAAACATGTTGCCAGTGCTACAAAACCCACTAAATATAACAATCATACTCTAGAGGTTCATGCATCTTGTAGCCTTTTAACTAGTTGCTTTGGGTTTGCAGCTTACTCCTTTGCTGTAGTTAAGTCTTGCAGCTTTTACCAGCTTCTTACTTACGTATATACAGTTCCCTCCAAAGGTTTTGGAACAACAAGGATAATTCATTTGTATGTGCTATACGCTGAAGACATTTGTGTTTAAGGTCAAAAGACAAACACAAGTTCAGAATTCCAGCTTTTATTTAGTGATATTTACATTTAGATACATTATACTACATGGATATAAATAACCTCATAACATGATGGAAAGGCATAGTGTAGAGGAGAAAAGGATTTGCTCATGATTCAAATCACAGAAACATATCTGTTAAGCATGATATCATGACTTGGGTTTGCATGGTTGCTTCTGTAACAGGCTCACTAATCTTTATTGATGGTATTAATCATGATGATGTCAGTAGAATGAATTCAGAGATGTACAAAAACATGTTGTCTGCCAATTTGCATCAAAACTAATATAGAAAAGCTTTATCATGCAGGATCCAAAACACTGCCAAGAGGGAAAAAGTGGAATGTTGCGGAATGACTGGCCAAGACAATCAACAGACCTTAATCCAGTGGTTGTCAAACTTTGTTCTCAGGTGCCCCTATCCTGCTATTCCTGCCCTACCCGTCCTACCCACTGTTTTACCTGGATCCAATGTATGTTCAGCTTCTGACTGACTGAACACACCTGATCCAGGTAGCTGGAAAAGAAGCAGGACAGGGGGACCGGAGGACTGCCTTAATCCAACTGAACATGCATTTTATCTGCTGATTTCTTTATTATTCTTTAATCTCTTTTTAACACTACACATGTTATCCAGAATAAAATAAAAATCAGTGCACATCTATAGATTTGCTGCTATAGATTTAGTCTGCTGGGGGACCTCCCACATTACGCTGAGCTCCTCTCCTCCTTTTCTCTCTCTCTGCCCACTTATATGCCATCATTGCATGTTAATAACTTTGTTTCTTCTCTCTCCCCTAGTTGTACTTCATCCTCTCTCTCCCTCTCTCTCTCTCTCTTTATCTTTCCTGAGGTATCCCCGACCTTGGAGCTGTATCTGCTGCTCCTTGTTGTTGTATTGATCTCTGTTGCCTGCTGCTCTTTTCTCTCTTCTCTGTCCACTCACCCCAACCAGTCGAGACAGATGGCCGCCCACCTTGAGCCTGGTTCTGCTGGAGGTTTCTTCTGTTGGATTTTCTACATTATCGTATATATATATATATATATATATATATAATGTGTATGGTCTTAAACCTTACACTATAAAGTGCCTTGAGATGACTTATGTTGTGAATTGGCGCTATATAAATAAAGTTGAATTGAATCATACAATATTGAATTGAATTGAATTGTACAATAGTCCAATGGGGATAGAGGTGAATGTTTGGAGATTTTGTTAATTCAAAATTACTACTGATTGAAGTCATGAGAGCTCTTTTTATTATTAGTTTTACATTAAATTTAACAATGTATATTACAGAAAAAGACCCATGTTTTTTAGGACTGTAGTCATTTCTTTCTCTTTGGCTTTCTCTGGTTGTTTCCACATGGCTTAGTGCAGCACATTTTTATTTAACAGTGTTTGTGTTTTAATAGCTGTACCAGACAGTAGCTGCTTGTCTCCAAAGTATTGTGAAGAACAGGGGATAGGCTAGATGAATTCCATCCTCACAGAGGTCAGAGAGACAGAAAATGAATAGCAATGTGGATCCTCTAGCAGGCAACAGGAGAAAGAGACTAATAAGAGCATAACAGAAGAAGAGAAGGGAGCCCTTGGGAACCAACATAAAGGCTTTCAGTACATTTACAAGAAAGTGGTCTGAAAATATAATGATGCCTGCTTTGAAATGCATCAATAATCAGGAAAGGAATTTGTTATAGGATAAATAGGATTGAAATTCCCTTGTTGCCTTGAAGAATGGGGTTTATAGGTGAAGGGTTGTGGTAGTAAGAGTGAGGAAAGGGTGAGTAAAGGAATGAAAAATGTGCATGTGCAAGATGAAGGCCTTTCCGTGCTCCTTTCTGCACTTTTTGCAGGTACCCATGGCTTGGGATAGAGGTGGAAGCTCTTGTTGTTCTGGTTTTATTTTCTCTTACACATTTTATAATTTGTAAGTACTTTCCAAAACCAAGTTGACTTTTACAAAACTCGCCATGCTGTCTAAAACTTGGCTAAGCTAAATTGTTTATTACATGCACAAACAAATCATACTCAAACCAGGTAGACGTGTCACAAAATGTCAACCAAAACAGGAGGTACTATTGGTCTGTTTGGTTAGTATTTACACACTGAACCGGAAGACATGAAGAACAGATATATACAAATGATAGTTATATAGTTAATAAAGTATGTATTATGTAGAGTCTGAATGTGTCCTTAAACTATTTTTTACCACTCAAGATGTAAGAAAATCAAAAATTAGCCTTTTTTCTGCCATATCTTTTTGGTGTTTGGTTCTTAGTTTATTTGTTATTGGTTTTGGTAAATTTCCACCATCTACGTTGTTAGATCTATTTTTGATGGAAGCTGATTCTGGTACGCTTCTGAAAACATTCAATCCACCAATCAGATAGTGTGCTGATTAGTCTGTCTCTGTACTATTTCAAGTGAACACTGCTTAATAAGTGTTTTTGTACTGCTTCAGGACCGAGCTAGTTAGGCTTCTCTTATCAAAAGTCCAATATTTTGCTGAAACTGCAAGACAGGCTGTGTTTTAATTTAGTCTTACTGCATGGTTGCTACTCCGGTACAATGATGTCACTCCATGATGTTATTCAGGTGAGGTGGTTTGTCAGTAAAAGCTTTCAGAGCAGTTTTCAGAGGGTTTGCCTGTATGTGTTGGACTGCGAATCAGTCATACAGTGGACTTTTGCTCTTGAGCTACAGCTGTCAGGATGGAAAAGCTGAATAGAGAAGGCAGCCAGAGGGGAGCAGTCAGATCTGACCTCTACCTCTGGGCTACAGACACTGAGAATTTCATCAGTCTCTGGACACATGGATGGGTTTGTCTGACTCCCTGTAAAAGAGGCCACTCAGAGGTAACTGTGAACCAGCACTGCCACTCTGTAATGGATCTGTGTAAAAAGGATTGGCTCAAAACTCAAACTGGAGGCCAACAGACAGATAACTGTTACCTAACAACCCACCATTAAAAGGTTGACTGTGCCAGTGCCGGAATAGAAATGCTCCATAGCCAGCCCAATTTCATATAATTGACATTGGCTGATTGTTTACTGAAGTGCACATTTCCAGTATACGGTCATTGTGGCTCCATGAGATGTTTTATTTTATTATTTCCTTTATGTCATTTTACCGTGGAGCTATCATTTATAATTTACCAAATGACATCATCCCATCTGCACTAGGTTGCCTTTAACTGAGCTCATCAATCCCGCAAAAGGTGCTTTTTCGTTTTTGGAATGGTTACGAATGATACATTTCAGAGCAGTGAATTATCCCAATTGTAGATTGAGAATTTATGTCTCCTAGTATTTAATTTTGCTACATGTGTTACAATCCTAGTTCTCTGATGGATGTCCCCATACCCTCAGCCTTTACTTTGATGTGGATTATCACTGAGTCTCATTGTTGCCTCCAGTCAACCTATCAGCACCTTTTGATGTTTTCTTGTATGTACCTGAATTTCTAAGAAGTAATTATCATTTTGATTTCTTGCTGAATGAAAAGACCTCTGGCATTTATCCTAGAGCATGTGGTTGAAAGAACTAATTGGAGTGGTGCGAAATGTGCAAGTTTGTAAGTGTGGTTTGTGGTTTGCAGGCACATGGTGAGTTTGCAGGCTGCCATTAAGCCAAAATGGCTCACCACGTACATTGTGGGGACATTGAACATTGATTTTAACATGCATTAACTAAAAAGAGATACTAAAAGTTTAAACTCTGTAGAGATTTTAGCCTGTTTAGGTTCATTATTTGTTTATTTTTTTCAGTTACTACAGTAAATGATTTCAAATGTTGAATGTTGGTTGGTAAATTTACTCAAACACTAATCATCATGCTAGGTTGAGTTTTCAGTAAAGTTTACTTTTCAAAGCGTTCAGAGCCCAATGCACTTTATCACTATGGTGGCATGCATTAAAGTAGACTTTAATATTTAGGGTATGCTTTAGGTTGCATTTATGTCTATAAAGCTTGACTGACATGTAAGTCAATTTGCAGACTGTGTAGAAAACTGGATTGAGTATTTTATGTGTTGATATGCTAGTTCGGTAAACATGGCATTAGTCTTTGTTGGTCGGAGATGTATGGTCTTTTATTGTTGTAATATTGTAATAAGCGTTCTGTTTGCTGCATGGCATCCAGATTAAAACCGTGCATTGCTATTTCTCAGTAATTCAAAGTACCTATTGCTATATACTCATTTTTGACAGGCTAGTGCAATTTATTTTTTTATATTTATATATTTTTATTTTTTTTATTTTTATGAGTAGGGTTGGTGAATTAAATCATATGATGCATTCTTATACTATATAAATTCTGTTCTACTAATGTTGTAACAAAGCATCACCAGATGTCTACAGCAGTAATTGTACTATGAGGCAAAAACAAAATAACTGCTTGTGGCAACAACTGCAATCAAGCGTTCGCAATAACTGGCAATGATCTTTTCACATCACTGTGGAGGAATTTTGACCCACTCTTCTTTGCAGAATTGTTTAAATTCAGCCACAAGAAACTCTTTGAGCATAAACGACCTGTTTAAGGTCAGCTGTCATATGCATTTACATTTTACAGACCCCATGTTAAACACATTAATGCGTCTAACCCATTAAGCATCATGCTGTTTATGTAAATTTCTAACTTTGCCTTTATTAACATGATCAAAGTGCAGCGGAGTGATGCTGCTTCAGAAAAAAGACGTAGTTTGACGTCTGATCTTAGTGCAGCAACACTGCCAACTCACTTTGCACAGCTTAACTTGAATTAAGCACATGCTGCTGTGTTATGTTTCTCATAGGCTCCCTTTAGCATATTAATACACAGACAGACGGCTCATTTCAAGATCAGGAGAATGTCATTGGTCATTATAATCAATAATTAGAGGTTGTGTCTCTCTGATTGGTCTTTCTGCTCTCTAGCTGAAACGCTCTGTTATTCACTAAAATAATCTATGTACTACATCACTACATAGAGGAAACAATCATCAAAGCTGAGTGATTCTCAAAAACATTTAGCAGATTATGCCTTTATTGAAGAGGTTACCATAGCATCTTAATAGTGCTGCCTTTGGATCCATCAAGCTGCTGCTGTCAACAATATTAATTATGGCAACCAAACTCTTAAACTCTTAAAATAAATTAGTAGAAATAAAGATTGTTCACAAGTCTTAATTCCCAGGTCAAAATAAAGTCTCTGTGTGAACGACTTAAGTGTGACTCGAGTCTAAGTCAGAAACTCAAGTCCCCATTTCTGCTGTTGGCTAATGAGAATTTAAGTACACATACAATGGAAAGCCATACGATTAAGCTACATACAGTGGCAGGGAAAGGTAAGCTCTTGAAACATATACCTTGACAGTGTTTGGCATTTTCTTGATTATCACCACAGACATCTCCTAATTATTACTTACTTATATTACTATCCTTGTATCATTTTTTAAACATTTTTTCTGTAAATATTTATTTAATTGGGGAGTTATTTCATATTATTAATTTAGATTACTATATAGAGAGATTACTTTTATTCGCTTTGAAATGTAAGTATTTTTCTATTGATCGATTATTATCTATCATTCAATAAAGGTGAAAACCTCAAAGGATGGTGAATTACTTTTTATAGACACTTTTTGTATGATAAAAGAGCATTTTCTATTTCAGCACTTTCTAATGTGACCTGAGCATTCTTTCAGTGAAGTATATGGGTATCAACACTTTAAATAATGAGATTTTATTCAGAAGGTGTACCTGCAACTCTTGTATAGAGTAGATTTCTATTATTCAGAAGCAAATTACCTAGTGTGTTATTAGTTAGGATTAATTAATTGTAATTAAAAAGATAATGGCATTGTCCTGCAGCAAAAGTAGTACGTACGTAGAAGCTTTTTATGATTATGAAAACACAAAACAGGCCTTTGGGTGTGCCTCCTCCATGTGAGTCCAGGGAGCACCTGCACTTCCTTGTGATTTATGGATGATTTATTTGGATTGGATTGTAGCTCAGTTCAGAGGTTTTTCAGCGATGACAAAGCCTCACAATGTGCTTCTTGCGTCACTGTACGTCTGGAAAATCCTCTGTGATTAGCATGCTAATGATTGACACTGAAACCTGTGAAGATCAAGACAATTGAAGTCCTTTCTGGGCGCCTGAAGATAACAAATAACCTTTAACAGATAAAATGTTCTCCTTCTTTTAAGCAAACTCCCTAATTTTCAGTGCAATTTGTGAAAAATACTGGTAATAATCTTTTCTTTTATGTTTTCAAGTCACACATCTGCCTCCAGCTCATTGTAGTTAATTATACTGAGGACCCTGTATTCTCATCTTTTCTTTTTTTTTGTTCGTTCTTAACGGATCTGCATATTTTCTCCCCAGCTCTACTTCATGTTGTTGCCTGCTGCTTTCAGTTCTGAGTGGTTCATTTAGGAGGCCTGGTGGTGGTGCTTTGTCACAGTGGAGAGAGATCAAAGAGGCTACTTAATGCTGAGGTTTAGGAGGAACTGCACTGTGCACTGTGCCGGGCCTGCTCCAGCTACTATCAGGTCAGAAATAATGAGCATAATATAATAGTCCCTTTAGAAACACAAAACTCTTCAAATGTGGACATTAAACAGTGGAAGCAGGGTTCTACCAAGCTATCCTCAGGGAAGCTAGAAATATAGAGGAGCACAGGTATACAATGTGATTAGGTCACAGTGTTGCACAAGTCAACTATGACTAAATAACAAACTGGGGTGGGAGGCCTTGCCATCATAGCAACCGTGCTATATGTTCAAGGAGAAATAAGCTGCCCTTAGACGAAGACATCTGCCCCACATTTCTAGTGAAGGGATCCTGGGAACAAACACCACACACTTAGCACTGGCCTAGTTGTATTAGTAAATGTTTCATTTACAATCTTATGTCTATTTTATTTTGGATGTCTTTGTTTCACTTCTTTTTGAAATGCATCATTTAAACACATGCATAAGCATGCGAGACAGTGCTAGGTTGTGACTCACTGTGCTACAAACCTAGCATTAGCAGCTGTTAGAGGAGCCTAGCTATTCTCAGATGATACCCTGCCGTGTGCACAGCAGCTCTACTCTCTCCTTGGACTGCCCCAGGCCACGGGCTCCAGACAGCCTCTGCCTCGTTGCACTCCCCTCGTCCACCTCTCTTTTGCGCTCTCTCTATTCTCTGTTTTCTTCTCTATATTGATTAAACTCTATTCAGTCTACGTGTACTAATTCACGATATACCCATTTGTGTAGCAAAATGATCTCATACTGTAGTGTAAACAAGGCTTTCAATAGATACTCATGCGGTTAATTAGTGATTGCTCATATTATAATCACCTGAGCTAACGTGTGGACATATACAACGCACACAGCAATGCATATTGGACATACACTACACATATTTACATACATAGTTTAAGCCCCAAAGAGTAGCATTACTATTAAAATAAGGGTCACTTACTATAAGGTAAATACTATCTCTGTCATTGCCAATGCATAGTCCGGTCTATTACTGTGTACTAATGTAACTTTGGACTTCTTGCAAGAATAGACTATAACACGGGAACAAACATGTCAATTATGTGCAGGGTAATCTTAAACAAGACTTAAACTGATCATGTTTTAGGATTGGGATGCCAAATTGCAAAAATAATACAATTTTGGCAATTGTGGCATCACAGTGCTTTAATTGACTGATATGCGTTGTGCAAGATTTCATAACTGTTTAAATGATTACTGATATATTTTATGTAGAAGTCACACAGTTGTATTACAGGCCAGAGATGTCTTTGTCTTGGCGTAGAGCTTGTGGTTTTTGAAAGGCTCTCTGTTAAATAGGGTTCTAATGATGGCACATGTTAGTGTGGGAGCCAAGGTCAAGCAAAATAGCAGTCTGTCCCTCTATAACAAGCTCCAGCCTTAGACTTCATAGAAGACCCACTATCTTTTGCCATCTCCACACATCTGGCAGTGAGCCTAGACTATGGCATTCAGTTAGCTCTAATGAATTGTAATATTGTGTAATTTGAATCGGCTTATAATTCTGCATAATTACAGTATAATTTCTAGTTGGGTTTGATTGCAGTTACATATGTGACTGAAAGAAGGGCAAAGGTTCAACCAGACAGATATGCAGGTCTGCAAATAGACCAGTTTTCTTTGCTTTTTTTGTTTTAATATGTAAATTGTGCAAAACTTGCAAAAATGATGAGACAACTTTTTATTCTCCGCTTATTAAATTTGCAAGGTCAGGCACAATGAACAAGGCTGTAATAGCTGCTGAGATAGTAGATTGCCCAATTAGATGAGGTCCTTCCAGTGATAAGCTGCTCTCTCTGTATGTACTAAAGCACTGTGACCTTGAAATTATTGTAAAGATTAGTTAGAGCTGTCCCATCTAATTGGGCTGGCTTTTACTTATGCAGGCTTTTCTGGTAGGCCTGCAGTCTAAATAATATCCTGCCTTTTAGTAAGAGTTGAGCCACTCCAAGTCCACCTCTATTACAAACACATCCTTGTCAAATATTTGTTTAATTAGGAGTTAACGAAATAGATGTTAACTGTGAAGGATTCCTTTTTTGTGTGTAGACATATCTTTTCTCACACATTCTTCATGGTCTGGCTGTCTTCTTGCCATCTCCTTCTTACTCGCTATTGTGAGAATGCATTGGAAAGGAGAACCAAAGTCACACTACATTAGTTTGGTGGTGGCTGTTGCTGCACAGAACCATTACTCTTCCCTGACAGTATCAAAGAGAGCAGCAGAGCTGGGCTGCTCTGCGCCTCCCACTCTCTACTTCTATGCGCCACTTGCAGGAAATTGCCTCATACTTCAGCAGGCAGGAGGTGAAACGGCAGCAACACCCATGCATGTGTCACTTTCTAGGCTCAGGGCTTGGGTGGGAATGGGCTTTGAGGGTACACACAAATGCTGCCTGGGGAGCAGTAGAGGAGCACTGCCCAGGGGAGGAGAGGCCAAGAAGTGCTACAGAAGCTGAACTCTATTTAAATACAGTGATGATGATTCTTGAACTTAGGAGACTGTGTATGTGGGACTGTACTGAATTTAGCACTGCTATGGAGCCTAGCCCATTGTCATTCGAGTTGTAGTGACCGCATAAACTAATAGCTTTTCATTTTCTGCTAATGCACAAAGAATATTTGTGAAGTATGGCCTTTTACACCTATCATTTTTCACTGTATACATAGCTGACGTTGTTTAGCAGTGACTAAAGGAAATCGGTACGAAAATATGAGAATTTTTTTTTAATTATATTTATATATTCAATTTTTTGTGGAACCACATTGGTCACCACATTTTGAGGTCAGGTATCAGCTAACATGAAATGAAATGTGGATAGATATAGATGGATGTCTTATACAAAAAACTATATTTCTATTTATTATTAGAAATAAGCTGTAAAGTAAATGTAGTATTGGGGGGTGGAAAGAAGTGTTGGCTAGGAACTTTTTGCTCAGCGCAACATTAAGATGAGACGTGAAAGAGGGGGGAGGTGTTCTCTGCGTTGCAGTGTTACATGGGTGTTAGTGGACGCTCTCAATATCTCAAAAGGAATATTGACAATACATGTACAATGCTTGTTAAAGGCTTTTAATGTGATAATCTTACCCTGGTACCACTTCACTTAAAGACGGATGTTATGAATTCAAAATAGTCAGCTCTTTCTCTAAAGCATGGGTTTATAAGACTAAGAAACATAAGGTAATACTGGTTTTGTTTGACAATTGTTGTTTATTTAATCAAAACCCTGAAAGTTAAGAAATATGCTTTAGTGTGTGTCGGAGTTGTAGACTGTTTGTTGTTCACAGATCAAATGCATGTACCATACTTATAGAGATGGGAGGTGAACCTTTTTCAGGACTGGGTGGGAGCGAAAATGTGTTGATGCCATTCCAGCTTCTCTCGCATCTGTGCAGATGTCTCAAGAGGACAAATGTTTATTGCTATTATAAAGCAGCCTTTGTTGTGATTGTGTGTTCTCTCTGTCCCCTTCTCCTTGTTTCTGCTCTCCTTTCATTTTGTGCTGGGCTGGGGGGGATTGGTGCAGCCCGCCGCCTCTGCAGCTCTGTGATTAGAAAGAGAGGGAGGGAGAGTGCTTCTCAGCAGGACTCTGTGTTTTATATTCATCAAAAGAGCTGCCTTTTATTTGCTCCTGCTTTGACGTGTGACAGCACGGACTGCAGCACCATGCTGCTGCTAGGGAAATCGTGCACTTACTACCCCCTCCTTCACACGACCATTACCCTCTTCTCCTTCCTGCCATTCTCCAACCATGCCCTGTTACAGCCCGCCATTGTCCCCGTAGTGCCTACACCCCCTGTAGTCTAACCCTCAGGCCAATGCACCAGCTTATTAATTTCCCCATTATTATTGATATTGCTGTTCTCCTTAAATCATTAGACTGTTGCAAGGTCATCTTGGCTAAGCGTAAGCTCCTCCTCTTCTTTTCACCTACCATCTTGAAACAGACAGACAGGCTGTAATTGTAAGTTAATAAGACAGTGAACACGGAAACAATACAGGACGACAACAACCTAGAATAGGGAAGGAGGATGATGATGAAGTAACTTCATTATTAGGATTCTAATTGCTGATTGTTTTTTAAATGTTTATATAGATGGTTGTTGATTGCACCATTAATTTTAATTGTGTTTTCTTCTCCTGATTGCTGTATTTCAATTGAATTGTATTTTTGCTGATCAATCTAAGGCTTTTCTGGGGATATTGTTAGTGTTTATGTTTGTGTTTCTTAACATTTGTATGACTATACAGTAGTTATTACACATTGTAGTGCAACAAACTAAGCTTTGATATAGTGTTAATTTATGGTGTGGCTAAATGTGCTACCCTGTACCCACTGGAATAGTTCATTGTGTGACCTTTGTGAGTCTTACTTTATTGGAAGAAATCCGTGGTTTCACCTCTGTTGACACAGAAGCCCACCCTATAACCAGTCTTAACTATCACACCAGTCAATTCTGCTTAGTGTGTGATAACTTACACTGCAATCACATACATACACCTTCACTGTTCAAACAGTGTCTCATTTTTACTCTGGTGTACAGACCCACACACAGACACACAAATTCATAACTATGTTTGAACAGGACTGCCCTATACCACATAGACAAAGCTGGTTATTAACAGCATAAATTATTTAAGAAATTTCTAACTCTGCAAACACTAGTAGGAGATAAAGGAAAGGAGACAAAAACAAAGAGAGAGATGGAGTGAGCATACTGTATGTGTGTGTCTTTGATCCATGAGGGACAAACTAAGGCCATTTCCTGCCTGATTCTTTATCCCTGCACTGCTGCAGCTAACAAGGTTAAACATGCTCAAGGTTAGTTTCCAGATAGGGGAGCACGTTTGTTCAATATTCCATTTCATTCAGATTTATTCCAGAAGCTACACATACCTATACATAAAGTACACACAAAAATAAAATTGTTCACAGCACATGCTGTGTAATAGTGTCTGTGAAGATTCTCAGTTATCCAGGTCACCGTTATCCCCAAAAAGGTTATTCAGTGGCAACTGCACTTGCTTCTTGTTTTTTAATGTCACTGTTTTTACTGTTTTTCAGTGTTCATACATTTAATTCATGTAATACATAATACATACATTATTTATATGTGCTTTTGCGTTTTTGCAATCTCAGAGGGAAATTTGTCTTTTAGTACTCCTGGTTTTGTACTAATGTTTAAACTAATGTATAAAACATATAGGCATGCATACTACAGATATTAAATTTGATGATTGCGCTATTCCATGGTATATCACATATGGGAGCAAAAACTACTTTAAAAATATTATTAAAAAATCCATGTTGTGTTGATTATGTCAGCTCTGTTTCAGAAGACAAGACGGGTAACTATCCAGCTAGGTGCCTAAGCCATGAAGCTGTGATGTTTACATCACCTCATCTCTACATTTCTCTCATGCTTTGTCTTTACCTAAAGAGTTTTCTTCTGACAAGAAGCCTTCAGTTCAACTGTGCTACTAAAGCTCTTGAAAGCTTTTTGCTTAGTTGACCAATACAAGAATGTCAACCGAAATAAGAAGGCATCAAAGCAATAGCTATTCACTGTCCATGAATAATAACAGGGTGTGGAGGTCACATAACCTTTAGACATAAGTGTGTAGGAGTCTGTTTGATTTTGCTGTCAGCAGCAATGGAGTTTGATTGGAGTTTGATGCTGTGCTCCCACCGTGTGATAGCCCTCCTCAGCAGATGACACAGAACTGTTCAAGGTGACCACTCTGTCGGACTGTCTACATGTATGTATCTTATCACTGTCTCGCTAATGGTCCTTCACTTAGCTCTGAGGCATCTTCTCTAGCACTCAAGCTGAAGTCACCTTCTGTCATTTCAAATGTTCATTTGCCCCAGTAAGCAGACACAGACATTCAGCTCTTTCTCCTCTGCAACACTTGACAGAAAGATACTGCAAAGGAGACGAGAGAGTAGACAAGAGGAAAAGAAATGAAGAAAAAGAGGCTGTTAAAGTCTGCAACACTGCACTTTGTGTCAGAAATGGCACATCTAGTCCCTGTAATCTCTGAAACTACAGTGTGGTATGTCAGTGTTAAGTTGATACCGAGCTTTGGGTCTCTGTCTGTGGACTCACACATCTGAAGTTCCACTGTAGCACCTAAACCCCAATAATCCTACTCAGAAGGACTGCGCTTAAGATTTACTGTTCATTTTTCTGAACTGAGTATTCCTATGTCTTTCTGCTTTCCTCTCATTCTCTTGTGTGGCTAGTCTGCTCCTTGGACCCACGGGACCTCCTGAGGCCTCATGGGTGATTCCAGCTTTTATCCTTCTTTTTTTGAGTGACTCTCATCAGGAAGGGAGTCCAGCGCTTATTCCCTTAGCTTGACAGACCGCCTGTTCCAGGGTTTTGATCTCATACTGAAGACCTGTTAGTAGTGCTGATTAGAAAGCTTTATTTTTAGTGTGCTTGGCAGGCATAATATAAATGAGTGAACCACAACTTTACACAGTAGTTCTAACTCTGTTTTAGTGGGAAAGATTAGGTTTAGTGAAATATTCCAGTGTTTCCAGTCCATTTTGTCATTGAACTGTAATCCATCTGCAAACTTCTTACACCCTACACAAACCCTCCCACAAGATGTCTGTGTTTGTGTAACTGGGTTGACTTTTCCTCACTATCTGGCAGATCCACTTATCAGTATAACTACAGCAGTGTAAATCATGTCGAGAGGAAGAGGCAGAGGGTGCATTTGTTTGCTTTCTTTTTTAAGGGTATACTGTATTCTGTTTTATTTATGATGCCTTCTGTATTACAAAGTCAAGTCTGTTGTGCATCACTATCATGTCATCAGTTTATCTTTAGTGTGCTTCTCCATTGTCTGCTCTCGTGCTCCTGAAGTCAGGAGTATTTGATAGGGCTCTTGACACAGCTGAGCCTCTGCAACTCACCTCCTTTGTTCTCTCAGGAAAGGGTGCCAAATTCAATGGCAGGTAGTAAATAAAAAAATGCTTCAAAGTCAGTACTTCATACCCAATGAAGCAACAAACATCTGTGCACTTGGCACACAGTAAGATTTTTTGGCTCCTGGTTAGAATAGGAAAATAAACAGTCGATATTTGTGTTAAAGCTGGAACATTATCACAACTACCGCACCCACCATACCAGACCTAATCTTATCGGAAACATCTACCCAGGAGAATCTTCTTGTTTACATGAAGTGAAAAAATCACAGGGAGGAAAAAAATACTCCCCTTACATTTAGACACCTGTTCCCACATTAGAGTGTCTTTGAAAGAGCTGACTGCAAGTAATTATTTGCTAGTGGTCAGCATTTGGTCTATCTGTGGATTAACGGTAAGAATGCTGACCTGGGAACTGGTCAGCCGTGATGCCGTCACACCTGAGTGAGTGGGTTCTGGTCTTGTCTGGGGCTGCAAATAGACTGCCCAGGGGGCCGGAGCATTAAGGCGGAAGGCTGGAAGCTGAAGTTGGAGAAGCATTTGAACTGATCCCTATATGCGACCACAGTTCCTGTCTGTGTCTTCAATACCAATAACCTCCAACAGAGGTGAAGCTTTTGAAATGAACCACTGTATAATGGAGATAAACTCAAGTCACGGGTCATAGTGAGAGATAAGAGCCTATATTTAACTGGGCAGTTTCATACATCATCTCCCCAGCTTGGAGCAGTGGGTAGTTTGAAATAGGCCAAAGTGTGATTGCATGGGACAGAATGTGTGTGCCCATGTGTGACTGCAAGTTAATGCTTTTCAGTGAGTGTGCGCATGATTATGTGTACATTTGTTTAAAGGTGTTTGTGTGGAAAAATAGAAGGAGTGACTTGGCGTTTGCTTGGGTGTGAATGTGAGTGGAGAGAATGAGCGCTTGTGTGCGCCTGTTCTGGCAGTGAACATGATTGTATTTTGATTAGGTCTCAGTGGTGCACCAAGTTCAGGCCTTGTTGAGATTCTTGCCGCTCTCACATCCCCATTGCTTTCCCAATTTGACAGCTGATGGGATCGCAGATGGAATGTGCATGTGTGAATTGCCAGCAATATACATAACAACCTAATTTCTCTTCTCCACCCCTCCCCTCTTTTTTCCCAGCTCTCACTTTCATTCCACTCCTTTACCTCTGCTGTATTTGTCTGTGGTCATTGAGCCTCCTTTCTTTCTTATTTCATACACCTCTCATACAATTCACAGGCTTCAGAAGCAGTGCCAGCGACCCCCCCAGTTTTTCATCCTTATGGTTCTATTCTGTTTGTGCAACACATGTCCCTTGATCCAATGTTAATTCAGTAGTAGTACACTAGCCAGTGAGCAGTGTCAACAAGGAAACACAAATACCTGTAGATATCTCTACATGGCAGCGTGTGTCACATGCTTAACATCAACACAGGCTACTGATCTCCCCATTATTTATTTGTCCAGCAAAGTCAAGTTGCAGTTAAAATGCAATTAAAACAAATCTGTGATTGATTAATTTGCTCGTTGTATCTGAATACAATTGCATGCAATCATGTTTTGTGAAACATTCTTTACCTTAATATGCTTAACTTAGTCTTACTAATTATCTCCTGAAGTTTGGCGCACAGCAAAGGTCACATGACTACGCTTTTGGTGAAAGTTCTTTTTATACTCATGATCCCCTTACCTGTTGCTAAGGTTGGTTGCACCTGGAGGAAAAATTGTTCAGTGCATGCAGTTAACTTGTAGCACTCCAACAAGAGTTCCTTATGAAGTGGGACCTACCCACACACCAAATGCAAAATAATAATGCATCCTGAAATTGTCCTATTTCACCATGAGATCAGGTAGTAACAGTTACATTCTGGGACTGACAGAGTCTGCTACCATTATTAGTAGGCCATCAAAAACATGAATGTTAATTTGGCAGTTAAATAAGCACATACAGGGACCTCATAAGACATAACAAACTGAAACCAAAGTCTAAATGGACTTTTGTTGTTGTAGAGTTCCACAGCTCATCACACAAAGCAGAAGAGATTTGGAAAATGTAAGGACATAAAAGTAATAAAGCTAACTGTCTTATTGTGATTGCTTGTGTATATAAATATGTTCTTAGGACTATCTTTCAAAATAGATTTTTACCTTATTGAGATTTTCACATTAAACTAGGCCTAATTAACTCTAATTTAGTGTTTCATGTGTGTATTCATCTGATGGGTTAGTTAATAATGCTGTATTGATGTTGAAGTTATTGAAGTGAATACCACTTTGACTACAAACCATTGAAGGTAAACGGCTTAATGGTTACACTCATATATGATGTAACTATAATATTAATATCTCATTAATAAAATCTTGCATTCCAGAATAATAGTAATTATAAGTTGTCACTACCTAGATAAATATGTACCTAGCAATAGACAAATACAAATGTAAGTCTCAACTTTTTAACAGTAGTGGAATAGTCATCTTTAAAGCCGTTTCCTTTGAATATGAAGTGTGTATAAATAGGGCCTCAGGTTATCCCATGTTGCCAAAAAAAGACTTAGCTTTCATTAGCAAACTGTGTTCTGCCTAAACCCTTTTTGACAAAATATAGCTAACATAGTCATGTTTCTCTAAGGAAATTCTACAGTAGATCCATTTTGTCAGTTAATCAAAATTTACTCACCACAGCAATGAAGCAGTAGTGATTGATGTAGTGGTCTAGAACCTAATACAACCTTGAGTCTTCATGAATTGACAAAAACAAGATATCCTGTTGAACTAGATTACAGTATGTTTTTTTTTTTTTTTTACTGGTTTAGATGTTTTAACCCTGGCTGTTGCTGTTTTTTTGCTTTAAACTTCAATATAAATTTTCCTAAACTGCATTCCTCATAGTTTTATGACAGCTAGGTTATGTAAAAATATTCTCTACATAAAATAACAAAATAAAAAAAATAAACAGTACTGAAAAGAATATATTTGTTATAATGTATTTCTCTGTATTATACACAGATAAATATTTTGTTGCAGGTAATTCAGTAGTCAACAGAACATTTCTATTCTGATATTAGCATTTTGTCTGCTCATATCTTACTGTGACAAATTATTTGCAACAATTTGCAATTATATATTACAATTTTAAATCTATGTTTATATATCTTTCCCTTACAACTGGTGTATATACCGTTCATATATATGTTACAGTTACCACACAATACCATAAATGCCCTAAAAATGTATAATATATGAATACATGAATACAATGTAGAATGCACAATGTATTTGTGCATATGCATATTTTCCCGTAATATGCTGACAAAGACTGTATGCATATGATAACATATATGTTATATATGTAAGGGGCACTAGACTTGTTTGTGTGTTGACGTAGTAATGAACATACAGAGTAATAGTAATACATTGGGACAGGGCAGTGGTAATGAGCCTTGGCAGGAGCTTGCTTCAGTATTAAATGTACAATCTCCCTTTTAAAGGCAGTAAAGCATGTTGAGATGCAGTGAAATGTTTACACCACTGCAGCATGTCTGGTTGTGGAGGATATTATCTAATCACACATCCTTGGCTTTCAATCAAGGCACTCATCTCTCTTCCTCCAACTTCCACAAAACGTTTGAAGTCTGCATTATATGTGCACTTTTAAATGGTCTTGCAGAATGCTTGTAATAATCAACTCCAGTTAAATAGATTTTATAAACTTTATACTTGTGTGTTAGTAATTCTGTAAACATAATTGGTGAGATTTAGAAAATCCCTATTTGCCTCGGCAGGCAGTCTTTTTCCCTTCAAGCTCGGGTCGTCTGCCTTGGAGTCCTGTTCTTTATCTTAGCTTTACGTAGGACTTCATCTGGACAGGGATCTCGGATGTTATTCCTTGAGTCTGATGGAGCAACTTATCCAGTTTTGAGGCATCACACACTTGAAGGGAACACTGTTGCTTTCATCTTCCACATTTTTTCATTTGTTCTATTTTCTTTCATTTTTGTTATTTCTCAAGCTTTTATATTCCTTCTTCCTTATGATTCTGTTTCTTGGGATTTCTGCATCTACAGCTACCTTCTTCTGCTTGTCCATCTCTACTATGTCCAGTTGAGCAGCTATTACTAGTTTGTCACTCTGTATCCGGAAGTCCCACCGGACCTTAAGTTGGTCTTTATTAACCATCTTTGGATGTGTATCAAATCTAAAAACGTTGGGACTTCCAGCTCAGCTGGGATGATCACTCATGCACCTCATACACTATGCCAGCTGCCTGACTATGGCGTTCCATAGTCTCCTTCCTTTTGCTTAGTGTACAGTTCCAGGATGCTGGATTTAAGTTGAAACCATTGCAAAGCCCTGTTTATCAGTTGAGGTGTTGGATGCTGTGTCACTGTCATACTACTTGTATTTAACATTTAAAATATTTAACCAACCAAAAGAATAAAACATCCTATTGTAGTCTTTGTTGTTGAGGTTATTTGTCTCCTCCACTGTCAGTGTGGATTTTCAGATTTAGATCAGATTCCGACTTGAACATGTATGGCTGCATTTCAGAAGCTGACATTCTGAATGAAAACCAGTATATTTGTCGTAACTAAGACAGCACCTGCAGCTGGTGAAAGATAGGGGTGGTGCAGACAACTGCTGTTTTTAGCCCACAGACTGGTCAGTCAGAACAGAGTGGGAACTGGAGGAAAGGGAGCCTTAAAGACACAGGAGCCTCAAACAAGCCTTTTTATTCTCAAGATCAGTGGAGCTGTTGCATGAAGAGGCATTATAACATATATTTGCTCTTTCTAACATGAAAACCGTCTAAACTTGTATCAGTTGAGCCCCAGAATAAATATAAACCCTAAATTAAGCAAAATATAGCCACTAATGCATTTTATTATAAATTGAACAATGCATTATTATACACTGTACCTTCACCTCACATTCCACTACATGAAGAGCTGTTTATTAAATGATATATAGTAATATACCATGATTTGGTATATTATGTTTTTTCCCCATAGAAGAACATATTTTCAACATATGAAAATTGTCCAGTGACTCATGCCTACATAATCTCACAAGAGACGACCAAACTGAAAAACTTATTTTTATCATACCACACAAGACAGGAAGGAGGAGATAAAACTAAACAGTGAAAGAATATAGTTGTGTGTTTTAGTTAGTTTAGTTAGTGATGACAAGAAATCTGGTTGTATTTATTAGTAAAAAAAACTGGGTTGCTATGCTGTTGACTGGGAAACACTAATTAAAATCCCTGTAGAACTATGAGTTTTGTACACATTTCTGTTTTTAGAGGAGCAAGTTTATTCTAACCTGGCATCTCTCCCAGTGTGTGACCATGCATATGCACAAATGTGCAACGTTTATTATGTTTGTTCATACTTGTATGGCTTATGGTTGCTTGACTTATTTTTACTGCAACAACATTGAAGAAAAGAGTTTGGTGCTTGCTGCAGTCCTGTCCCAGTGACTGCAAACAAGCACGCACATATATACACACACACACACACACCATTTATGCATGTACAGATGTGGCAAGCAAGAAATAATCAGTGGTATTGCACAAGGCAGGTGTCAGTGTGTCCTCTTCGCCTGCCATAAAAGTTAATTAAAGAAAAAGAATTTTTATTGGGCTCGGTTGTTCAAGCAGAGGCACTGAGCTGCTGCTTAATAACAGCCTCTCTTGAAACTGATGTCAAGAGAGTTCTATAGCAATAGTATATGAATTACTGCTAACTGTAGATGTGTGTACAAAGTGTAGGCGTGTTCAGTACCTGGGGTCTGATAATGGGGTGCATGTTTCATATATTTAGTTTTATTCTGTATTTACTACCATGTTTATTTAGTAATTTAAATCAAAAAGTTAAGATCTCATATAGTCAACATTCATCATGTATGAAATTGAAAGGCTTTTGCTGGCATTGTTTGTTTTAATTTTTACAGCTTACAACTCAGGAAAAGAAAGAATACTGGATCACAAAATATATATCATTATATCAATATATCATTTTGAGTTAGAATTGAGAATACGATTACTATTCTGTATCTATATCTGTCTGTCTAGTTCAGTACATGCAGCCACAAATATGCGGAAGCCTACTGACAGTTGGCCAGAAGATGATCATCGACACCCTCCATAGTCATAGGTCATCACAGATGAGGCTGGCTGTTTGCAGAATGGAAACAGTAAATAATCAACGAAAGTTAACTGGAAGAGAAAACTGTGGTAGGAAAAGTTGCACAAGCAACAGGAATCAGTCTTAAGAACATTTTCAAGCAAAGCTGATTCAAGAATATGGGTTTGAGTTGCACTGGAGTCAGTGCATCTTGAGCCACTAGGCACAGACAACAGATTACAACTGATCCATTCCTGGTATCAATCGCCTCCTGAAGGAGAGTCGATGCCAGAAGGAGAAAGAGCATTGGACCATTGATCATGGTCCAGTGGTCCATGGTTTTTAAGATTGTATATGAAACTTAGTACTCGCTATTTGGGATCCACTGTGCATGGTGCACATTCTTTCTATAGAAAATACTCATATGAGACATTAAAATAACTACTATACGGAGGTTCATCCTCTTAAAAATTGTTAAGTAAATATTTTGCTGAAATGCTTGTGAATCACTTTGCTGATTGTTATCTGTAAGTGATGACTAAGAGAGAGAGAGTGAACAGACAAAAGATAAAGATATCTGAGAGACTGATTAGGACAGACTAGTGTTAATATTCTAATGCTCAATGCCGATCTTTAGAGAACAGTGAGGCGCATGGCTGATTTGTGAGGCCAATATGATGTTGATGTTCTTGGTTTTTTTTGTTTGTTTTTTTGCATCAAATAAAATACAACATTTCAACAGTTAACATTGGAAATTTACCAACTTACCAACTCTCAGCTCACCTGGTCTCTCTCTGTTCTACTTGCTGTCCATTCTGTGCGGACACAGGGCCAGGCAGATTTGGACAGCTTATTTCCCCTTACTAAATTAAATCATCTTTAAAAACTGCATTTTATATTTACCCAGGTTATCTTTGTTTATTATTAAAATGTGTTTGTTGATCTGAATCATTTAAGTGGGACGAATATGCAAAAAAAAGGGTCAGGAAGGGTTCACATTGTTTTTCACAGTGCTGTACATGAGGTACACGATAATCATGGTTTATACCCACAGTTAATTACCTGGATCAGTTGTGTTCAGCCAATCAGAAGCTGTAAGTGCAGGCATAGTTGGAAATAATAGACAGTAGCCTTCGAGGACCAGGATTGGCTATCCCTAGTATTTGGGACTCAGCTCTTACTCAGGCATTTTGTGGTTTCTTGTTTAACTTAGCTACTGTGTGAAAGTTAAAGATAAAACTGTGCTTGGTAGTTACGTGGCAATTATACCAATGTGACACTCTCAAACTAGAGACCTACAAAAACTTTAATTACCAGAAAGAACTTGGTAGTAAATGAGGTGACAGTGGAGGAGATAAGTAAAGCGAGACATGTAGGAAGGAATGATGAGATAGAGGGGAAAACACACACAGTGCAGCAATAAAGCATATATCAAGCAATTAAATTTGGGGAACAGCAGAATGAAGTGATGCGATGATTTTCCCTGAATCGTCGTAACTGCCACAGGTGATTGAAGAGAATAGAGGCGAGAGGAGCAAATGTCAATAGTAACCTGTACTATGGCTTTGTTTTTTTATGAATAATCATAGTGGACTGGTCGACAATAAATACTGTCAATATACAACACATTACATGTTCCATGATGTATTATTTGCATCCTCTAGGTAATTAAACCTAAGAAGATCCATTTGAATCAAATTTCCTTTTGAAGAGCCAATAATAGAAATGTCTCTGCCACTGATATGTATCTACATAGTCTCATCATCTGTGCACTTGTGCTTAAATAATTTTATATTTATCAATATTTGATGAACAACGAAGATGATAGTGCCCTGCAGTATTTTTGCTCTTGATCTATGAGATTATGTTCCCAGTGTTCACACAACCTCATCTATGATTAATTTATTGCCAGAACCCAAGCCACCACTGTTTTACTCCTCTGAGCTTTGTTGAGCCTGTTTGTGGGAGATGGCCAGTGGAAAGACAGAGGCTATGGTGGAGAATGGAAAGATAGGTATAAAAAGGAAGAGGGTAAAACGACGGAGAAATGTAACCTTTTGTGGGTGTTCAGTTTGCAGCTGTAACTGCAGTTCTCTCTCCCCAGTTTTCTCTTTTCACTCCTTTAAATTTTTCTCTTCCTACTTTACTGCAGGTCTTTCCAGCCCTTATTAATGCAAATTTATGCAGCCTGGCTGGCACAAAACCAGCAGGGAGGGGTCCTCTCCCTTGATTACTAGCAGTGAGAGCAGGGGGTGTGGGAGGCTGGGGCGAGGGTAACCTGGACAGACACCTCATTTAATTTAATACATTGGAGCATGCAGCAGCGGGGGAGTTGAGGCAAGGGAGGGAGATAATCAAGAAGCTGGGCCCTTATAAATGTGCTCTGAGATGACATGAAGGAGATTGGATTTAGAAACGAAGAGCAAAGAAGAGCAAAGGCAAGCGGAACACAATTGATTGATTCCATTCTAGTGATTGTACCCACTGATGAGGAATGAGTTATTTTTATTTATTTATTTATTTATTTACTCACTCATTTATTTATTGTGAAATAATATGATCTGATGAGTTGTGTTTTTATTGCCGGTTCCTTATTCAGCAAATTTCCACCTTTACAGTCCTAGTTACAGAAATAGTTATTCACAATTAAGTCAAAAATATGTAAAGCAAACCCACCACAGTTAACAATATTTAAAAAAAATACTATGAAGTATACTGTAAAAAGCCACCATACTTAAGGTTGTAGTAGTATTAATTAAATGACATGGAATTTATTTTTAACTGTTTAAGGAAGCTACAGTCTAACATACTGTTCTTTAGTATCTAATGTATCAGCAAGTAATACTATCAATAGTAATGTCATGTTTGTATCTCTAGAAAAATGCAAACCAGTAAAGTTAACATAGATAATAGTGGTATATTCGTCTCCAAAAGAAGAGATTCCAGTGGTTATTTTAAGGAAACAGGGTTTGAGAATGTGACATGGCAGTGGCATCAGCTCAACTCTGCCCTTCAGATATATGGACAAAATACAAAATAACTTACAACTTAATGTTAATTTTCATAATGACACCACTATAAACAGTACAATTTGGTGTCATTACTTTGCATTACAGTTTTTTACTGTATATGCAATCTAATGTATGAAGTCATTTTCACATATTCACTCCTGACTGTATGGAGAATCAGGTCTAGAGATTGTGCGTTCACACAGCAAGAGAAAGTCAGTGATATGTTTTTTTGTTGTTGTTTTGTTTTTATAGCACCTCAAAATGTGCCCGTGCATGGTTAGAAGCAACACATTATTTATATACCTGAAGGAGAGAGGTGAGATCAAACAAAAGAAAGGGTGGTATATATCTATATATATATGGTGATGTGCTGTGCAGAACGTCCAGTCGCTAGTGGTGAAACCTCTGGACCTGCTGTATTCACACATGGGTTCACATGGATATTATGGACTTACTCAGGTTAAGGTCCAGGTAATCTCCAAGCCAACTGACTCGGACATTTGCATTCTAACATGCATCCCACCCAGGTAAAGTCTGGAGAAGTTCAGGATTCCAGTGTGTGTGTGAAAGCAGCATTGTGATAGGATTTCTCTGTCAGTTGAATATGGGAAACTGACATGACAGAGGACATCTGTATGTTAACATTGTACAGATGTTCACTTATCTCACGACGGGTTCTGCATGAAACCCAAGAATTATTCTTTCAGCATCAAGGCCCCAGATTCAGAGAATTAAGAGCTAACAGCCATGTTCACCAGTGGCCTGGGTTCACTAGTGCAACTGTTTAAGACACCTGAATCCCCTCTTCTCCTCACTTCTGAAGATGAGCAGCCCCTTTCTGGGGCTAGTGCCCCTCAAGACATCAGCTGTGTATGCCCCCATCCAGTGTGACAAATTGCAGGAAATCAGATGGCGGCCATGACAGGCAGATTATGAGATCCCTCTGTCTACATGACTTAGCCCTGTCTCTGCTACTTAATCGTTAAATGTGATTAAAGCAAACAAACGAAGCATTATTAGATTAGTGAGAAGGACATGGAGTCTTTGTTGCTGATTATCTTTTCCTTTTTAATGAAATGCTGCTTGAAATTAACATTGCTTTGACTAACTTGATTTAGTATTGCCCCGAGAAATACCAGACAGCTCTCATTTGCCTTCAGATAGTTTTAGATCTTTGTCAGGGGCTTGAGATCAAATGTTGGAGCAAGGCAAACATTTCCGTTCTTCTGCAAAGTTCACAGGACTTGATTGAGTTACCGGCGCTGCACTGTAATGCATCACCGATGCACTACTATGTGCATTACAGATCATTTTAGGTCCACAGTCCAAAGACAGATGTTAACTGTGTAGATGTACAGCAAACTTTTTGAAGTCTGAAAAATTTAAAATACTGCGTTGGTCACCTCAACCAGTCTAGTGCTGATACTGTTAGTTGTGAAGCTATTGTGTACTTGGATTAAAGAGGGTTAGCGTTTGCATCAATAGCGTTTGTGTGTGTGTGTCTATAATTGGTAGTCGGTGCTGCATTGTTGTTGAAAATAATCCTGTCAGCATAATCCTCCTTTGTGAGATTCATTAATTGCATTTAAGATTGGATGAAATCTAGAAGATTCAGGCCTTGCTTTTGAGTCTTCCTCTGCTTTTGCTGCACAAAGCTTCTTTGCTTCAAAGGCTAAATGGTCGGGTAAAGGGTGTTTAGAGATTTGTATTTAAATGTACATTTCTTTATCTCTTTAACTCATAGCAGTGCATACAGCAATAAAGTAAATTTATAGTTAGCAATATTCAGAGCACAGCTGCTACCAGTCAGAGCTACTTGTGTTGTTAAACTGAGGGCAATGCAGATAATTATTTTTTTACGCCATCATAACTGCTGTACGTTTACTTCTGACTACATTAGGGCATGTACTCTATATTTCATGATTGTAAATATATGTTGCAGTGTTGGAAGATGTGTTTTTGATACAGTGAGAAGTTTTTAAAAAGTAAGCCACATGGAAACCTAACTGTACTCCCACATTTCCCAGAGTAAATCACTCTACACCAAAGTTGTTTTACAGCAAAGCCGTAGAACGTTTTTGCAAATGTGTTTCTTAATTTTTTGCCAATGCTTTCTTTTGAACCATGGTTACCAGTCAAGTTCTCCATGGAGAAAGAGCAGGAATTTGGAAGCACTCAGCCAGCCCAGTGTGTGATCGAAAGCTTTTTCTCACACAGCCTTGCCTGTGAATTACTCTCCATTTTTATTTTCTTGAATGAAACTTTAGGAAATCCATTTAGGATGGCCTCTGCAGCTTTGGCTGTCAGAGATACAGCTGCTTAAAACCAGAGGTTGCTTCCACACTTGTTTAATAGCTACTCAGAGTACCTTGGTGAGTGTGGTTTTGCCCTCCTGGCAGTAAATACTCATAGACATGACTGGTTTATCTTTCTTAGTGTACTAAAGGGACACATTTTCTTAAAAAAAAACAACTGAATACTGAAAACTCTAAAGACTCGGTGGCAGTCCATGGCTCTAAACAGTACTATAATATTTAATTTTATTTCACAGCCATTAGAATGGACTCCAGTATCCCAACACCAGTACACATTTAAGACCAGTCCTAAAGCATGTTCCATTTCCCCTATGTCCACCTACATTAATGTGTGTTGTCTAGATGTCAGGGTTCGACATTAGCAATGGCTTGCTGACAATAACATTATGTTGGGAAAGTTAATTGGTGGCTCTGATCAGTGACAGTCTTTCCACTAATCACAAGCCTCTTTTGCTCTGCTCATGGTGGGTTTACTGCACCAATACGCCTTGCCGGCATGCCAGCATAGGGGCGGTCATTGTTGACGCTCCTATAAGCCTTAGCTTATAGCAGCTACTGTCAAAGCGATCTGTGTAGCAGACCCAAGACACCATCATTTTACTTTGATATTGGCTACTGGCATTGTTTATACACTGGTGTGCTCAAGTAAAGTTGTCGTACATGTTAATGGTTAGTTACATACTGCTTTCTTTGAGCAGTGTGTTTGAATGATCAGATACAGTACAATGCTCAAGTCTCCCTGTTTCTTCTCCAACTTCACATCATACACATTGCTGCAGGAAACTGAATCAGTGACTGTAATAATTTATGGTCATGTTGTATTTAATGTGCGTCACATTTGAGTCCAAATCATGTCTTAAGTGTGCAAAACTAGCAAAAGCACACTTCATGGCTCATCCACCATTAATCTGAAAGCAATCTATATGCCATGTATGTTATGTCACGTTAAATGTCATACTGCTAATTGTGGTGAAACTACGCCTGTGTAAAATGAACACTCAGTTGCCAATAGGGCAATTTTTTATTGCTCTGTGTAGATGAAGGTGGCTTGAAGGGCTTGCTTTAAACCAATATAGCAATATATGTATAAAAAGGGCTACAGTTAGAAGTCAGCTTATCTCTGATGCTAACTAGTAGAAGCTATCCCTCTCACAGGTTATCTTTGAGCTCAGTATTTCCGCAGATTAAAAGTTAAAAATAATATCAAAGAAAGTGTATCAGAGATCAGCAACTACAGTAAAGAGCTAATACCAATTATATTGTGTTGTATTGTATTGTATCCATAAATGGCCACTTAACTGGACAACTCGTTAATTGGGCTACTCTGTGTCTGCTGTACCGGTACTATGTATCATACGTGTTGTACAAGACAATGGTCACCTTTCTCATAGCCTTTTAATGCATCATTGACATATCATATCAAAGGTAAGTTACTCAGCTAGCTAATATAACTTTACTATAGCTTAGAAATGACGGTACACACATAACACACACTTGTATTACACATGTGTTATTAGTGAGTTTGAGTATAATGTCATGTCAGTCAGTGCCAGTAAAAATATACAGCGGGCCAATAAAATTTGCTCTACTGGCCTGTGGGGCATGTGGGTGAAAATGTTGTGTTCGGTCCTACTAGATAGTGTCTAGTTGTCTCTAATGGAAAAAAAGCAGTGCTCTAGCCTGTAAAATTTCATAGAAGCATGTGAAGTTGCAGAGTTCAGAAGTTTTATGTCATGCAGAGCCCATGATACCATAACATTTGTTCAGAATCAAGAAGCCTTTGTCATTGCATACGACGCTGCAACAAAATTAGTTGGCTCTCTAATGTGTAATAGAAGCACTTTGTGCAATAACACAAGGTGCCAAGTTGCATGGTACACGAGGTAGTATGAGTTGTATGAGATAGTGAGCACATATTTTGTTTATTTGTTTAATGTGCTTATAACTGTTGGATGAAAACTCTGTATCTGGAGGTTTGTGATCTGGCAGTTCTGTAGTTCCGTCAGAAGGTAACTGTTCAAAGAGGTGATGGCGAGGGTGGAAGGGGTCCTTAATGATGTTTGCCATGATGTGGTGAGTTCTGCCAGAGGGGACAAGGGGCAGCTGATGATCTTTTCTGCAGATTTTATCACTCTTTGCAGGGCTTTTTGGTCTGCAGCTGTGCAGCCCGCATACCACACAAAGATGCAGTATGTGAGGATACTGTCAATGGTTGCTCTGTATAAAGCCACCAACATCTTCCTCTTGGCACTCTTTCTCTTGAGTACCCGGAGGAAATCTTTGTTGTGCTCTTTTGATGATGGCTGTGGTGTTTGGTGACCTTGAAAGGTCCTCAGATATATGGACTCAAAAGAATTGAAATGTCTCTACTCTCTCCATACGCACACCGTTGATGCAGAGAGGGGGCAAAGCTGCATCACGTTTCCTGTATTCCTGTATCATCTCCTTCATTTTTGACGTATTTAGTGTCAGGTTATTTACCAGGCATTTCCAACAGTCGCTGCATCTTGTACACTGTCTCGTCATCTCCAGAGATGAGTCAGATGATGGTTGTGTCGTCTGCAAATTTGATGATGGAGTTGGACTAGTGTGCTGGAGAGCAGTTGTAGGTGTATAGGGAGTAGAGGAGAGGACTCAGCTAACAGCCCTGGGGGGGAGAAGAAGATGTGAGGGCCAGATTTTACTCTTGCTGGTCAGTCCATATATGTTTGATCCAAGTGCTGATGGAGGGGGAAAGGCCTTTGTCTAGCAGTTTATCAACTAGGATGTCTGGGATGATTGTATTAAATGTTTAGCTTAGGTCAACAAAGAGCATCTTCACATAGCTCTTCTGGTGTTCTAGATGACTCAGCGCAGTGTGCACCGTGGTGTCTATGACATGCTCAGTTGATCTGTTGGCCCTGTAGACTAACTGATGCAGGTCGAAGTGGGATGGAAGACTGTTCTTGATTTGAATTTATCAAAACACTTCATTATTACAAGGGTGAGAACGACTCTGTAGTCGTTCAGGTCTTCCGTGGCTATCCCTTTGGAGATAGGAATGACAATGGCAGATTTTAGGCAGGGTGGTACAATGGCTTGTACCAGAGAGATGTAAAAGATCTCAATAAAGACACATAACCACATGCTTGGAGTACTTTAAGGTGTATACCATCTGGTCCAGCAGCCTTTATTGGGTTAACAGACCTCAGCGTGCGTCTCACATCCATTTCACGAAGCTCAAGAGGGTGCACGTTATTGTGTAGTGGAGGCACATGCACTGTGGTGAAAGTCCTGCTTACCTCAATTCTGGTGCAGTATCGTCAGGTTGGCTGCCCTTGTAGTTAGTTAACTGCTGCAGCTGGTGCAACCTGCTAGCTGTTTTGCAGCGTCGGGATGTAGCCATCTTTCCGTGACAATCATGATGGAGCATCTCCAGTTCATCATTTTGTTAGTTATGGATCTGGCGTTGGTGAGAAAAATGCAGGTTTAGTTGGCCGCTTCTTTAGTCTAACCTGGAGCCCGGCCCGGCATCCCCACTTCTGCTTCTGCTCCCTCCACCGTCTCCGTCGCTAGCTGGGCCAGCATACAATCTACTGCAAGTTCGGTGGTCTAGCGATGTCCAGGGGGATTTGTGAGTCTCCTGGTTTTTGCCAGAAACATGCACATTTTACATTCATTCGATGTTAGCCAGTTCTGATCAACTGTACACATATTCTACCTGACACAAAACTTTAGACAAGTACAGAAACAAACATAAAGACGTAAAATACATTTGTAAACACGTAGAGCTCCATATTTATATTTTTATTGGTTTGTTTATTGAGTTTGTTTGCTGTGGTGTTTTGCTGTGGCGTTGGGATCTACACTACCAGTCAAAAATTTGGATGATGAATGATTAAATTTGGAAATTTGGATTTCAATGATATCGCACTTCAGCTATGTTACCGTCACTGCACAAGGGTTTTCTAATAATCAGTTATCCTTTTAAACTAATAAACTTGCATTAGCAAGGCGTAACTGAAAGTGAGTACCAATGTTTGCTGATGTAAATATTCCTTAAAAAAAACTGTTCCAGCTACAGTCTACACTATAATTTGGACAAATTTGATGAATATGGTAATGTTCATCAAAGGAGTAACTCTAACGTAACTCCAACGTTTTGACTGGTAATGTATGTCTCATATATTTTTTAATTGCCTATTTGTTTGAACAAGCTTTTCTAATCAAAAATGTAGTACTGTAAACCCGTCTATGCATTTGTGCCATAAATGTGAATCATATAAGTGACCCAGTATTTTATAGTATTTGCCAGCATTACACAGGAATTGCCGCAGGTGTGTTTTTTATAGTTAGTACTATAATTTGGTATGTGTCATGCACACAAGCACGCACACAATTGTGCAGATATTGCATGAGCATTTCTTTGGTGGGTCATTCTCAGCTCCACTTAATTTTGGTCTTTCAAGCATGTCTGCGGCTTTCGTCTCATTTTTTCTTCTCTCCAGTTTTTTTTCTCTGACTGGTGGCAGGAGGGAACTTGCCATGCATTTCACGTCGAACTCAGAGTATGTTGCTATGGTGGTTGCTAGGGATTTAGCCTAGAGTGACGTGGGAAGTCCAAATATTAAAGGTGTCCTTCTGATGCAGAGGCAGTGGGGGCTATGAGGAATGAGCAATCGCCTCAGAGAGATTTTTTATGTGCCCTTTCATTATCATGCCTCTCTTTTGAAATATCAGAACTGAGTTTCAAAACACAAGAAAGGACTGTGTATAAAAGCACAAGCCACAGCAAAAGAGGGAAACACTGCATCTGCATACAGTACATGTTCATTAATTTTCTCATTTTGGCATTTATGTACATAACATTGTCTGCATCCTCCCCCATACAAACACTATCTATCTGAAAAGACAAAAAATAACAGAAATTACCATTTAATGTTAGAACTCCTGGATATATTTTGTACAGCAACCATGTCTCTGAATAAACAGGTTCATTCTTAAACAGTAGTGTTATTTTGAACTGAAATTATGTCCTTGGCAATATAAGGATATACAGAGTCTAGACAAATTGGGAACAATATCTGAATATTGAATACCTTAAATGAATATGATCCAGCCTTTGTCAGGCAAAACATGTTATACACATTGTTTATGTGTGGTTTCAAGAAGAAAATCTACTTCTCTTTTTGCACTGTCACATGTTCCATAAAGGTTAAAAAATGTCTAATTATTTTCATTAGATTTACCACAGAAGCCATTTGGCCAGCATTACACATAAACTTAATGCAGACTGCTATGAAAGAACAGCTGTATTATATAAATCAAAGGTGTTACAGCAGAGTTTATGTCGGCCACAGGTTAATTAGGGTAGGGCTAGGTTAATTTTACACAGGCGAGGTGTTTTTTCTATACATGCAAATCTTGAATGTGTTACATTTATGCTACTCATATGTATTGTTAATAACTTTTTTTTCTGGCTCACCTAGTCATTGCCATCAAAGCTTTGCTTAGCTTCAACAAGCTAATCCCTAGTACAAGAATACCACCAAACAGATTATTAAAGATCATTCACATTTGGCAGTGCCTCCCAGAATTGGCCAAAATGCTGTACGTATGTTGACAATTTGTAGCTAAAATCTACAGTGAACGTATAGCCTAAACTGTAAACTCAGTTTAATTGTGTGGAACATTTAGATTTTTTTTTCCAGGTTGTCCCTTGACATTAAGATCTTTCTCATTAAGATGTAGATTAAAACAAGAAACCTTTGGCAAAGCATCAGTGGCAGTAGCTGTTTGCTCAACATAACATCTTTGATTTTGATTGGATGTTTGCATACTCCTAAATGCAGTTCTATCTGTGTGTGACTGCTTAGTATGAAGGCTTATTAAGTCTGTGGCAATCAATAGCAACCTAAATGATAATGTCTAGTGCCCAACTCAAGAGCCCAGCGAGGCCTGGGGAGAGAAAGACCTGCCCTGCCCTTCCTCCCACTTCCTTATGTGCTGCCTTTCACTGTATTGCAGTCCACAGCTGTAGCAGCCATCACACAACCTCAGGTAGGCTAGTTAGCCCTGAGAAAAGAGCCTGAACCCCGATCAATAACTTTAGTCTGCCTAATTGCTCATTGGTCGACATTGGTGCCAGACTATATGTAAGTGCATGTTCGACTTTGGCTCCATTTCCACCGCTTCCCGCCTGGTGTTGTGCTTATGGTCTGCCCTTCTCTCTTTTCTCCTGTCTTCGCCTCTGTTAACCCATGTTTGGAATGGAGAAATCCTGAACTGATCGGCTTCTCCTCAGTTAGCTCAGCGGGAGGAGACCATCCAGAGACGCCAACAAAATGCGCTGCTCTCTCACCAGGCCCGTGACTCCCAGGCTGCTCAGGTAAATATCCAGGTTTATTGTCGAACAGGAAGATTAGTCAGTTACGCTTGCTTGCGATTTCAATGAGCGCCAGGAAATTAGCTGGTCTCGTTTGGGGTCTTCTGAACTGCTTATTATATGATCTAATGCAGACGCACTTTATGAGCATGGAGCGGAGTATAGAGAGGGTAGTATTGATTGTGCTCATTGTGAATTATGTGAATAGATAAAAGTGTGAGTGTGCATATATATTAGGCAATTATCCGCTCAGGTGCTAATGTAAAAATTCTGCTGAATAAATATGAAATATGCCTATCAGCATCCAACTTGGGTCCTCTTGACACTAGTCATTTGAGATGATAATTGGGATAGGATGTTTGCCTTTTTCTGATGAGACGAGATATTGTGATAGCTTTTCTCAGCCTGGATTTAAATGTGTATTGATCAGTGTAAGGCTCAGGAGCTCAAACAGCACTACAGCCCCCGCACACTTGCATATACTTCTGCTTTTGTTTTTCACATTATATTTTCAAGAAATCTTACAATCCTTGGACATAAAACATTCGTTATAGTGTCACTTCACATGAAAAGCTCATTTGTATTTGTTCTCACCCTCTTTTTCCATTACTAGTGTGCTAATGTCATGATTTAAATGAAGTATTGATCAGTTTAGGAGGAGAGAATAGAGAGAGAGGGAGCGTTTGTGAGGGAAAGAAAGCAAGACCAGAGTTATCGGTGTGGATCGCACACAGAAAGAGAGTGCTAACAGATGAGACACGTTTTTGGCGATTCCCGAGAAATGGATTTCTACACAATCTGTATTTTTAATGCAGGAATAATCGCCAACCTCTTTTGTTTGACTTATTCCAAGAAGCAAAAATGAACATGGAAATAACAACAATGCTTTCAACAGAGAATGAAAGGAACGAATGGTCTTTTTTTTTTTACTTTTGATTTTTGTTGATTTTATGGAGTATCTACCAGCCCATATGCAGATTGTGAAGTTGTGGTTTGTCCTGTTTCCGGGTCTCCATCTTGTCTGGTTATGATTCCTTCTGCATCGATGACACTGCAGCAGCATCAGACACACTGGACTAAGGACTCCAAGTGAACCATGGGCTAGGTCTGTTTGTCTTCCTCTTGCTATCTCACCTTCCTTTCTCTCTAGCTCCCTCCTCTTCCCCTTTCTCACAGTTTTTGTCTCTCTCTCTCTCTCTCTCGCCCCCTCCATCCTTTCTCCTTCTTTTGATTTAGCACAGCAAGGTTGTATTAATTAATGGCCTGTTTATTATTGTTGGCGCATATAGTAGACATGCAACTATTTGTTGCCAGTTTTGCAAGAACGATTTACCTTTTCCAAGTATAGTATAGTAGAAGTTGTGTATTCTGTAGCTGCACTACTTTGGGGTTACTTTTGTAAATCATTCGTGTTTATTTTTACATTATGGCATAATGTAACTCTTGTGCTGTATTTGAATAGTACATTTTTTGAGATGTTTTCTTTGTAATATTTGGTTTGTAATTTTTTGTGATTTTTATTTTAATTAGTTTCTTGTTTGGCATTCTAGACACCATGGGATTACTGAAAATCTGGTATGTTTCTTTATGAATAAAGACTGCTTTCTAGCAATCAATCAATCAAAGTGTATTGTTTGTTATTTGTGAGAATTTCTGTTTGTTTCAAATAATTATTGAGTGCAGTTTCAATTAAATTGAGTTTTGTATTCTGCAGTTCTCCTGATATAGACGTAACAGGGAAGGCAGATATTAGGTACGCCCTTGATGGGACCTAACTTTGACTCACTTTATATCTGAGTATCTACATAGAATAGCACAAGATGGTGCAATTTAGCTTCAGCCAAAGTGTGCAAGTAGGTTCTGTATTGAGGCAAGGACTGGATTTGTGTATTTGATTGTTTTTTTCCCTCTTGCCACTTTATTTCTGTGGTTCAGTAGCCGGACATGTAGGAATAAGGATCTCTCGATCACTGTTGAGCTGTAGGAGAGCTAACCGGAGGAACAGAGTCACGTACAGGAATATAAATCTTCAGTTGCAGAGACAGGGCCAGGAGCTCCAGAATCAGGTACAGTGCATGCTGCTAGGCCCAGCATTTACCAGCAGGCCTCAGACTCGGGCATATCATGCTTCTTGTGTCCATCCCTGAAAAACTATTTCAGTCATAGGTTTACTTCATTGATTGGATGTGGTTTTGCTGATTCCATCTGACCTAGACTAATGCAACACACACATGTTAAAAATATCTATATGTGCATTAGGATGATCAAATATTCAAACATCATAGCTGCAGTTTAATTTGTTTAATCACACAAATATTGCAAAAAAGGACAAAAACTGTACAGATGGGCAGGTGTTTGTCTATTCCGTGATCAGTGGAGTCAACAGACAAACATGTTTTGTATTACAGAAAGACACTTATCACAATGACAAGCAAAACAAACCCAGGATTGTGATGACTAAGCTTTTTGATGTGTATTCAAAGAAAAAACATGCTGCTTACCACTATGCCTAGAGAAAAAAGAAACACTGACCAATCTGAATCACTGACCATGTTCTTTGCTAGTGTCCGTGTCACCTGTTGCTAAGCCTCTGGGCAGATTCTGTTCGAGGTGTTCAATCAGTCAGAGTCTGAGATGTCACCTTAGTCTCACTCTCAGTATTATTGACTGGAATATTTACGCTGCCTTACCCATTATGCTTATTTTCTCTGTTTCTCTACAACACTTCCAGACATCACTGATTAGTTGCTTTTGTCAACAAAATTTACGACTAAATATCATCACCGAAGAACCTTTATCACATGACAGAAAAGAGACAAGACGCAGCATAATTGCTGGTCATGTGATAATAACTGTAATTAAATACATGATCTAATATTGTTGACGAATAAAATCGAGACTAAATGTGGTTTACAAAATAAAAACTATGCTCAAATGTCTCTTCATTTTCGATGACTAAAACGAGACGCTACGTCATTTTCTCTTGTTTAATCGCGCTATTATTTTGCAGTATGTCTGTTTCCTGTGTCTCACATAATTGTGAAATGGTTCTGACTTAAATAAAATTGAAAAACAAGCAGGACAGGTTAGTCATCACATGGTTAGTAATTTTGGGCAAGAAACCTCCAAAAAAGTAATTGTATCTAGCAAAGTAACAGTCGTTATGTTTCCTGGTTATCTATCCATCTGTAAGGCCACGCAATTGATAAATAATATCTGAGGGACACTTTTGTTGAATTTCTTCAAATTTGGCACAAATGTCAACTTGGACTCAGACATAAACTGATTAGATTTCCATGGCCAAAGGTCAAAGGACAAGGTTACACACACACCTCATGTTCATCCAGTTCTTGCAGACCAGTCAAGCCAGCCATTTACAGTCTTTGCATCAGACATAATTATCTCATGGCTGTAGCTTCTTATTTAACATCTAGATATGAGAGTTGTGTCAGTCGTTTTGTCTAAATAAGAAAGTGAATAAGTGTATTGCCCAAATGATTGTTCCTCTATCTATCATACATGAGACACAAATGTCAAAACATGGAGTTTCAGTTGGGGGCATCGGCCATCCTTTAAACCTTTGAGACATGAATTAACTTTATTTTTAATGACTCAAATTCCTGCAAATGAATTATTCTTATATACTGGAGGGGGTTCATAATAGCGGTTGATAATGGATGGATGGATGGGGTTCAGGAAATCGTACCTGAGAGATAAGAGAATTCAGAGTGTGTGTTAGTTCCTATGTGCATCTCTTTATTTCCTTGTGTCTTTCTGTTTTTCTTTACCATCATTATGGATTTATATTCCTTGGTGCATTAGGGGGTACCTGTCTACAAGAATTTCCCAAAAGGTATTAATAAGTCAAAATAAATATCAATTATTATTTTTATTATTATGTCAATGAGTGTCCTCACAAATATAGTGAGACTAGATTGTGTGTGTGTGTTTGCGTGTGTGTGTGTTTTGGAGGTGGCGGGCATACACGGCTTTCTGTTATTTGTCTCTGTGTCACCTTTGTTGACTTTGTCTCTCTCCTTCTGCAGCACTGTGCTCTCTGCTTTAATGACGCATATATCCTATCTCCAGTCACTGCCTAATCCCAGCAGCGCTAGCTCAGGAACAGATTACTGCTTCCAGACACCAGAGGAGAGAAGTGCAGGGCAAGGTGGGGGTTGAAGGGTAGAAATAGATGCTTCAGTGATACAAGGTATGGAGAGATCAAGACAGTCAGCACATGCATGTGAATGAGCACACACCTGTGTGCACATTAACATATTTATAGCAAAAACATCCACTAAGATGTTTATCCACAGTGAAACACTATCTGCCTTAGTCTTGTTACTTTATGCCATATGCTAATTATAACCTTTTTCATTTACCCATTTGACACCAGTTTTGTTTTTATGCAAAAATTGTCACATAATGAATTACCCCAGCACACAGTTCATTGAAAAGTTTAGATCACTATATACAGTACCTAGTGTAATAAGATGAAGTATGAAATACAGGGGAATGTTGTGAAAGCAAGACACTGGAGTGTTCTTCTCTTACCTACAGACTGAAGAGAAGATCCTGTGGCTACATGCAGAGTTATCCAACATGGCTCCCTCAGTCAACAGTTACAGTAATCCCAACTGCTTAGACATCAGCCAGGAAATTTGAAATAGTGATTTTGCGAGGTAGGATGTGTGATTATTGCATTTTGTTCACATTAGTATTCCCTTTGTAGGATTATATTGTTTTTTTTCCTCTTTTCTTTATGAAATTCAGACACCCTTTGACCCACTGGTCTTTTTTACAAACTGGTACATTGGTGTTATAAATGATCAGCTTACAGTAGAAATTTGTTTTGTGCTTCTTTATACATCCAGTTTAGGGTTATTCAACATATACTTTACATCAAATCATAAATAAAATAGTAGTATAAGTAGGTACGTAAGTAGATAAATGTGCCTTGCTGTTAGTGAGAGCTGCTTACATATCTCTAGCTCCAGGTGTAAATAATAGGGAGTGGTGTGTGTTGTGTTGGTGGTGTCTGTGCAGCGGCTACTCTCATCATGCCTGCCACCTCCTAAGAACATGACTTTTAGGACCAAATGATTGCTAATAAAACATTTGATTGAGAGGAGAAGAGAGTGAGAACCATAAACAGGCTGGATTCTGCCCTTTAATTTCACCATCTCCAGAGAATTGGTTTTGCTGTGCTGCAGAGTAGATCCCACACACAAGCAGTTTAGTTGTCTGCCCAAGGACTGAAATTTAATTTAGACTGTGTGTTGTGTGTGCGAGTGTGCATGTGAGTGTTTGTATGCGCATGCATCTGTCAGTCTGACTGTCTTTGTCTGTGCTGTGTCTGTCTGCATGAGTCAGTTTGGAATCCCTCTGTGTGCAAAACCCAGCATTGCATGAACTGCATATGTAAGAGTTTGTGTTGTGCTTCTCTTTGCTTGCTGTATTCTGTGCTTTCGTATTCTCTAGTGACTTAATCGTTTTACACTGCCAGGTTGTTACAGTACCATTTTACACTGTCTGGTAATACTGAGGAGTTTATTTGCTCTGCTTGCTGCTCTGTTGTTTCTGGATCTGAATTCTTTCTTGTGTAGTTTTGCAGTTGATACGTTATCGCTGTGTTAACCTGAAAACCTAGAAAATGCCCCCAGTTACTGCAGCCATCATCAGTGTTGCAGAACATTTTTTGTCAGTAATTTTCTGTTGAGTGTATGTTGATTGCGTGTTTAAAATGTACAGTGTGAGTGTGGCTAGTTTGTAACGGTTGTGTGTATGTGTTTATGGTGCAGGTTCCCTGATGAAAGCCTAGAGCAGAGGCATATATCAGAGCTCCAGCTCTAATAAAAGGCCAGCAAGCTGCGCTCCTCTCCTTCTGGGAACAGCACCGCTTTTTACTGCTTCTCTGACAGCAAGATAAAGTGCCCTCCCAATTAGAAAAATATTTGGCCACATACCTACCAACAGCAATCTTGGGTTTTTATTTTTTGTGGCATTTGATTGGGAATTCTTGCTTCTTTTACAGTGTGCTTTCTTATCATTAGATCCTTGGGGTATGCACATGCTAATGTGCACCCCACCCGTGCACCATAATGCTGTATAATGAAATAATGGTGGTTTTATTTTGGTGTTTCTTTCTTTATTTTGCCCTTTGTTTCATAAGTGTAGTTATGTACTGGTAAGGTTTGGGGAGTGCTTTAGCATTTTGCATGAGAGGATTTATGCTGCTATGTGTGTTTGGGTTGATGTCATCCTTGTTGCCCCGTCATCCGTTTCTGCCTTGAACAGAGATGTGTGCATATATACTTAACCACTGATGCTGGTCCCCATCTCTGTAGAATACTGTAGATCTTTTTCTCTTTTTTCCAGAGAGTGCATTAAAATTAAATTCTCTCTTGTTGTTGTGAAAAGAGGCACACGTAAAAAATAATTGGCTGCAGGAGAGAACAAAGGGCTGGCTCCTCTCTCTTCCCTGCGCACCCCAGCCAGACATTAATACCAAGCTTGCTGCATTGTTCTGCTGTCTGCAGCCATCCCCCTAGCCAGACACTCAGCCCTGGAGAAGTCACTTTTAATGTCTGATAATCAAGGTGAATTTTCAAAAAGCTGCCATTTTCAAATGATGGTGTATATATTATGTGTAGATGGGAGTTCAGGAGCAGAGTAGTGCCACTGGGTGAGAGAGGGCATTTCTGCTATGCGAAGTGAAAGAGAGACACCTAATGGCCAGAATGTGAACTGCAGAATGATTTTACCCTTAATCAGAATTCTGTGAAGGATGGAAGCTAGCTTGATTATTTGTGTTATAGATGAAATTTGTTTGATAATTGTCTGTGTTTTAATTGCCTTTGTTTTTTGTGTAACTAGCAACTAAGTATCTAATATAAAGTACATATTCCAATATTGCAGCATCTGTATGCTTTTGTGGCTGTGTCAGGGAAATGAATTTCTAGAGTACAGACGCTGCCTGCTGTTGCCCCTTGCTGAAGGGAGCTCTTGTGCAGCATTATTGGGAGTGGAGCTCCATTTCCCTGCTACAGGGCATAGACTCATCTTCCTCTTGCTCCTCCCATCTCCCCTCTTCCCCCACCACTAGGTATGATTATTTCTCCTCCGCTCCACCGCCCCATTATATTCCGGGTCCACAGTTACCCCTCCCTGCTGTCATTTTTCATGGCATGTTTTTGCCCGTGTGAAGCACTGCACATTTGCACTGTGCCTGTGCAATATGTTAAGGAGGTGAATATATGCAGTGTGCAGAATGTAATAAGTATATATTTATTTTCTTTGCTGGTGATTTACTGGTTTTTCCGGTGCTTGAAAAGAGGCAGGCTCTAGCCATGTATCTTAACAAACATGACTGCTGCGTATGCACTCGCCTCCAAGGCTTTTTACTCACTAGGGAAACCAAATTATACATCTGAGGCAGACTGGTTGTTTTTCGTGCTATGACTGTTAAAAACCTGCTTGGTATTTTGGGGTTTGAGCCTTGTTAACACTTTACCCAACAGTAAGTTAGGTAAAGTTTTGGTTGTTGGCACTGGTTTTTAGTTTTTGCTGTGTTATTATTAAGACAGCTTAAGGTACATTTTTAGCAGTAACAAAGTAATGGCACCTGTTCAGGTAATCAAACATTTAAAACCCCATCACATAACCAGGCGGCCACTATCAGCGCTGTCCATCTCCCTTTTCATATTGCCTTCCAGTAGTTCTGCAAAAAAACATAGACATGATAGGAGTCTCCAAAATCAAAACACTAATACACAACACACACATAGCTGAAACTGACATACTCAGAGGGGAAGTAGATCTAACCCTGTGAAGCAGTAGGATCTAAATGGATTCTGTGCTGGGAGCAGCACGGTGCACAAGTCTCCCTCTGTGAGGCTGTCACAGTGGGAGATTTGCAGATTTGCAGAACAGGCATTAGAAAAAAATTATTCTTAAAGATACACTACCTGATTTTGTTATTGTGCCCACTACTGCCTATAAATCCAAAAATTTCCTCTCAGCTCACTGATGATAGCTTTAAAAAGATCAACACTGAGCAGGAAAGGGGAAACAGGAACAGAACATTTGGAAGCAATTCAGGGAACACTGCTAACTACAGCAAAATCAAGAAGTCTACTTGCAGATAAAAAAAAATATGATCCAGTTTGTATGAGTGTCATTGCTCATTGGAAGATTTGTTGCTATAGAGTACTAATCTAATGCACTAGTTCAGTACTTCATGGTTGGATGACTGGATACTTACTGTGGTTGTTTTAGTATGTATTTGTTGTAAAGCACACACACACACACACACACACATATATATGTATCTATATATAGATATATACAAGACCAGTCAAACATTTGAACACACATAGGAATGACCATGTTTTTCATGAAAAGATACATGTCTTCAGTTGTGTTACCATCATTGCACATGGTTTTCTAATGATCACTTATCCTTTAAAATTAATACATTTGCTATAGCAAACACAAGATGCTATTGGAAGTCAGTACTAATGTTTGCAGAATTTAGGCCTCTGTGTGTTTATGTAAATATTCCCTTTAAAAAACAGTTGTTTTCAGCTACAATAGTCATTTACAATAAGAACAATGTCTACACATTCATTCTGATCAATTTGATGTTATGAAATCTGAATTTCTTTCACAAACATGGTCATTTCTATGTGTGTCCAAACTTTTGACTGGTAGTGTATATAATAGAGAGAGAGAGAGTAAGAGAGAGAGAGAACGAGAATCAATAATAACTTTGTGTGTGCTGTCTCTCTGATATTGTTATATTTCTTTGTATAGACTGTCAAACAAGGAGGTTCAAATTCCATCCTTTTCTGTTGATTCATAAAATGTACAATATTAAATACATCTCAGAGCTTACAGGGCTTGTTCATATTCCCATACTATGCACCTGATACCTGGTATGATGCCTTGATGTAACATTGTTTATAGATTTGGTTTTGCCTTCAGTGCGATTGCATAATAACCAAGCATTCAAATGTGTGAGTGCTTTATTTGTTCCTTGGCAGTAGTGGTGGTAGCGTTATTTTTCTCTGGCTGGTTGGAGGGCATACCTTTAAAGTGTTGATCTCAGCTGTGGTGCAGAATAAAGACAGAGAAAGGAGGAGGAGAGGGCCGCAGGCATTCTGATAAAAGGATGTGCAGGGAATCTGAAGTGTGGAGAAAGAGGGAGCGTTTTGCCAGTCCAGTGTGGCAGAGCAGGTGCTTTGTGCCAGTCTGGGCACTGTGCCCACGAGGAGGCAGTGTGTGGCTAGCACTGACTGTACAGACAGCAAGAGAGAGACTGAGAGACACAAGTGTGTCTATGGGGGTGTCTGAGGGTGACTAGCAGAAGAGGTTTAGTGTGCATTTGCATGTGAAGTGGCCAGGCCGTGATACAGCAAGACAGTGGAAGGCAGCAGGGAAGAATGAGGGGAGGTTTCCTGGGCAGTGTTATGTCACCAGCTTTATAACTGATCATAGGACAAGTATATACAAGCAGCGCTGGTTAAACCTGGAGTTGAAGTTGTATCCTGTCCTTACCAATGAGTACTTGATGAAACAAGTGTCACAGTTCATTTAATCAGGCATTTGTTGATTCATTTAATCATGACTTGATTGTTGCTGTTAATTGCTTTGTCTAATGTTTCTTTATGCACTGCCTGAGTAAATACATTCTCCATGGGACACAAATATTATCACCTCTCTCCCTGTCCCTCTCTCTTTCCCTCCCTCCGTCTTTTCTTTCACTATTCTTCTCTTTGTATCCTTAAAATATTCTGCGCACCCCTCAGCAGTTCCACATGGCAGACAGCCCTAATATAATCTGTGCGTCTGAATTCTAATTTATACCGTCAGGATAAAATAAATAGTCTGCAGTTAATTATGGGGAGCCAGCTCCTGGCTTTGCCCCAGTGATTTATGAAGTGCACGTAGGCATTCTGCAACGCATTTTTCTTAACTTATTTTTAATCTGTCTTTCAATTAATTTTACTGCAAACGTCTTAATGATGGCAGAGGGCTATGTTAATGAGGCTGGTGAGGTGGAGTGAACAGGCACTCAGTCCTGTGGGGTGGAAGTGAGAGGGTTTGTGGATGGGCCATACAAAGGGTCTTATGCAGACAGGTTCTGTCCCTGCCATGTTTTTACATTACCCCCAGGAAATCATTCTTCTAAAGAGAATTATCATTTTTCTTTTGAAACAGTTTGTTTCGTGATGTGCAGCAGAGGTTTTTTGGTGCCTTTTTTGACTTCATCCACTAAAAACAAAGCAACACAATGTCAGTTGTTCTCAGTGATTGACATATTCACACCCACCATCATTTCTATTTAAGCTGGTTCAGTCAGTTGTTGTAGAGAAAATGTCACTCTATTCTTGAACTACGCCCATTTTTCCAGTGATTTTGACACTGCGTGATTGTCCAATTCGCATACCTTATAAACCTCTCAAAATTCATGGCATGAATAAGACTTGTATTCACAGTAGAACTGAAAGAACTACATTTTAAATCTTTTTTTTGTAACTGACTTCACAGTTAGGTACAAAAAAGGTACAGCATTTATAGTCTGGGTGTTTGCTGACTTACCAACTTGAGTAAGTTTATTTCAGATGTTGCTACTTGCTTTTCTATCTTTCTTTAAGCTTTTCTGGATTTGCTTGCTCATATAGGCTTTGTTCTTGTGGGTTTTGACTTGTGGTTCTCCAGAGCCTGTGCCCCACAGACAAGAAAATCCCTTTTATGATTAAAACTATTTTATCCATTATTTCAGCCCCTCTCAAATTATAGCAATGTTTCTTCGGTACTTGTTATGCACCATTGTTTTCTGCCAGTTAGCACGGTGCATTGTTGTAACAACGCTGGGAGGGCCTAGTGTGGGGTAGGCAATGTAACCATGGTGGTCAACTACCAGACAGCTCACATCAGCCTATCCCATTAGAGACATCCGCACACCGCGCTCTGCATCAGGATGCTCTCATTTACCACCTCCACATCCAGCCATTTATCTCTTTTTCCCCTGGTCTCACGCTCTTCTCTCTCTCTTTTTAATTTTCCTCTCAAAAACAGATCCCACATTAAGCAGCCAAGCATGGCTAGCTGCAGTGCCTCTTCTGAAAGAGCAAAGGAATGATTTAATTTCTCCTCCTCTCTGTCTCTGTGGCCTCCTCTCGCTGCTCATACACAGATCATTACACACAGAGGCCTCATTTTCATCTCCCTGCGAGGGCACATGCAGGGCTTTAACTAGTCAGCCACACTGTGGCCATTGCTGACGATCAATACCTGTGGTCAGGACAGAGCACGCAGTGCTTCTTAAATAGGCCTTGCAGGTCCAACCATAAAACACCTTAGAGGCTATACATGCCACACTATAAATTACCTTTTTTTTTGGTTTCCTTCTCTTTCGAAGATTATGGGGTAGCGAAGCCTGTGTTGGATAGGTTATCTATCGAACTGACATAATGGTGATTAATAAGTCATGATATTATCCAGAAAATATTGCTTAACTAAATGTTTAAGACAAGAGTTCACTCCAAATGACACTTTGAAAGATGCTATTTTGTGGCGATGGGTTGTGTGTGTGTGTGTGCGTTTGTGTGTGTGTGTGTGTGTGTGTGGGGGGGGGGGGGGGGGGGGGTTGATGT
>JAUYWH010000018.1:7419200-7481045 GCA_034779795.1 Ctenopoma multispine
CCCCCCCCCCCCCCCCCCCCCCCCCCCCCCCCCCCCCCCCGCAGGTCGGCTTTAATTTTGAATGTGTACCCTCAGAAGTAAAAGTACACATGTAAACACTGAAGAATTAAGGTCAGGGAGACATGACAAAATACCATGAGCATATACAACACACAAAGTATGAGGTGTGTAATCTGTTAAGACATCAGGGCCTGCAGAGGTGGTTTAATTTAAACACTAGGCTACTCACAACTGAGAACTACTAATGAGTTTTTACTCCTAAATGAAAAAGATAAGCTCAGAGGAATAGTCAGTTCAAGTTTTTCTATATGTGTAGTTCTGCGCTTAGTTTGTGGATTGCTCGACTGGAATAGGTGACATATGGGCCAGATGAGAGTTGGCCTGGGAGCTGGCAGACGGAGACAGAAAAACGGATGTGTATCTCGTAAAGCTTCGCCTCCAAGGCTCTCAGGTGGCCTGATCTCTACATTAACCAAACAGATAGCCAACAACTTTAATTACCTTTGCATCCAGTCATTCTCCCCATCCACCACTCCTCACTTTGCTTGTGCAAATGAAAGAAAGAGAGGCGTAGAACGAAGAGAAGCATAATTACTTATTTTACTGGAGTGCGGCAGAATGCCTTTTGCCAAATGACTCTAATTCCAAATGGTTAACAAGATTTTTCTTTTTAATAGAGCCGAATCCATGTGACAGCAAATTGCTTTCCTATTTGGGGCCTTAATGGCTTTTCATACTTTGCACTTCCAATAAGCAGTAAACTCGGAAATTAATATTGCACACTGTGTTATGATGCAAATGGGAGCAAGATAGGAGAGCCGTACCTTCATGCAGAAACCTCTGATTAGATCCATAATTGCTCTGGTGGGATGATTTTTCCTGTTTGTTTGAACTTATTTATTTATTTGTATAATTTTCATCCACACGCTTCACTCTAGCGTCATTATCAGGGGCACATCTGCATTGCTGTATGTTGCATTTCACTTTTGAATTACTTTTAATCAGTTGTGATAGAAAATAAACATATTCACCAGTTCTAAATATGATAATACAGAGTATTTATAGACCTGCCATGCTGCCACTTTTTTGCTTTGTATTAAATGATTTGGAAGTATTTTTCCTCACATTATTAAGTACATCTTCAAGTAGACTTTGTCTTTTCATTGAGATGAATACAAAGACTGAAAGATCACTTTTGTGCTCTTCTCTAGCTTCAGAGTACATATGTGTTAGTCTGCTGTTGATTGACTCAGTTGGAACAGTTTGAACCCCTCATGCTATCATACAAGCAGGCCAAATCTAAAAAGATATATTTGTGCAAGGTGTTCCTTAATTAACTTCTGATCCAAGTCATTTCATTTCCATTCATATTAATCCATGTCTATGCATAAGGTATTGTATTTCTAATAAGAGGGATCAAGCTTGCACTGCACATATAGTTACACAGGTGCTCTCTACTTCTCTGCACTCTGCTCAGTTGTCTGGGGCTGACCTTAGGAATGGTGAGGGGTTGCAAATGTCCTGGGTTTGTCTTTAGCTGCAGCACCACATACACAGTCAGCCTGACCTGCAGAAAGAATAGCAAATAAATTCAGCTGGATGGGCCTGTGATTGCTGCCAGCGATTGGGGTTAAGTGTGCTTTGGTGTACACGGCCTGAGCGTAGCAGCAGTTCAGCCAGATATTGGTCACATGACCACACACATACAGTCTGATTCTTTGGCAATGTCACCATGGCAACCCTTCATTTCTTCTCAGCATGCTCCCATTTCACCTGTCATTGTGGTAATTGGTGCTGAATTTTTCTGTATATCTGGAGAAAAAAGTCATGATGCTCATAATAAGACAATATTTATGAACCTAACAGTGACAGGCAAGTGTAGCGAAATGGGGAAAGAAATGAAGCTTTCATTAGGCTAGAATATTAATGTAGCAACCAGGCTTTTTAGGGACTAATAAAGCTTGTTCTTCTTGTTTTCACAGGTTCTCGCTCATTGTGTGCATGAGCCACACTGTAGACAGAGTCAGAATTTCGATATGGTTTTAATTGGGTCACCCTCTCCTTTTCCCTCTCATGCAGCCTTTCTGTTGAATTCAGCTTAATTAGACCTACAAGATTGTGACACTACCAGAAACGCATTGTACCTGCTCTGAGTCGGCTTCCATTGATGATCTGTTTTTAGAAGTATTGATAAGACAAGCTGTGTAATGACATTTGCTATACTGATGTAGTAATTAATGGCACTCAACTGATGTTTGACTATATAGCAGCAGAGAGAGAAATGGATAAGAGGTTTTATGGAAATAAGAAGCAGATATAGCCAGGCCTAATGACTCTTATACCAGTTGCTTCTCATTACCAAGGTCACAGGCATCGGGACTAGGTGAGATCTGCTAAGTGGTGCATGGTCTTTAAAATTACTATGAGACCTTTCTGTCAGTACGGTACTCAGCAGCACTGTAAACTCAATACAATGAATAGCAAATATTTACCTCTATTAAATGTTTTTTCACTAGGACATTGAAAAAATGTGCACAGTCAAGCTTTATTTACATGACAGCTGCATGTTTATATTACAAGAGGCCATAGAATGCATTTTCCTGTGTGGTCACGGTTGCCTGAGTGGTAATTATAGTGAGAGATATGTCAACCCTTTCCTATTAATTCCCATCACAAATATTTCTTTTTTATGCACCAACAGCAAGGCATAGGCAACTTTATTTTTATAATTTATGAGCTCCCTCCAAACCTCATTAGATTTTCAAATATCAACATCGAAGTTATTTTACAGTGTTCTGCAGTAACAACAAATCTTCCCTACACTGAGTTTTCATTTAGAATAAGGACATAAAAACTAAACTATTCAGTCCTGCTTTAGAGAGCAAAAACAAGAAAGCCAAGTACAATTTTGGATTTATATGTGCTGTAAGGAGGGATGTCAATGGAATTAATTGATTTGCCCATATTTATCAGAAGAGAGTAAGTGCCTAATCCCAGCTTGCATTATTAAAGATAATACCACGGTGGTTTCTGCAAGACCACCACACTGAATCAAAGTCTGACATGGACTTATGATGTATGGATATATTATTCAGGGCATTACATTAGCCTCAGAACAGTGCAACTCCTTTATCTGCCCTCCCAGCTCACTAACTCCACATACATACACACCTGTGCACACAACCACCACTCATCAACCCCTGGAGGGCACCTGTGTTTTCAAAGTAAAGACCACTTAGAGAATAGCCCCAGGCGTCTGAATACTAAAGTGCCCTGTGTTACACATTAGAAGACTTAGTACAATCCAGAAACATAAACACTCTCAATAGCCCTTGTCTCCTCCAAAGAATACCCCAAATGTCATAGAACAGGGGCAGAACTGCTTACATAGGCCAGAATATGAAACAGATGGGCTGCTGGGACTTGACCACTCACTGAGATGGGCAGGTCATTGAACGGTAAACTGGTCAATAATTAAACCAAAGGCTGTCAGTTCAATTAGCCTTTTTAACATTTTATTTTTGGTAACTGACAGTTGACAATGCGAGTAACTGGAGGCACAACTTTTTGTGTTTGTGATTTTTTTAAATTAGTTTTTAAGTGTTTTTTGTTTTGTTTTTATATCTCTATGTAAAAGCTCTTAGTGGATACAGCTGATGTACAACCAGAGAGCAACTTAATGTGTCTGAGGCAAACAGCCACCCTTGTTCCAGATGCAAAAGACAGGGTTAATGATCAAGCATTTCATTCAATCCCCCAGTCGAGTAAATGAGGTTTGAGCAGATGCCAGGAACAGGAGAACAAGCAGGCTTCAGAGTCAGCCTCACAATGTGTCATAATGAACACTTTAATGTTAAAAGAAAAACAATCCTATTATCAAGCAGAGAAAGACGAGAGTTTGCAGGAAAGCAAGGAAGCTGTAATCTAAATTTTTAATGACCGTTCTGCATGATGACTTTGTCTATGTATTTTTGTCTGTTTGGAAAGGGAAAAGAGTTAGTGCTGTCACACTTAATTCAGACTACCCTTTTGTGCTAGAGCAGTGGGTAAATAGCTGAGGGAGACATTTGAATGTCTTAATAGATGCTGTAACTGCTTCATCTTTAAATGTGCTGAAATGGAGGCATGAGCAATGGCATCATTAAGGTAATGTGTTCAGGAAGCCAATGAGTAGCGCTCTAACCTCTGATGCTCAGCCTGAGATTTGGAAAGTGCAGAGACTAAGGTCACTTTAATCAAAGAACGGTGGCACTTACAAACATACAAAACATACACAAAGCCTCAATTACATTGTGAAATTGCTCTCAAATGAGTCATACAAACATGTCTAGCTGCTTTGTTTATGTATTCTTGTCAAGTCCCTGTCTATTATGAGACTGCGATTGTACAGTAGGTTTGTTTGTCAGTTCTGTTTGTGCAGTTGTTTCAGTTATACCACCAAACTGCAGTCTGCTGTGCTAATGCAAAGAGAAGGCAGTTCAGTGTCATTCCCATAGTGCTGTATGTTGAAACTGCATTTTTTTTCTATAAGTTTCAACTATGACTGTTCCCTAGTAGGAACCAAGATTCAGAGGAAATGGATTTTAGCTTCTTTTTTTTTTCTCAGTCCCAGACGGTGTTTCCAAGCACAGCAAAGCCTAATATTTCTCTTTCCCTTCTCTTTTTTTCCCCTTGTGAACCCTGCAGCGAGAGTCAACAGCCATCCTTTTCCACACATATTTGTCCTTTAAAGTGTCTTCTTGCTGTGTTTGGAGGCAGTCAGTAATGACGAGAGGTTCTTGTGTCGTTTGCTGCTCCAATGTGTTGTTTTGTTTGGGCTGAAGAGTTTTTAGTGATGAATTTCACCTATCACATTCTCCACTGTGGTTGACCAATGAGTTTTGTGAAAGCTTGGCCTATGGTGTTTTTCTTTAATAAGTCCAGAGGTGAGGCAAAGCAGGCGAGCCATCAGTCTTCCTGTCAGGATCTTACCCTTTGATTAGCCCAGTATATTGGTAGAGATATTTAACTTGCCACAGTTGCCTACGTCATAAACCAGTCTTCATGTCATGGCCTATTTTAGTCACATAAAGCTAAAGTTGTGTTTCTGGCCTTGTGTCAGGTGAATGATAAGAAATATTAATGCAATTACACCAAAAACATACTTTTAGATGAGCTGAAAGTTAATAGGTACATCACAGAGAAGCATGTGTTTATTGTATATCAATTTAAACTATTTGTATTTAGAAGGAAAATAAACAGATTCATTTAATTTTGAATTGATGTGAGGCTGATCTTGCAATAAATTGTAGTAAAACTTCACATGTAAAGATTCCAAACATGATCCTTGGAGTGGCAGAAACTGCTTCTTTGACCTATTAAAAAAAGTTAAAAAAGACCAAGACCTGAATGATTTATGAATGATAATCTTTTGATAAAGCCGTAGAGTTCTATCAGACAAAAAGATTGGGAAACACAGCTGTAGACAGTCAGCTCTCTCCTTCTTCAGCCCTCTGTCTTTCTTCTGTTCCCTGACTCTCTCAGCCTCTGATAAGGACACTTGTGTGGTCCAGGCCATGCAGGATCAACCTGAACAGTGGCATTCTCGCCTTTGGGCCTCAGTTACACACCTCAGAATGGATCTTTATTTACAACACAGAACTTGGAAACAGCTGGTCAATCCATTTAGCCTAAGGCCACTGATTTGTTCGTATTTACTACAACAGCCAAAGAAAAGCCAGGGTATTTTTTCCCCTCTCCTTCCTATTGATCCGGTGCTTAGAAAATCTGCCCTGCTGTCTAAACACTATTGATCCCTCCCTCTCAACGACAGGCTTTAGCACCAGTGTATAAAGGGACTGGATGAATTGAAATTTCATTTCCGACAACTTGTTCCTGTTATTTTTACCCTTTTTTCAATAGTAGGGAACATGTGCTGGCAGGCCGCCACTCACAGAGTCGATCAGCGTTTGGCTCAGAGGGGAGAGGAAGGATAGAGGTGAGACAGTTTAGAGTAACCAAAGCAGGTTTTAACACTGTTATACCATAAACAGGGTTTGCTCTGATACTTTTACTAACCTTTAAAGGATGTTTTAGAGAATGAACTTCCAATATTTATAGTTGGGGCAGACTGGTCACATTAAGTCATCATGAGCAGAAAACTCTGCTCAGCCTGGAGTCAGGTAGCAGGCCAGTGGTTGATTTCGATACAAATTTTTTTTTACAAAACAGGATTTGACATACAGTATAGTAATATTCACTGTAGTATTATTTTTGCAACAATAGTAGCAGGAACCAATGACAGAAAAAACATAAGAAGGAAAATATATATATATTGCATGTTTGAGGAAAAGGTCAGACCTGGTTATTTAATGTTAATGTGATAAAATCTGTAAGATTTTTGTGTAACATAGTTCTTGAGTTGCTGGTGAAGCAGACTAAATCTGAAGTGTTCCCAACTCTCAACACACCAGCTTTGTAGTATATAGGATGCCCTGTTCTCCTAATGGTTGTAAAGTGAAACTAAGCTAGAACATGCTGTATGTGGTTTATCAAGGCGAGAAAGAAAGATGTTTTTTTCAGCTACTTTTCTGTGATTTGTAAAGACGACTCAAGGTCAAGCAGAAGTGTAAAAAGTGATAAAAAGAACTATGCTTTTGAGAGAATTCAACTGAACCTTTATTGGTCAACTTAAACAAATTGATGAACAGTTGTTGGTGGTTGCTGTTTTTGTTTTGTTTGTTTCTTATTATTTAGCCTTTAGAAACTGGATGGACGTAGTAGCTGCTTGTAAGAAGTTCTGCGTATGTTACTACAACAATAATTTCCAAAAACAATTGTAGAAACTCTTACTAAATAGCAGTGTTAATCACTAACTCCGTTAGTCCCAAGTTTCCCATGCAAAAGGAAATGGTAAAAGAAGCATGAAACGCCTTTTCTTTGTCGTTTGGCTCTTGTCACACCTGTCATCTTGCCTAACCCACTGCAATGTAGGCTTCTATAATCACAAATACTTTTTGTCTACACTAATGATGTTTGACATGGAAGAAACCAACCTTCAAGACACCTAGCACACCCAAGAGGAAGTCCACATCCCCGCCCTCACTGTGTAAACCAACCAGTAATGAGTCCTGCTCCATCTGGCTTACTGCTGTGTTCTATGTCCAAGTCTTACTATTACATCAAGATAGAGTATTACATAGAAATGGAGCTTCTGTTTTAATTAACATCAATATTCATGTAATGGTCATAAACCTAGCCCGTATTCCATTTCAACCTCTTAATGTTAATGCATATTTTAATACATTATCATTGCCACCGTCATAATTCTTATTATGATAACTATAATTATTTGATTTATGACAGAATTATGGTTTTGTTCCCTGAAGGCACATATTTTGCAGCGAATCCAATTTTTCTCTGGTGTATATTGCTCCCAGTCTTTTCCATCCAAAATACTGAGCAGACACTGATAAAGATAAACACACAAACACCCTAGTGTGTCTGCTGCTGTGCCTGTAAAACACTCAATCTGAATTGCATATCCGCCTTACCACCAAGCTTGTCATAAGCTGTATTAAGAAAAATGGTCACACGGTTTGACATAAATTGGAAAATGACATTTGGAAAATGGGCGCTGCTGTGGAAATTAGAGATATTAAAATTATAAATCAGTGTCTGGAAGTGCAGGGGGGTGTGGTGGCTTGCCTTTTCTCTTTTCTGTCAGCCTTTATCCATGTTCCTATGTTCATCTAATGCTGTATTTCTCTTTTTCTTTCTCTCACCCACATTGTCTTTTGCGTACTCTCTGGAGGTGTACAGTTGGAGTCCAGAATTTAGTCCAGTGAAAGTGGTTTTAAATGTAACCACACAACACTCTGCCCCAACGGGATAATCTCACCCCAGAATGTCATATGTACTGCCTTTGTCTTTGTGTGTCTGCTGCAGTTATATCTCCTCAGCTCATTGCTCAGCTCTCTTGCTGTAACCTGCTAATGGACCTTCTCTCAGGTGTGATAGGCATTATGCAAAAGTAATGTGTGTTGACACCTTTAAAAACAGACGTTCAATCCTCTGCAGACCTCACCTCTGCACTCCCTCTTCTGTCTGTGTGTTGAGCAGAAGAAGGTGAAGATGCAGAATGAAGAACATATTTCTGAGCTACAGGTGGAGATAGACAGGCAAAAGACTCTTGCAGAGGATGAGAGGCAAGAGCTGCAAAGAAAGGTCACTGGCCTCTCTACTGACCGAAGGCAGGTGCACACATGTGAATACACACATATCCATATGACCATTTCCCTCAGTCAACAATGAAAGATTTGCCACTACAAATGAGTGCTCATGTGTACTTTTTGGCTTTAGTTTATCCTTTTTTTTGATTTAGCTCAAAGAAGAAACTCAAAAAAACCTGGGAGTGCTGTCAGCCTTCATGCTTTGACCTGCTCGCCTCCCCCTTTGGGGGGGAAAAAAATGCCTTAAGAGAGCTGCAGCTATGCCACATATGCTACCGTTAAGATGTGGATCAGGAGCTCTTTTTATCACTGGTGCAGGAAGAAAACATTCAATCTTTGTATCCTTGAAGGAGAAATGTTACATTCATGCATACCTTCTTAGTTTTTAAAAAAGAGGTCTGAAGTAATCCTCCTTCTAGGAAGTGAAAGACAGGAGGTCACCCATTTAAGAGCAATCAGTTTCTCAGTCCTTCTTTGCTCTAACCTGTGTCTCCAAAACACCTCTGCACATATTTAATTCTTTCCACTCTAGTTTTTTCATTTACTTTCAAGGGTAGGTCAGTATCATAAGACATTTAGTGTTAAGGCTCATTTTCATCTGCAGTCAACTTAATTTTCTTATCACGGTGAGGAAAAATGATCTGTATGGAGAAAAGCAATGCTTACAGACTACAAACAACACATACTTTCCAAAGGCAGCATGAATGAAATGATCAACAGGAGAGTCACAGTAGTCTGTTTCAACAGACTGAGATATCAAAGTGATGGTGGTGGTTAAAATATGTGTATCATAAATTTGTAGTACCGGTGTTATATGTGGCTATGGTCATCCATAACATTGTGATAAAACCTTGCCAATGCCACACAAATAGTAAAATGTCACTTTGTCTGTCCACTCTTGACAGTGACAGGCGTAGTGACAGGTATATGCAATACCTGTCACTACATTGGTGTTTAAGACTGTTTCCAATTCCATTCATGGCAAACTGGGAGTGGAAATGAGGCTCATGCATGGGCGTTCATTTCCCTGATGATTGAAATTTATAAAACGGAACTAATCTTATATGTGTTTTTTAAATCTGACAAAAAGAATTGCGTTTGCATATTCTGTGCATACACAAACTTTTAGTTGTGAATGTGCACTTTTACCAGATGCAAAGTTTTATGCATATGTCCCCTGGTGTAGTTAATGTTCATTAAGAGGCTGCAGTTCTGATTAGTTAAACAATTCTATATTAGTCTCATGTCAACATCGCATCCTGCAATTCCCACCAGTGCCTATCCACCACAATACAGTATTTCAGCGCTTTATTAACTTGTACCTTAAATTTCACTAGCACTCTTTGTGCTAATATTGAAATATTAAAGGAGCTATTATTGAGGAGAAGTTGCAAGAAGAGGCACTTTTGCTAAAGTTGTATTTGCCTTTTACTGTAGACTACCTGTCAAGAGCAGGGGGTCTGGAGGAGTGGTCGGTGTCCATGACTGTGCCACTCATGAAAACAAGAAAAAAAACAAGTTGGTCAAGTTGTCAAGTTGGTTTTAAAGTGAAATGCCAAGAAATAAAGTGCTGAAAAGTTGTGTTGCAGTCATGAACCACAGTCTCCCACAGGCTATGCTGTGCCTCATTGTAGTAATAATGACATTTTAAGCTAAATGTTTGTATTAGAAATTAAGAGATTTAAAGAGTGCCAGACAAAAGGATGTGATATGTCTCCAAAGATTTGTTCACAGCATGCCATACGTATAGTGACACATTCTTTCAAGAAAGAAACAAGAAAGAAAATGGGATGAGAGATAGGTCTTTCTGTCATGTGGCTTCCTGAAGCATCTAAATTCATCTCAGTAGTTGATCTTGACGCTTGCATAGATTTTTCATTCATTCATAACATGTGATGCTGGCCATGATCTTGATTGTCCTTGTTTATTAAAAGTTATCTTCTCAAGACCTAGCAATATGAAAGGACGGGCTATGAGAGGAGAGAGAAGGACAGCCATAGACAGACAAACAAAAAGGACTTGAATAGAGGCCTATATTAACTGCTAGCTATGCTTTGACCAGAGTGTATAACTGGAGGCAAGTGTTCAGCACTGAGATGATGTGTTTTTACAACACAGTCTTGCTGTGCTTTGGGATGGCAATAAACCATGGCCTTCAAAGCATAGCCAAGCACCACTTACTGCTGAGTGCTTCTCTGGTGGTTGGATGGGATTACTCTCAAAACAAAGTGCAGACAGGTTGATTAATAGAAGGGTCTGCAGAGGTGCGTGCTGCAGTATATTTTCACACCCAGCGAACACTCGTTCATTTCATTCGCATAGACTTTTATGGGCTGATCCTGTCACTGTGTGAGTTTGTCACTTCATAAAAAAGGTTCCCTTCTTTGAGTGTCTGCAAGTGAAAACTTATCAGAGCTGTTAAAGACTTGTTATTTTAATGTCAAGAGAACGCACTGTGACTTGAGAGGGCAACATGGTTCACAGACCATATTAGTCCATAACAGCATTTAGGTGAAGCGACGTGGTTGTGCATCTTCCAACAAACTGATATCCAAGCATATTGTTGACCAATGCTGAACTTTTGTTGACTGCCATTGATGAATTCTGTTCATTAATATTTCCCATGCTGATCCTGGTCCTCTGTGTGCTGTCAGATTTTGTTAGCCCAGCTCCAGAGGTAGGCTGAGAGAGATGAACATGATCTGAAGATGAATGGGGGGTGTCTGTGACACAGGGAGCAGCTTCATACTACCTGTAAGGTAATGATTCTCACAGCAGAGGAAAGAGAAGTAGAGAAGCTGTCTGACCTTCTGGATCTTTTGTCTAAAGGAGGCGAGAAGCCTCCGCCAGGGCAGAGTACTGCAGGACATAGAGGAAAGAGCAGGCGGGTGGGACCTTCAGTCTGAATTAAATGGCCTAGTGTACGGCAGTAATGATGAGTAAGCTCGGAGTGATTGCAGTCAAGGGGGTGAGGGAAGGGACCTGGTGGCACTGTGCCGTGTGGTCACCCCCTCATCACATCAGATCACAGGGTTCTAATTAACTTCAGCACCGCATCAGACTGCAATCAGCACAACCAAAGAGGAAATGAGATTTTTTTTTTCCATGGCGTTCAAAAGCGTGGCGTTAAAATGCATATTAGACTTGTGTTTTTAATTAACATTTTGTGCTTAGGAAGCATGTTAACAGTATCCCTTAATGAGTTTTGGAGAAAATGAGCCACACAGAGGACAAAGGGCAACTTTCCCCTGTGTTTTCTGATGTGCTGCTCTTTATTCTAATACAATGAGATTAGTAATCATTGTTTAACTTCTCATTCAATATTGCCCCCACATAATCCCCATCTCTGCCACTCTTTCTGTAGAATAGGACATTAGCTGTGATTAAATTAGGCTTTTGTTTATTAGAATGTTGTGATGTAAGATTGAGATCTGTCTAGATTTAGACTTTTGTTGATGGATTTCTCAGCTCACCACTATTCTGTGGTCTGAAGTCCCTATATTAATATTTTTATATGCACATACTGAGTAATGACCTTTTCAGGCTTCATTATTTGTATGTTTGACCTTTTATACAGGATATCTCTAACTGTAACAAAGTAGGAGATGTAGACACGTTCCTTTAGAGACCCTCATTATCTGCTTTACAAAAATTCATAAGATCCACTTACCTGTATTTAGTTTTGTTGGTGATTGAAGGCCACAGGGTATGTCTTAGAGTTCCCAAAAACAGAAAAGTGGTGCTTGTGATAAGATTTTTTTATGTACCTGATATTTCAGGAGCACTAATAAACCTCTGAGCAGAAGCTCAACTTATTTGCACCATCAGCTCAGCAGATCATCAGCTGACTATTACAGATATTTTATCAGTCACTTTTATGAAAAAACATGGGACAGTTAAACAACTTGATTCATAATGCAAAGGTTTCTTCTTGTACTTTGGTACAACCTGCGTCACACTGCCTAACCCCTGTCTCCTCCTGTTCTGTTTACCATATCGGGCTATGACATATATGCATTTTGTGTATGACATATCTCAGTGATATGTGTCTGCCCTGTGTAGCACAATGGGATTTATTGTGCTCTTCTGCAAGCCCTTTGCTGCTCTTTATTTGGATTCAGTGGGCACTGCCCTCGTGAAGAAAGCCCCTCAACAATTTAGATAGTGCTCCCTAACATAATTGTCTCAAAATGAAATGTTAGCCTCTTCATTGATATAAAATGTAAACTTTGGGAAAACTTTATTGTCAATAATTGAAAATGTCCAGCTCTCCCAGCATCTGTGCAGAATGAGAATTCAACTTGTCATGTGTCTCCTTAACTGCAGAACTTCTTTCCTAGCACTTGCAAGTATTTTTTTTACTTCTAATGACTTGCTGAAATTTTAGAGATCCTGTCAATGGCTGCCAGCTAGTTGCTGGTTTATTTATTCCCTCTTGCATCCGACTGGTCAGTTATTTGTTTTCCACATTGTCCTTGTGTGTTATAAATGGGACAGGCCTGTCACTTCAATGCTGAGAGTGTGTTTTGAGTTCCTTGAGATATTTTTATTTATTTAATTTTGCTTAGACCAGAGCAGTGAATAATGCATCTCAGCCTGCTACATGTACTGTTTTTATCATTAGCATGCAGCCCGAGTTATCTGCAGAATACTTATGAGTACCGGCGAAATGTTTGTGATGTTATTTATTTATGTTGCTCCCTTCAATTATTCATTTGTTTATTTATTCATGGAAGAACTAACTGAAATTGGAAAATTCATTTTTGCTGAAGGGCACTTGGCCCAACTCTATCCCCTCCCTACACAATGGGTAAGGAGGGGGTGGTGCGTCAGGCTTGTTAGTAATTGCTTTCTATAGTGTTTCCTTAGACTCACCGGAGGACGTCATTTTCATCCAAGTAGACAGGTCAGCAGACACAAAAAAGATGGACGGGACGAGGCGAGATTAGTCTCAGAAACACAGGAGAATTAGACTAATTCTATGTTTTTCTTCCAACTTGCAATTTTCCTTGTGCTGTGTGCTGAGATAAAGTAGTATGCAGTGATTTGTGAGGAAATAAAATTTTCTGAACAACCAGGACTCCACAGGTTGTAATGGAAGCAGAGGTTCAGATAGAGGAAGAACATAATAGGTTGCGGTTGCCTTCGGTTGCATCCATACGTTCACGCTCTCCTGGCCTCTCAGTGTTATTGTGTGCTCACTGTGTTTTCTTTAATTATATGGAGTAGGATTTTGTTCAATTTCACACTTGCACAAACATGAAGCAATTATTCCTGATAAGTGATAATGATTCACTGAACATTAAATGCATTAGTGTGTGTGGGCAGGCATATATATGTGTTTGTGTGGCACAAACTTGAGCCTTGTGTCACAAACCGCTTATGGTCGTAGAATTCTAATTAGCAATAGATATAAAAAGAAAAACAGATTTGTGTTTCTGTGTGCATCCCTAATCTTATTCACTGGTCACTCATCCATTTCAGCAGTGTTGTGTCCTTGAACTTTGTGCGTTGTGTTTTTTTTTCCCATGTGTAGCTCGCAGTGCAGACAGTGCAGCAGTGTGCTCTGAAGCTGGAGACGTTAATCCTGAAGAGGGGGTGAAGATTCTCCAGGCTGGGCAGACACTAGAGAGGCGGCAGCTTCAGCAGACAAAGTACAGTAATCTTTGACAAGTCTCACTGGACCTGCGTGCACATATTTGAATCTTCAGAACACTCAATGTACACGTGTTCTTGGATCACCACTCCATACAGTATGCCAACATTTGTCTTCCTCGGTCACTGGGTTGCCAGCGAGACTCCTCCACCTAATTAGAATAATTTTTTTCTGTTATATGAGGGCCAATTTATGTGCAAGAAATGGTGTAATTGGAAAAATTGAAGTCTTATCCAGATTAAAGTCATGGACATTTTGAATGTCTCAGTTACAAAAATATCAGAAAACCAAAACATCCCCTGCACTATGATGTAACAAAGTACTGTAACATCCAGAGCTTCAAAATATACATCCACACATTTTTATCTGTGGATCTTCATTGATAAAAATTAAAACACTGTGTAGACTGAAAGCTGTAGGTGGCTATTAAGTAGTAATGGAATAATTCTTATCAGGTACTCTGTGAAGTGTCTTGTAAACAAAGATTTTTGTTTGGTTTTTCTAACCAAAATATGTTGTGTTTTTGTTTGAGGTCTGACAAGAAACAATTTGAATACCTTCCTTTCTCACAGAACATTTGCAGAGCTGATTTATAAAGTATTTTAAATCATGCAGTGGTTTACATTTGTAAACAATCTGATTACATTGTCTGCTGTCTGGTCAGGACAAAACTTACCATATGCCCTCAGTGTAATGAATTCCACTAAAGGTGGGTTGAAGTGGGCCTCGTGAGGGTGGTCAGGCGTGTCACGCTTTTCTTCAAGGTGTCAACAAATAGCACACAGCCATGGAATGACAATTTGTATCATTTAATTAGAGCACTCTTCTCTTGGCACAGTTCATTTATTTTAATCTTGTTTATGCACCTTGATTGTTTCACAATATAGTTTTTTTAATTAGCTCAGATTGATTAAATTGCATTGATTCTGCATCCTTATTAAAATAACCCCCGCCGCTCTCCTTCCTTATTTTTTATAATTAATGTTCGAGCTTTGGGGGAGGCACCAGCGACAGTGTTGCGCATTTTGTAATCAAAGCTGTGGTTAGGATTATTTATTGTGATGACTGTCGGAGTGTAGCACCCTGACAGGCATTTTATGAGTTTTTAGAGGTGTTGTGCTTTGTGTGTCGATAGCTGCAAATACATGACAATGCTGCTGAGTTCATGTACAAAAAGATGAGAGATTAAGCTGAGCACACGTTTTTGTTTTGTCCCCGAGTTCAGACCAAGGCTTCTGACATCACCCCAGCCATTCACCTAGCAATGACCTTGTTTATTAGGCTCCCTGCATGTGCACAGACACACACACACTCATGCGTACATAAACATGCCCACAAGTACAAAATCTCATTCCAAACCTAGTGCTCTTTTTAATTTTGATTGATGACTCAGTTTATCTTTTGAATAACAATTCTGTGATACCCCACCACCACCTCCTGACAACCCTTCTCTCCTCACATCGTAGCCCCTGATTCCTCTCTCCATCACATCCCAGTATGAAAATGATATTAGAAACAAAATGAGATTTGAAATTTTGTGTTTGACAAGCAGCTTGATGAAAGGGTTTCATAGCTGGGTTTGATCCATGGAAATTTTATGATAATAATACTGCTGGCCAAGCAATCTAGTTGGAAATTAATCAGGGGGCAGGATGGATAGAAGGAGAGGAGAGGAAGGTACGTTTCTCCATAAACACCCTTCCCCCCCCTCACCCTTATTCCCTCTCTCCAGCTCTGAATCTCATCAGAAATAGCCATGGGGTGTTGTCTGTGTGATGGTGTGGGGAGAGAAATAGGGAGTTAGAAAATTACACTGCAGCTTAGCACTGATTGATGCAGTAATGTATGCAGCCATGCAGCGAGCTGCCGTATTATGGATTAGACCTCTCCCCTTCTCAAGCAGTCCCCTTCTGCATTAGAGAGGACACACACACACACACACACAGACATTGTGAAACAGATGCATACAGACCTCTTTATCCTTGTGTTCTCCTGTTACTATTCTGTGTTTCCCGTTCAGCCTTTTTTTGTTGGTGCATTTTCTTCCATTTTTTTTGTGTGGCTAGGTGTGTGATTGAATGTTGACTCAGCCTCAGTGCTTCTTTTTTCTGTCTCATCACACTTTCTCAAACACACATATGTACTCTTCCTCTTGCTCTCTAAGCCCTGGAAGTCATCATTACCCTGAGTCACTAATGAAGTCATTATCAGATTTCACTTGTTTAAAACAACACAATTAGTGCCGAGGCCTTAATGATGTTTGCAAGTTAAATGCAAACTAATCGCTTTTTTCCCCCCGTTTCTCTGTCTCATTTCCTCTCTCCCGGCTTGCTACTCAGTTGGAACAAAGAGAGTAAATGAATCACTGAGTGTTTTGTGGATGTGGGTGTGTTTGTGGGCGCATATTTCTCAACCACGTTACAAGTCTGTGTGATTTATTATTTTTACCCCGAGAGACATCTATTTCACCATTCTTTATTTTTGTAATGCATTATCAGCCAGAGGAAAAAACAATATTATCCAGTCCTGGATGTTGTACTCTGGAGTTTAATAATCTAATGTACACTAGAGCTAGTGTCATTAAAGTGCCAGCGCAGCTGTAGGGAGATGGTGGGTACACATCTGTCTCTGAATCCTCACGCACTGATCTCCACAACTGTATGCAAGGAGAAGTAGTCCTTGATAGCACAGTTATGCTTTCATGAAAGACACACACAGACTTGTTGATGACTAGGTGGCACAGACAGAAACACCTGAAGATTTGACCTGCTAAATTATTTCTGTAATCGTCTGCAAGCCAGTATGTGACCAAAGTGTACATACGTACCATAAGGATATGTCTGTCTTTTTTCAGTAATTTAGCCAATTGTAGCTGCTACGAGCATCTGTAGGCTCCAGAGACACACAGGTGACACAGAAGCTAAACAGCAGTGTCTCTTCCTGTGTCTGGTGCCTGTAGAACAGCACCAGGCATGCACTGCACAGACATGTATGGTCACAGGCCACTTCCCACACCAGTCATCTTTAAAGGTTTCCTGAAAGTGCATCTATATAAATATGCTTTTATTCTCAAAGTACTAAAAGTGGAAAGAGCCAGGGACACACCCGAAGGCCCGGGTGGTGTTTCTGCAAGGAGAAGTGCAATACACATTTATTTTTACAAATGTTTTGGATTAGAGTAACTCTAAGAAACAATACACTGCCCCTTTTCATTATTAATACTTTTTATAAAAATCACACAAATCTCATTTTATCTGCTTTATATGTTGCAAACATAGTGATTAATCAATGCACCCAATTTTGTTTTTAGATTTTCTAGCTTCACTAAATGCATATCGAGTAAGCATACTTAAATTATACTTTTTTTGTCTGTTGAATTAGAGACTAGTAAAATTTTTAATTTTCAGCTTTCTAGGAGGTTCAGATGACATCCCTGGGTTCTCTCATCTGGTCACACAGCTTTCCCTGTTATTGCTATGATGATGACACACAGCTCTCCCTGTCCTTTCCACCAGATGGTTTTACTGTCTCAGCATGGATGAGAGATGACATCTTCAACTAATTTTCTCCAAGAAAGAAGTTCTGGTCTTCCCAGCCAGACCTCCCTTTTAGCACAGCATCAGCATCAACTCAGGGTTTTCGTTGATTGTCCCCACAAAGTCTGGAGGTCATCACAGATGACCTGCTAAGCTTCACTGACCACATCTCTGTCCTGTCTCAGGCATTAAGATTTTCTCTCCACATCATCAGAACAATCAGACCATATCTCTCTGAATATTCTAACATATTCAGGCATTATTCATATCGCCTTATGACTACTACAATGCCCCACTAGAAACTACAAGCATGCACAGTCGAAACATTTCAGATCATCAAAATTGCGACCTCATTTGATTACCAGCTTTGTACTCTCACTAACTACCTTTGGATAAAGGAATCTGCCAAATGACTAAATGTAAACGTAGAAGCAATGCTGCTGATTGGACAGCTGGCTGTGACATTTGGTTGGGTTGGTTTGAATGATGCTAGGACAGGTAGGACAGATTAGCAGGCTGGAGAAGAGAGAACATCAGTCCCTTTTGGTCATGTGATATCTACCATGGTTGCCAACTCTCTTACACACCATTATTTCTTATATTAATCCTACCTTATTATTCAGACTAGTTACATTATTGGTCATTCATTGTCAAGCAGATACCAAATATTCTAGCACATGGTCTGCCTCCTTAACGTGTATAAGAAAGACCACCTGCCTTAGTGCTTCTTGTTAATTCAAACTGATCGCAGTCATATCTGCTATACCACAAGAAATATAGGAAAAAATAGCTTGACAATAAAAACAGCACAGGCCATCACGCCTGGCAAGACAAAATTCTTTAGTGGTGGGAAGATAAATTCAGGAACGAGCTCTTGTGTTACAGAAAGGTGTTTGGTGAGTTCAGTCAGTGAAAAGGATGAATTGACGTTTTGATAAGCGGCAAGCTGTATTGATGTACTATGCGTTTGTGTTTAAATGTGTATGAGAGTGAATGTGTGTACATTTGTGTATGCCTGCATTTGCACCTGCAGGATTTCCTGTGCATAAATATGCAAGTGTTTGTGGATTGGTTTTCTGTGTGAGAGTGAGGGGCACATACCTCGCTCCGCCTGTGGAGAGACAAAGAGGAGAGATTATCTCAGAGAACTGGTGGACTAAAGTGAAAAGTCATGCTGAGGGAGAGATGTCTATCTGATAGGTAATGGGTGTTGGCCCCCATTGGAGGCCAGCAGTAGAGGAGTGGAGGTGGCTAAAGGTCTGATGGGGAGCTCACCTCCATCTGTGATTGAAGCGTGGAGGTGCTGCTCCTTACATACTTACCTTCACACTCATTTTCTTCTAAACCATTAGCTCAATAAACAGATACAACAAATCCCCAAGTCCCCAGCTCTCCAGAGAGAGCCACCTCATGGGAATTGATTTATTTATTTGTGTTCTTGGTAAAAAAAAAAAATAAAAATTAGATTGAGGTTAATTAATAATAAATAAATGGTCACAATATATTCACAAAAATGACTTTAAGTAGTTTCAAACAATTTTAAGTTGAATTCAACATATTTTATTAACTCTGGATTTATATTTTAACCACTTTTGGTAGCAGAAGTCTTACCCTAATATACTAAGAGGAATATAATTATATTTTATGAAGAAAACCAAATGGGAAGAAAATTGATGGATTCTACTCATTAAAAAGTCATTGGTTTTAATCATCTTGCTCTTCCCCTTAATGCATTCTGCAGCACACACTGTTGAACTGCAGTGTGCTCCAATTTTCCATAATTTTCTAATATGCTGTTATTAACCTAGACATTTTTTGGTAGCTTAGTGTTTAGTAATTTTACTTGACTGAATTAGTCTGTAACTAGTAAAACTTTGTAAGCATAAACAATGCCAGGGGTTCAGCACCAAATGCTTTCAACATTTTTACAGGTAGTGTGGCTTTTCTACTTAACTCAGATCACAACTGTGTAGTAACCCACATATTTTAAGTACAATGGTCAGAGAAAACTGGTTAAAGAAGTCTAAATATTGTTTTACAGCTGATATTTTTCAAAAAATTGTGTATGGGAAAAATGGCTTTTTGGTGGTTGCTGATGTCGTAGCAACAGGGTGGCCCATTTTTTTCTAATAACATTTCCACTGTACAGCTGGTATTAAATGAACAAAACCATCTATGTATTTAGAATTATTTGCATCAGGAATGTCTGCATGTTTCAAATACACAATAACTGCTGCAAAACTACAAATACAGAATCGTAACAGACATAAATTGTGAAAGTACAGTGGCTAAGATGTTTCAATGCAGAAACTGAATGAAGGTTTGACGCGCGTCAGGGAAAAAGAGGTGCTAATCCCGTGACTGACTGGACCCACGCCAACCCCCCCTTTGGTGGTATATAATATAGGTTAAGGTTATTAATACCCTGTTTGTGATCATCACAAGCTGTGGAAGGTCGATTGCTTGTACCCTGGAAAAGTAAGTGTCTTCTGTATACAAGTACCTGTGTGTTAAGAGAGAATCAGTGTGCTTATGTGTAATGAAGACCTTGCTAGGAAAAGGTAATTTCAAGAGGATCATATATGTATATATATATATTTTTTATGACAACGTGTGATTTTAATTATATCGAAAAAATATCAGTGAACATACTACAAACGTTTTACGTTGTTTAGTTTCAGAGTCAAAGGTGTTTTCTGTGTAACAGAAAAGCAGATTCCACTTTGTTCCTAGTTTCTTAGGTTAGGTGGTGGTGGTGGGGGGGTTGACACTTAGATAGACCTGTGTAGTCTGTGAGCATTTGGGGCTGCAATTTCCGTTAATGTTTCTGTGGATAACTGTGGCAATATCTTCCACAGTTTTATCCAGGGAATCCAATTTGTAATCAGAGATGGTCACATAGAAAAGATAAACTGATCAGGACAACACCAATTAGAGACCTAGTCTTCTTCTTGACAGCAAGGATTTACCCTGCTAAGGAATCCTGGGCCAAAGTGCTCTATCTCTGCCAGTGCTATGGTCCAGGGCCATCTGAAAAAAAAAGTCTCTCAAAAGATCAGTTACTGGGAATAAAAAGTTTTCCAAACGGAAAACTTCTGCTGTAGTTACAGCTGTAGTTAAAGTTACCCCTTAAAATATTCTTTTGTTACTCACTAAAATTATTAAATTTAGTGTGTCTGTGTTCATTTTGAAACCTGCATCAATTTTATCCAGACTCGCTTCTTCTTTCACTGTATTAGTTGCCGTATTGCTATTGTCATTTATCAATTATCTATTTGGTATTGTGTTCACGTTGTAGAGTTTATTTTGTTGGTCAGTGCTAACAAGAAATTGTTAGTATTGTTAGATGATAATGATCCCAGCAACAGAGAGGAACCTTATTTAGTTGTAGAACTGTTTATAGTGCTAATTCAAGTGAGAAATCATAATGATTAACTGCTTTGTTATAATCATAAACAAATATAGCTGTTACAACTGTATGTAGCCTTTTAATGTCACAAATAAACCCGAGCCCTAATGTCCCTCAGTCCGGAGAAAGGAGGTCGGTGCCTATCGCCCAGCAGGCCCCCGGCATGTAAAGTCCATACCCACAGCAGTGACTAATTGTTTGTTATGTCAATGCTTGTCGTGCCCGCTTGCCTTTAATGGAGTGTAGTGTGGTGATCCATCAGGCTGTCGAGCAAGCCCCGTGTCAGTTGAAGTGGCTGTGTGTCAGTGGGGCGAGCGTGCCGTGCAGATGTGATTTACTACCTTGCTTGTTGCGCTGCATTGTGCCTCGCCTCTTAGCCACGCAACGCAACCCACTCTTCTCCGCTGCTCTTCTCCCCTTTGCTCTCCTCTCACCCCAGATTGATTACCACCTCAACTGGCTCGCGACACTCGCCATCTTCTGGCAACCTTTTAGTGCTGTTTTATAGATGGTTAGTGCACCTCATTTGGCTATTTATACATCTGTAAGTGGCCATGAAATACAGATTTGTCTTGATGGGTGTCAACATTGGAGCTATGGAAGCAGAGCTCAGTGTCACCTCGTTATTTAATGGTGTGAAATGAAGAGGCAGCATGGCAGGAGTAATTTTCAAACGTAGCTACATGATAACTGTTTTATTTTAATTTAATGTTTGTACTCATATTTTACTTGAAGCAATAAGCCCTACTCCTTGCGGTGTTTGTTTGGAGCTAAGGGAGAGAACGTGGGAAAGAAGTGACTGAGGAAGGAAGGGAACATCCTGTCCCTCTCTCTCACACATACACATATCCACATACTGTATTCTGTGTGGATGTCAAGGTGGTTCACAGTGAGAAGGAACCTTAACAGTAACATGATGTGTGGCCTGTCATCCACCTGCACACACACACATTTCACTCCATTCACAAGCAAGGTCTCATAGGTAATTAGGTGCTGGCACCCACTCAGTGCGATGTGCTGGTTAATTGAATAGTTAACACATCAGAGGCAGGCCTGTGTAGATTGGAGGTGACACCTGTCAGGAAGCTGTTCCATGCCGACCCAGGACATTTCCTGCTCTACCTGATACATATGTCATCTTTGTGGAAATACCAAATTAGGGGCAGGCAGCTGAGTGAGTGCAATGCAGCAGGTGTGGAGATGGCTTGCGGGTGGAAAAAGGCAGGTGTGTCTCTGCTCTGTCCTTCAGGAGGATTTGTAAAGCTCAGGGCACCTATCCTTAGTTCACCTCAGGCCATTTCCAGGGGTATTTGACAGGAAAGTGACAGGGCTTGTTTGTGTATGCGCATGTGTGTGTCCGTGTGCACACTTCGACGCTCTCTCCCCCAGGCCCCGAAGCAGTGTGCCCAAGGCATCCAGGAGTAGAGTATACATCATGCAGAGGTTTGTCAGCTGAGTAGAGATGTCCAGACTCCAACCTTTTTAAAAACAACCACTTGGGAGGTAAATTGTCTTTTGCCAAAATTGTTTGTCAAATTATACATTTTATGCTTCCCTCTTGTAATTGTGTGATGTTATATGTGTGCCCTTCCTGAGTGCTTGCAATCTTGTCTAGAGCTGTTGGACCTTCACGATGCAGGGGCTCAACTGCAGGCGGAGGTTCTGTTAGGGACCAGTGTAGTCAGCAGGAGATAACACTTCTGGAGCAGAGTGTATCACAATGGAGCCAACCTGGAGGCTGCTTGCAGCCAATTTATGGAAAGAGAGCAGCTACCAGCTTGGTTACAGTTAAACATACATACACTCTCACACACTAAAATGATTATGTCCTCACCTTTTCCACAGCAGTGTAGTAGACCGCTACCAGTAGAGAGGATCAAGAAAGGGACGGTTGCAAGCAGCTGGAGGCCCACAGCCTGATAGGGTGGTCCTCCATGGATACAGCACAGTGAGTGACCCAGCATGGCCTCCCTTAATCCCAGTTACTGGTGAACACAAAATAATTCAGTCCATCCTTGACCCCAAGTGACAATTTGAGGGAAGTGAGACGGACAGACAACCCAAAACCATTATGTCTCCGGTCCTGTCTGTTGTCGGTGTATAGGCATAAAAACAGTGCAGGTGGTCTCTCTGCCTGATTGGGAAAATATTCCCATAAAGTTCTTAGTGGTTTGTGGATATTAAAAGACAGTGTGTCCATCACATTTCATCTCTTTGTGCTGCTTCCACTGTCATTTCCATTTTCAGGTGGGACAGAATTGCTCTGAAGCTCCTGAAATTCTTTTAGTCAGAATGTTGTCAGACATTTGTTGTATTGTTCTGCTGTCAGCTTCTTATCATTCTCTCATCAGTCAGTTTTGGTTTGATGAGACCATTAAAATGACATAATCAAAAAAGGAACTATTGAAACAAAGAAAGAATGACTGAAGTTATGTAAGTTAGGGAGACAGAGATAAAGAAAGCGAGCAACTCTAACAGCCCTTTGAGTCAGAGGTACGTGCAGCGAGTCTGACTCTACAAAGCAGTTGTTTGAATACTCTGTAAACACTTGTTTGCAACCACTCTTAAGAGCTGCACAGCAAGGACAAGTCTGCATTTAGGATGTGTGTTTGTTTTTGTAATTGTTTTATTTTAGATGTCTAGTCTAGATTTTTTTTGTATACATCTACCAGTAACTGGCTTGACAGTAGGAGAGGACTCTACTGTCAGCAGGTGAACTTCTGCAAACTCAGGGGCATCTGGCAAAGCCGTAAATACTGAGGAGCTCCAGAGCATTACCTGCAAAGTTACAGGTATTCTGTATTCCCTGCAGTGTTTAAGAGCATAAACCTGAATTATGTGCATGTCTCAGAGCTGTTACAATATGAATTATCATGAGACTGCATTATCTCATGTTATCTCTAGACAATACAAAGTACACCAGGAAATCAACTGACTGTGAATGATTTCTCCCCCACTGTGCCCGTCACAGACGCAACTAGTGGCAGACAGATGTGTTAGTTACTCTTGGTGTTCTCTATCCTATTCCTCCTATTCCACACCATCTATCTGGAGCATGTGTGGGCCTGACGCTCAATAGCTGAATCATTTTATGTCGAAGCCCTCTTGTGAAATCAGATGTTTAACTGGCCAATTGAAGTGGGACAGCAGCATCTTAACCAGCACCTTGCCAAAGGTCTCATGTTCATTCAGCCACTAGAGCTGCTACGAGTACGCCCGCCAGCTGCCAATAGGCATTAGGGAGGATTTAGTAATTAAGTGATAGGCTGAAGACTAAATTGGGTGTTTGTGGGCTAGCAAGCCACCCCTAGGTCCCTACAGCCATGCAGATAGGGGATTCTAATTGCCAGGAATATTGATCAGCCTGGTGAGGGGGGTGCACAGGGAATTCACAAGCCATCGATTAGCTGTTACTGCACCTCACTTGTCAATGGAAAAGGGAGGTGAGCATTGGAAAGGCTCTGGGCATTTCCCACAGTATCCTTCACCATCAGCAGCTCCTGACACATGCATACACAGAGTCAGTGACACAGCATGTTGTTATGAGAATGTTCTCAAAACGTCCTCACACATCCTCTTTCAGATCTGTAAAGCAACTGTCCTTTCTCAGTTACTCTAAAAGTTCAGAGATCAACACATAAAAGGGCTATCTACTACCAGCATTTTATGTACCAATAAAATGCCACTTTCCACTCAGCCCAAACTTTGTCCCTTCTCTCTAATTTTTCCTTTTCCTTAAAACTTGCCGCTGTGCGTTTGTAAGGGCTCTGACCCATGGCTGTGGTCCTGGTAGATGCCTGAGGGAGAGAGGGTACAGAGCTTGCCCTCAGATATTTAATTAGTCGCTTCACCTGGCTGTAAGTAGGCTCTGACCAGAATTCTCTCAGACACACACTCACACACACAGACACACTTTTGTGATTTTGTGAAGTTCTGTCATTTAAGCTGCAGTGATTTTTTTAATTAACATAATCTGTTTGTGGTCAAATGTATTTTTTGAATGAATAACGTGCTACATTTATAAACAGGAACTGGGACGAATGGCCGGGCATATACCACGCAGAGCTGACAAGCCGCAGAGCCGAGTTTGAGACCAAGGTCTCGATTGAGGTTGGGTGTACGCAAGAAAACAACTTAGTCATGATGACAGAGACTGGTAATAACATTAGCTAAGTTAAGTTAGCTATTGTCATTGTGTTCCCATCCATGACTAATGTCATGTTAGCATGTTACAGTTGGGTTTAATAGGCTTACAAATGTATTTCTAAAATACTTATATATTTACATTACCAGTCAAGAGGATTTCTAGTGATCATAATGATTCTCCTTTTAAATTAATAAATTTGCACTAGCAAACATAACGTGCTAGAAGACAGTACTAATGTTTGTGAAAGAAAAGCAGTTTTCATAACATCAAATTGATCAGAATGAATGTGTAGACATTGTTCATATTGTAAATGACTATTGTAGCTGAAAACAACTGTTTTCTAAAAGGAATATTTACATAAACATACAGAGGCCTAAATTCTGCAAACATTAGTACTGACTTCCAATAGCATGTTATGTTTGCTAATGCAAATGTATTCATTTAAAAGGATAAGTGATCATTAGAAAACCATGTGCAATGATGGTAACACAACTGAAGACATGTATCTTTTCATGAAACACACTTTTGACTGGTAGTGTATATAGATCGATATCTATATCTATATATATATCTTAAGGTCAACCTTAACAAAAATGGTGTAATTTGACTTTAATTAAAAACAAATGTACACAAGATTTGTTGTGGGACAGTCTCTGGCAAAGCTGTGGCCTCTGCACATATATAATTTGAATAAACAAACCATTTATTGCAGTTGCCTATTTAACACAATTTAGTTTTTTGCCGTCTTCCCTCATGTTTGATATGTGCTGAAATGAATTGCAGGAACAGAAGCAGTGAGGTTTGCTGCACGGCAGTCTCTAACCTGAGTCATTTAGAGCCTATTACAAAACATCAATATATCGATTGAAGTAAGTGTCTCAGTGTCTGCTCTGTAAACACACGGTTGGGTCGGTTGTGCATGTTTTATCTGCTTGAATCTTATCAGGATTAAAATCTTTTCCTCTTCAATTCACTTAATCATACCACTGTTTGCTTCTCAGCCAAAGATTTTAATCTCTCCACCCCTGTTTTGTAGGTTAACTCTTCATAACAACATGTTAATAATATACTTTAGGTTATTATTTCACTATAATATTCACTATATTGCAAGACAATGCAGCAATGCAATCAATACAAATCCATATAAAGAACTTTCCATGGATATAATTTCTGCTGGAGCTACACATATTCCAGCAATACAAACTATTACTATTAGTACATTTTAAACTCAATTTCCTCAAACCATATGTAGTGTGGAGCCTGTGGGTTGTGTGCTTGAAGACCAAGAAGCAACAACCAACCAATCTCGACATAGAATGTAAGAAAATGTTAAACAGCTGGTTTATTGCAAATCAGTAATTTCTAATTTCTTATCTTATAAGAGCCATAAATACAGTATATACAAACAAGGCTAAAGAGACACTACCCATTTGATGTTTAACACATTTGTTACAGAGAAGCATTGTTGTCAGTGTTTATCTGTTAATATTTATGGCATGAAGGAGCACCAGACTGTACCTTATTATTTGAATCCATGAAGGAGTCTGAGTGTCTGAACTGTGAGATTTCCAAGGTCATTCTATCACCTCGGAAGGAGGTATTGTTCCTCCATGCTTGTCTACTGATTGAATCCTAACTACAGCCGTTTATACACCGCTCAGTCACCCTCCAGCCATGCTCACAAATTGAATTAGTTTCAGTCTGAATTTGTGTTTCAAAACTAGTAATTATTTTTAACCCCAAAGGAAGCCAAGAGGAATGAGTCAGATCTTCTCAAGTCATGAAATTTGACAATATATGATTTTACACCAACCAAAGGGACACAAGCCTGAAGCACAGCAATTTACCAACCATTAATCTGTTAGCAAATTAAATCACACCACATTTCACATTTTCAGAAAGTTTGATAAATCTGATGAAAAAGTTTTCCTCTCAATTACCATGTGAAATTAATCTCCTTAATCCCAATTTGATCTCTTTCATGCATATACTAGGTATCTTTCATCTGCCCACCTGTGTGCTTAAAATTTCCAACACAGAGATGGAAAGTGATTGTAAACTTTGTCCTACGTGAAACTCTCACACTGATGCAGCTCGAAGCTGATTAAGGGAGATGAGGATAGGGGATCAGTAGGATCAGTTGTACAGCAGCAATCCACGTATTTTCCCTTTATACATTTTATGACATTGATTTGTTTTTGGTTTATTTTTAGTTTTTTGTATCATACCACATGTTCGCTATTTGCGTATTATGCACTTCAGGTGGAAGTGTACTACCTACATGCACTTTATTTGTCACACATCTGTCTCATGGCCACTTGTTCTTCTCATTGTATGAACAGAAGACTGGACAATAGAGTAGTAATTTCTGGGTATTATGTCCCATGTGCAACAGAGGAGTTTGAAACTGACAGAAGATAGGTAGGAGCAGCAGGAGAACACTAAGCATCATCATCAAAAGAGATGATCAAACTACAGGCCACCAGCAGACAATAACATGGTGCTGTGGATTCAGAATATTCAGTCTCTATCACCCCAAACCTGCTCACTAGATCTGAGCAGTCAGGATGACTGATCAGCCCTAGTGACACACCAGCTCTCCCCTCTCTAACGGGCACTTTGACCAGCCAGTACCCTACAAGCCCTGGGCACAGCTATGATTGGTGTGCTCTATAACACAAAGGAAAAAAGAATCTCATCTTCTTTCTCAACAGTGATATTAGTTTAAGATAGCCAGAGCTGGGAGGGGGCACGACGCTAGCCCTTTCACAGTGCATTGTGGTCATCAGCGTGCATCACACAGCCTGTCTCAAGTAGAGTCATAACCTCCACTCTGTTCACTAATTGTGCACTACAGGCAATATCAGATTCTGTTGTCAAGAAAAGGGGCAGCACATAGGTTTGTCTTTTCTATACAGTATACTCCTAAAGCTTATTAGATAATGAGGTCTTTTTCCAAACTCTAGACCTGCATGTGTGGCACTGATATTACCAGCTGGATAGTGTTTTTTTAAGCCACACAGGCCTTAATACTGCCGACCTCATATATTAGTGTATTGTTAGCTTTCTGTTTGTTTTGCTCTGTTGCTCCTGGTGTACACATTGTTGCTTGATCTCTTCTTTAAACTGACATTCTTTTTATTGATGTGTGTGGCTATACATACATGATTGCATACTCTTGTATTCGTCTGTATGTGTATATTTGCTGACTTCTGGGCTAAGAGCATATCTCTGGCTCATCTCTAAGGCCTGGTGTTAGCCTTTCTTAAGTGCTGTCAGTGTCACATGGTAACAGCAGCACTGCAGCCTCTTAATTGGTTTAGGAAAAGCAATCCTTGTCATTTTACGGTCAGTAAACTCCGCTAGAGAAAATGAAGTCCAAGCTGCTACCACCTCCTCAACCCCACACATCCAGCCTAACAAAAAAATAATGATTATGGGCCGTGTATATTTGTGCGTTCGCTGTCTGTTTTCACTTTTTGCTTTTAGAAATAATTGCTGTTGGTTGTGTGGCTGCATCAGAGGAAGAGCATTAATGATTCTCACTGGCCGTGAGGAAATGCTGCGCTACGGAGGGCGGGAGAAGAGCAACTCATTTTCTAGACATGAACATATGTGAGCATTGTGTCTGAATGTGTTTGTTTGGTAAATTATTTTTAGTACTTTCCTCACTTTGTCACACAGTACATATTGTTTGCAGCCATAATCATTACTCTAGCATTGTGTGCAGAGATGTGCATATCTCTGAATACAGTGTATGTGTTTGGCTGTCCTTTTGCAGGGATTAGATGTTGAGTACTGCAAGACAACAATCAGACTAGCCACACACCAGGGTTGTCCTACGATCACACAGGGATTATGGGGGATATGGAGTTGTAGTGCATTCTAGGGGTGCCTTCAGTTAGCCTCATCTCCTCCACACTCCCCTCACACACGCCACTTTAATTGCCTTTGCTTCTTTCATTACTTTTATTGCCTCTCCTCTGCATTGCATGCTCCCTGGGTTTGTGGAAAGGTCATTGTGATGGTGGTGGTGTGCTCATAGCCTCCATCTCTCTGACTAGCAGGAAATGGCTGTGGGGCTGAAGATGGGAAAACAAGAAATAAGGGGGATTTCATTAGGTGGCAAGTCTGATGGCAAAGATACAGGTTTTTATTTCTACCAGCTACCTGGTTACCTGGCCACCTTCATTTGTACCATGCCAACTGATACTCAGAAGAATACCAAGTAAGATTTTATCACAATTAAAAGTGGCTTCATCATCTTACAAAGGGAGTAGATGGGCAGGCACTGTTGATGGCGTATTTTTGCTTGGAAGCAGTGAAGAGGTGATAGTCTTATGATTGACAGATGTGTTTGTGCTTTATTGCATCTCCTGTGCACAATACTGAAGAAATTTGAATTCTGCATGGTGCTAGGATCCTCAAGTTTAACTATGGTACAATGGTACAAGCTGTCAGCTAGACAAGGTAAAATACTATGACAAACAAAGGCCTCATCATTCTGATAGCATAAGTAGTCATTTAAATGTCTTAGTACCCCTGCGTGTCTTTGTTTTGAGGCCTTACAGTCCATGTAGAGCAGCAGTTGAAGTATTAGTACAAATAGTTGTCAGAGATTTGTTTATAATTTCATTTCATTTCACTGCCTCTAACTTTAACTTTCCATGTTCCCTATTTGTCCCTCTCTCAATTTTGTGTTTTGTCAGATGGTTCTCATGTGCACAAGATGCTTTCCACTGTCTAACACTTGGTCTTTGCTTAGGTAAGACCTTAATACACCCTACATAACTACGTAGGTCTCTCTGCCTTGCACAGTAATTGGTTTCTATTCCAACAATAGTTAATTCGCATTTTATCATAACCCAACTTTGCTGCGGGCAAGCAAATGAAAAACTGGCACTGAAAATAAAAGAGCAAGCACAAAGATCATCTATCTTTGCCAAAAAAAAGAGGAATTGGACAGAGGAGAGTTATTTTTATGTGCTTTACTCCAGTGTAACATTGTGTGAAGTGCAGCTTTTGTTTGTGTGTATGTGTGTTTTTGTGTGTGTCTGCAGGCACACATGACTCCACATGCAGGAGTGAGGTGTGGAAGCTCAGCAAATTGAGGTCAGGCAACTTAAAGCTGAGCCTGATGAGAAGGGGATTGAAAAGAAGATCCAGGTATATACCAAGAAAATATACTCAAACCTCCAGATATTGTGGTGCAGGCCAAATATTCACATTTCCTATTTCAATTTTATATGTTACGCCATCACACAGAGAGAGACCTAAACCTTATTAACTAAACCTTGAGAAAGTGCACATTTAAAGTATTTTAATGTGATTTACGTATTATAACTTTGAATGCCTGATTGTATTTTGATGCCATTGCACATGTTAAAAATATTTTTTTATATACTGGAAAATAATGATGTTTCAGTTTATAAATGTTTTGTCAATTGTCCTTGTGTTTCCAGAAATTAATTACCTAGACTAAAGCATCCACTCCTCACCACTTCTCACGCAGATCTATCGTATCTCCTGGGATTAAAGTGTTGACTGAATACTCTAGGAGGTGTACACTGTTTGGTTCGTCTTTTTGAGCCCTCATGAGCTGTAAATGCACTGTTAACTCAGAGCATACAAAGTAAATAGTGTAAATAGACTTCTTCAAATAGCAATTTAACACAACAGAAAAAATCATTTTACTGATATCCTGTATCTGAAGTTATCACCATGCTGTTGTAACATCGTTGCCCGCATCCAGCAACGATGCAGACTGGTCAGTATCTGTGGTGTAACAGACATTAAACTTGACTTGGACATTGAACCAGAATGACAGCTGTGGCTTGGATCTTGCAAGGGTCATTCTTGGGCAAGACAGTAAACCCCAGGTTGCTCCTGGTGTATGTCCCTCAGTGTCTTCCAAACAAGTGAATGGAAAAATATAATTTATAGTGCCGAACTACTTTTTTGCTAGGATTTAGTGTGAATTATAATCAGTCGAGTATAAAGTAGGAGTGATGTGTAAAAAGTGAGCATATGAGCTGTGTCCTTGCTTTATTAGAAACAAAGAACATCCCAACATAAGATCAGCATCAATTAATCTGTTTCTTTTTTCTTAAGACATGTTTCTGTAACTATTGCTTTTTCTTTGCAAAAACTAATTCATCAGGTTGTTTGTTAGGTATCTGAAGCCAGTTTGAAATTCCAATACAGCACTCTTGCCATCCTGTCAGTTACTGCTATCTACTGTGTTAAACTGTCATAGCCCTGGTAAAAAAAAAAAAAAGCAGTTCTCTACCAAAAGAGGGGCAGCAAATCTATACAAATCTCTCTCAGTTCATGTTTTCTGCGTTTGCTATGGCTGACTCCAGAGACCGTGTCAGTGACAAAGCAGCAAGCTTTCAGACAGAGCGTGAGTGTTTCTGGAGTGGCCCATCTGAAACTTGGGTCAATACAAACACTCACCAGCACATCACAGACAGTATCACTGAAAAGCAAAGCTGCTGCATAACTCCTTGGATTTTATTGGCTGTCATGTTGATTTTTCTTGTTCTGGGATTAGCATGGGCCTCGGTGTATTTGTGTGACTAATGGTCTGTGTTTTCCGACTGTGAAATCAGCAGCCTGAGAGCCTCAAACAGCCTGCACATCAGTGTTTGAAGTCTACCACCCCCCCTGGGTTGTGCCTCTGGGTGCTGCTGCTAATGCAAACCCAGCACATTTCTCTGTCCATCTCACAGAGCAGAGACTCTCCTTTACAGACAGCCATGTTTAGCACTCCTCTCTTTCAGCACCCAGGATGACCCCCATTTTAATCTGCTCAACTAAGGCCAGTTTGTGTCATCTCCACCTGTGTGGCCCAGCCTCAACTGATAGCTATAGCTTGTTAACATTGAAGGCACATTTGTGCATTTGGCTGGCAAATGTTCAGGCCTGCAAAGGGGAGTCACTAATCAAAGGACATGGCGCAGCAGAGGAAAAGGTCTCGTCTCCGTGGCACAGTTTGAGTCTCTGGAGTTGGCAAACTTTTCACCCAACAGACCCAAGGACATTCTCTCCTCTGGTCAGACAGACAGATAAGTGTTAGTTGCTGTTCGTGTTCACCAAGACCGCACAGGACACTTTAAGTAAACATGTCACTCAGGCATCACCGTGGAAACTTCTTCCATTTTCTAAATAAAATATGAATTTTATGTGTTGCCTGGGAAAGGGTTATTTGTTGGTGGAATGGTTCTCACAGTTGAAGCCATCTAATTTTTCTTAGCCAATACCGCCCAGCCTCAGAGTAAGCCAGATTTATGTTACCTGGCATTTGCCTGCAATACATTCCTGCCTGATATCCTCTCAAATTGAAAGAAGAGAAATGTGGGCTGATTGAAGGGATAAGTTTTTGGTGGTTGAAGGGCAGAGGCAGTGAGGGGAGAAAGATGTGAACCCAATCTGCCATGTGTTGACTGTACTGATTAGGGGCTTGTGCTAAGAAGAACCTCTCTATCCCCTCATCCCTTCTGTTTACTTTGAGCTTTACTACCTGTCTCAGCACAGGCATCACTGCAACCAGAACACCCTCCCCATCCTTTGCTTCTGGGTCTCAGCCTAATTGCCCTCATAGAAGTTCCTTTGTATGCCTGCCTAGTCCAATTAAAAGAATGACCACTTAACTACGAAAAGGTGCGCTTTGTTAAAGTATGTTGTTTCATTAGAGAAAAGTGGAGTAAGCAGTGTGAGTGGTATGATATGTCTGAATATTTATACTATGTTGGGTGCTCAGAGGATTGGCATGGTTGTGTAGCGGTTAGCACATGTTGCCTCAAAGCAACATGCGTGTGGAGTTTGCATGTTGTCGTTGTGTTGGCTTGCGTTCTCTCCTGGTACTCCGGCTTCGTGCCATGAAGGTTAGGTTAATTGGTGATTCTACATTGCTCATTAGTGTGAGTGTTTGTCAGTCTCTACATGTCAGCCCTGTGATGTACTGTTGACCTGTCCAGGGTGTACCCCGCCCCTCGCTCAGTGAAAGCTAAATAAGGTGCTCTAGCATCCTGCGACCCTTGAGAGGACAAGCTGTTAGGGTAACGGATGGACAGGTGCTCAGACAGTTCCTTATATTTGTAGATTTGTAAAGACCAGTGGAGGACTGAAAACTCAGTGCATTAAGGGCTGCAGGGTAACTGGAGCCAAGTCCAACTAATGTTTTGCAGCACTTAAAAATCCTGCAGGGAGCCAGGAGTACAGAGGTGCACTGAAAGCAAACCAGTGATCCAGGGAATAATAATAAATAGATAAATAAATGGAAGGAATGGTATGAGAGAAGCAAGGGAAATAGCACATCTATTCTCACGCAGCACGTTTGTTTATTTATGACGTCTGGATGCTGGAGCTGAGGGAACATGCACAGGCTTTCCCACTCAGTTCCTGGCTCCCTAGCTTTCATTAAGTGTCATTACCAGTACTTTCAAAAAGCCTGCCAAGCTGAGACCTGACATCCCCTCTACAGATAGTTGGCCATGCATATGGATGGATTTCTGATCCCTCTTATCCACTGCTGAGGAGGGGGAATTAGGCCAGCGAGAAGGAGAGCAGGGGGCTTAAAGGGTGCGTCCATATCTGACTTTAATGGCTAAGATGGACCTATTACTTGAGTTGAGGGACAGTGTTCATGCATGGTTTGTTGTTGTGTGTATGCTGCTCAGGTTATCAACACTGTGAGTGTTTCACTTAATATTTTCCTTTTTTCTGACCATATGGGTCATGTACACCCATGTTGTGCGATCAAATACATTTTACCCTCTTATTTCTATTCCTGTACTGTTTTTTTCATTTCAACCAGTTGTACAATGTAACAACAATGCTATTTTAAAATGTGCATTTTTAGCAGCATGGTATTCATTAGCAATTTGGTCTTCCAGTTCACTTACTTTGAGAACGTCCTTTGATTGATGGGGGGGCTTGTTCTGTTTATTTGTATATCAGGGAATGAAATATTCATATTGTACGCTTTTCCAAGCAGAAGTTATCTAGATTCGGTGTAAATGGTACTTGGGATTAGATTTTCACAGCAGATTGCTGTTATTAAGGGGAAAAAGCCAACTCCTTTGAGCAGTCATCTTCCTGGGAGGCAATCTATTTCTCTTTCACACAGCCAGAGTGCTGGACCAGGCTCTTAATGCACTGAAGCAAAAGTGCTTCGGTCCGCAACCTTTCACGCCTTCAGCTCTCCTTTATGTGATTGAATAGTTAATAACTATGAGTCGCACTTGAAACCTCTGTGCCGTTGGTCCTTCTGAGACACTTCTCTTCTTTTTGTCTCTTTGGCTGCTGTACCTGCCCATTGCTCTGTCTGCTGGCATGTCTACTTGCCCCAGATGCCAAGTCGACTGATAGCCCACCTCTTCTTTAACAGCCCCTCTTACTTTTATCTCTCTCTCCCTTCTGACTTGCCACTTGTGTGTCTGGCTGTCTTAGTCTGCACATCAGAATTTTGAGGGCTAAGGATGAGCTCTTTTTTTAATCTCCTACTTCCTCTTTTTGTACCTATGCACATTCGCACAGACAGATGTACACACACTCGCTCACGCAGCTCATTAGCTCATCCCATGCTCACAGCTCTGGCAGAATGTGACCCTGCCTAATTGTGTACTATGCTCATTTGTTCTCCCTGCATGATGTGACGATTACTTATTTATTCTCCTCAGGGCTTCCATCTCACATTAAAATGATTGACTCATTTCATTCACTGCACATTTTCAAGCTTTATTTGATAAGCTTGTTTCCCTTGGCATTCAAATTCCTCCTTTTCCCATGCTTAAAAGTTATATTGTTTCCAGGGCACATTATTATTCATACACAGGATTTTTTCCTCAGCTAATTATCTGTGTTAGAAAATAATTTTGCACGTGTGATTCTATTTTTTCCAGTGGAATTGAGCAGGACAAAAGGGCAGACATTAACAATGCAGTTTGAGCAGCTGAGGAGCCAATTGTGTACACAAAGCTGGCAGACACGGTCAACAAGAAGCTTAATAGTGATTGGGACATTGGAGGCCCGGCCAAAATAGGCAGAGCAAATTAGCATTTTGTAAGAATTTACATCTGGTTAGAGACCTGTTTTACGAATAAAAAAAACATCAATCTTTTTCTCCAGTCATGAAATAAGGGAATGTTCGGACACAGAAGGCAGCAATAACACACCATTTTTGATTGGGGATTTAGGCGACATTGTTACAGTAAGATTTTAGCTTGTGTGATTTCACCAACTGACAGTTTTCTCCCTCCAGCTACTGTATCAACCAGTCTTCAGTGACACAGCAGCTGCTAGAGACCTGCTCAGTGCACTGGTAGGTCAAATCAGAGTCAGATTTCCAGTAGTGACAAACACAAAAATAATAAGAAAAAATAGAAAGATTAAAAATACAGGTCATTATTGAAGCAGCAGCAGTCAAAACATCCTGAGTTTTACTCTTTCGTGTGGGTTTTATTATGGGCATGGTCATTTCCCGTAAAACAAGTAGGGTATTTAATCAGACACCTGGTTGACACAATTGGGGTTATTTTTTGAAAAATTAGGACGTTTCTCCAAAACAGTGGATAACATTATAAAGTAAACTTTTGTCTGGGGAGTGTTGTTGTAATTAAATAAATACATAAAAAAAACATTCAACAGTAATATACTGGCACTTCACTCCTCAGAAATATAAAACAAACCACAGCCTTAAGCATTGTGTAGTTGTTCTACAACAAAATCAAATAAAGATGAATTCTATTGTAACATCCCATGTTTCTAGAGGCCTTAATGCTCTTTGATCATCCATTTATTGGAATGAAGTCTCTTGTGCTTTCGCAGTGCTTTCACTACAAGAGGAGCCCTGATTAGCCAAGCAGTCTACAAAAGGGGAGAAGAGTCACTGCCAACCTCTGCCAGCCTGTGTTCCCAGCAGCCATGACTGAAGCAGAACTGGGGCGGTTTCTGAAGAGGCAGCAAAGAGAGACGTTGGCCTTGCAAACATCTACAGTAATTAGATTTGGTCAGCTACTAATGATAATTAGTGAAACACGCTAAAGGGAATCTATTAAACTTTACAAAGTTTCTACGAATGATTTTGGAGTCTAAAATGTTTTCTATACTCCGCTCAAGGATATTGCTTTGTTGTTGGTTGTGCTTTTTGTGTTTGCAGTCTCATTTGATTATTTAACTGATGTGGGGTTTTTTTTGTTAAAAGTTTCTGTAGATGACTATATATAAAAGCTAAAAACACTAAATACTGAAGTGTTAGAGCTTTTCTGTTTAGCTGTAATCTTACTCAAAATGGTGTTTTAATTTAATTAGTTTTTAGTTCATGTGGCTTGAATATGTAATGAGATGTTTTTTTATTAAGTTTCTGTACGTTGATTTCTACAAAAGTGCCTGATGTGCTTTGAATCACATACAGTAACTTCTCCTAGAGCCATAAGACAGCGTAGCCAAAATCTTAATGAATATGGGCAGATAGACAAGAAATTGTAGCCAAATAAAAGAATAATAAAGGCATCTAAACCCTAACAAGTCTGCCTTTGTTCTTCTGCTCCACCCACCACTAGTTGGCTGTGTGAAAACAGGCATTGTTGCTGCTTTGAGGGCAGCTCTGAGAGTTCCATGCCCATCGGCCTTCAATCACATGGGATGTCTGAGTTTGACAGTATAAAGTCTTTCTTCTAGAACAAAATAAGACCCCTAAGCAATAGTGGATGAGCTGTTAGTAACCATATAGTCCACAGGGACATAGACCAAGCATGGTAGTACAGTATACACAAAGTGTTGGTTAGGGATAAGACAATGGACCAGTGAAAACATTACTGGATGCATCAAGACTCTTACATTTCTTACATTTACTATCAGAAGTAAAGTGGTGTCTGTTATTTCATGTGCTAAAATTCAGTTTAGCCAAATAAAAACCAAAAGCAAAGTTTATCCAGTGTCGCTCCTGCTCTCATAGAAGTTTTCTTTTTTTGTTTTTTTTGTTTTGCAGTATCCTGTTATTCTGTACATTTGATCCAGCCCATCTCTGGTTTCCTACGAGTTTTCAGAAGTCATCTGCAGTAATGTACAGTGAAGACACACAATGAGGCACATGTCCAGTTGCTGGACAAGTAAGTTATTTATTCACTATCACTATATGGTTTCTGCCTTGGCCAAATCAATAGGCATAGCAGTCAACATACAACATTTAGTGTTTGAGTAAACTAAATACCACCAGTAATAAATAAATACTTATTGACACCTCATGCTTTTGAGGCGTCTTGTCTGCGTCTTGTTCTAGATCAACACAACTTAGCTGCAGATTGAAATATTGTAAATGTAACTAAATGATATTGATAATGATAGGATGAATAGACTTTGGTGATCTCCTGACTTGACTTCTATCGCCACCATGAGGTTGACATTTTTCAAAATGTTTAAGCAACTGCTGAATTGTCATGAAACTACTGACATTATGATACTCTGTGGATGACTTACAATACTTCTGGTGATGCCAAGAATTAAGTTGTCATGTATGTTTATGACCAAATAACTGAAAACTAATAACATTCCCGCCACGTTCAGTTTTACTTTGAGTTTACTGCTAATTAAAAGAAATGTTACAGAGCCACTAGCATCGGAAATATAAACACATTTTAAATGACAACTTTTATTTAGATGGTGCTTTCTGAAGTATGTTGTTGTATATTTTTGCATTTTAACCCAATGTTTTTCACTAAAGACAATGATATTTAATTATGCTACTATCATTTAAGATTTACTGATTTTTTGCTGAGTACGAATGTATTTTTGAAGCAAAAATCTACTTTAACATATACTACTGTCCACACAAGATGTTAAACCAGTGATTTTTTTCTGGTTTATTTTTATTTATTAGGGGCAGCAGCAGTTCAGTTGGTAGAGCAGTTGTCTACAAACCCCAGGGTCAGTGGTTCAATTCCCAGTTCTCAGCTACATGTTGAGGTGTCCTTGGACAAGACACTTGTACAGTCTGGCAGCTGTCCAACAACTATTTCCCCAAAGGGATCAATAAAGTATGTCATTATTTATTTAATATTTAAAACACCAGAATCTGCTGATTTCAAATGGTGTCTGTTCACAAGTCCACAGCAAGATATATAGTGAGTTGCAGGGACACGCCACACAAGCAGGCTTTAATGCACCAATTTGCACAGTCTATTACACATTGTATACAATGCCACTCTATCAGTGGAAGCAGTTATCAAGTGAAGGACAGCTAACAACAAGCATACATTGCCTCCTGTTTCCATCATAAACCACATGTGGGTTCAGAACTGGTGAAGGTAAGGGACTACAGAAGATGGTGTGAGTGGGAAGGAGGGAGGGGTGTAACATTCAAAATTCAATCAAGTGAAGGCCATCTCCAGCAGGGTAGCAGGGAGTGGAGGGGGAAGATGAGGGGAAACTCAGCTGAAGTTTCCACTGGGCCTGCTGTGCTCCTAATGCAGCCTTGGATGTAATTGGGTCCCAGAAGGCTGTTCATTATCGGGGCTGAGCGAGGCAACAAAACAGAAAAGGGTGGAAAGAGAAAGAAAATGTCTCATTCTTTGCTCAGTGCCTCTGTCCTGCCACCATTATGGGACAAGAGTTAATTAAAAGAGCAGTTGATGCCTCTGTTTTTCTCATCAATCTCACTTCTGCTCTTATTAAGTTTGTAATGACAGCAGAGCTCGTCCCTGTCTGCCACCAGACATACAACAAGGGGGCAGAATGAGAGGAAAGGAAGGGCGGGGCAGTTAATGGAGGGACAGCTCATTACAACAAATCTCACAGTGGTCAACAAGTACTATTCACCGTAGTCCCTCCATCAAATCTCAGGGTGACAATATGTAGTCGTCAGCGGAGAGCTGGACACTTATGAAAAGGCAGCGTCTTTATTTGGGGTATGGCAGAAGGGCCTTTTTAAGAGGCGTAGCTTTGCACCCTAATCCTGTGGCTCCTATCTGCACTGCCTTGGAAGCCATTTTAATTCCTTCCATCATTACAGGGACCTTCCCTGGAAAGCTTTGGTAAAGGTGACTGCTGACACTGTCATTCACAAGGACTATTTCAAAATGTCAGCCCATAGCTGAGATTTGTCTCATTAAAGTTGGTGGAGTCCATTATATCCATCTCCTCCTCTGCCTGCCACACTCGATCAAGATAACTTGGTGAATTGAAGGGGTCGAGGGAACGCTCGTAATCATGCTTATTTGCATAAGGGTTACAGTGAGACAGACTAACTGACCAACAAAAAAGTGAGTGTAGCGGAGAGATTCAGCTAAGAGAAAATCAGGGCTAGTTGTTGCACGTTACATTTGAAGGAATCACAAAGAGGCCAGCATCTTCTTGTCTTTCCTTTCAAACTGATGTCAACTAGTAAGAGTAGTTTCAGCTGAGACACATCAAGAAATGTAGCATAACTGGGATGAAGACACCAAACACCATCCAGGATTTTGTTCAGCAGTCTTGTGACCTGAACATTTACATAAAGCTTCAATAAAGCCAGACACAAGATCCACCCACATATAGCCTGGCTCTTCATCTAAAGCATATCAACATCTTTACAGCTGAGGGAATTCAAAGACCCGGGATCTCTCATGTAGATGTGTGACATCTGTGGGTGTGAGTGCCTGAGTGAGTGAGGGACAGACCAAGGCTTTTTGTTTCTCTCTGATCAGCTTCACTCGCCTCAGCTCACAATTGTGTAGCTAACAATGAAAACAACCATTTTGGGAATTTCATTATGACCGCCTGAGTTATGTACTGGAGTTCACAGATTGCTGCTGTGTTTGGGTGGTTTCATATTTATTTTTACAGGTATCGTGCTACCGAGGCCCATGACCTCACTGGCCTCAAGCCAGTTGTAAGAAAAGCCATGGAAAGTCTAAATTATCTCATTTATAACGTGGAGAAGAATGTTTTGTAAAGCTGTTTCTGTATAATGAATGAACTGATTCTGTTGAAAAACATAAGTCAAGACACTGACTGGTTACAGCTTGTAAAATGTGAGAATCTCTTGCTTTTCTTTGTAATATGATGATAAACATTGGATGTGGTCGGTGATAAAAGCACAGATGTAATCATGCATAATCGATAATGAAAATAATCATAAATTCTGAAAATCGTTTTAAGGCTCTGGCTGTCGGAAATGATTGAACTGCAGCCATACTTCGAAATTAACCATTCACCACTGTTTTGTTTAAGACATAAATAAACATGAGCATTCACTGAAGAGGCCCATACCACATATAGAGAATTTATAGTCTAAACTAATTTGCATCACTCTCACTTATTGAGCTATCACTCATGCCACTGAAAAACTAACTTACAAATGTGCATCTAAACGGCATAATTATTTAAGACAATTGCAGTGCAGAAAAAAAACAAACCTTGGTGACAACAATATCAAAGGAAATCACCTCAGATAAAAAAAAATATCTAACATTTATTTTTTTAATTTACAAAAGATATTAAGAGAAAAACGAACATGTAATAGCTGTCCCCCTGCTGTCTGACCTCTGAGAGAAGACAAAACAGAACCACTGTCACTATCCACACATGGCCTTCACTAAACTGTTTTGTTACACAGAGACCGTCTGTCTGAAGCTGCACGATATTCTGATAAAGTGAGAGGGCAGAAGAGAGACATCAACAAAAGCACATTACTTACGCATTTAAAAGAAAACACTTGCAACATTTGTTTTAGAGGAAAACCACAAAGGAAACTGTGCTATTTTGAACACAAGGACCATTAAAATACAGTTGATACGTTTAATCCAGCGTGGTGATGTTTTGTATGAAGCAAAGCTATATTAAAAAGCTGCATTATAATGTTGAAACAAGGTCTAAGCCTGCGTGAGCGTATCTCACTGCATGTCACTATACAACTCTCGAGTCTGAACACACTCATGCTGCAAATACAGTTTGAATAGTGCTTCAGTCTCTAGAGGAGCACTTCATTGTGGTACACATGCTGTTCAAATTACAGCACAAGAACTAGTAATTCAACAGAAAGACGAGTAACATTAAAATTAGAATTTAGTCTCCCTCTGATAATGCACTTAACATGGAAGAAATATAGAAAATTAAATGTTACTGACTGAAGTAAAAATAATCGAGATGTGTAAAAACTGCTCAGTGATGATCACATATAAATACGGCATACATACATACATAGCCATCCTGTAAAATTATTTAAAACGTATCATGGAAATAGCTATTAGCTGATGATGCTCGAAGGAGGCATTTTGATGGACCTGGCTCATCTTTGAGTGTTGTGCCTTATACAAGTTCTCACTCTAGTGGTTTGTACAGGAACTGCAGCGTATTCTGGCCATGCTGGGAGGGTCAAATGGTAGCTGGAAGTTACAAGTTGCCTAGTGCTGGTATGGTCCGAGTCTGGATGACAACAAGTCCAAAGGAGCCAAAATAGCAAGTGTGCTTTAAAGTCCAAAGCGGGCCGGGGTGCGCCTGGGCGTCATGGGGACTTCTTCTCTTCGTCCTGGGGTGCAGATTTTCACTGCCCTGAATCACAGAAAAGTCAGAGGTAAGACAAGTTTTATTCACGACACACTACTCCAGCCTTGTTCTTTCTGCTCTGTTAGTGAAATGCTAAACACCTCTTACATAGGAAAGCAGCTGTGGTTTAAAAGAGACTGGAGGCAGGAAGAGGACTAGGTTGAGCAGCTCAATGTGAAAATGAAAGCAGGACTGGAGGGGAGTGAATAGGCAGGCTCTGTGAAAAGTGTTGGGACGTAGAGCCTGACGCCTCTGACAGCACAATCTATCATCTTTAATTACAGCAGCGTGACACCCTGACACTGCCCGCACTTCCCTCATCTCTCCTTTTTTCTCACTCACACGAACCTGCAACAATTACAACCATCAGGCCATAACCCCTTTCTGTCACAGTGTCCCCCTCCGTCACCCTGCTCACTTCAGCTGAAAGTCCAGTTTTAAGAGCAGTGCAAACAAATGAAGACTGTTAATGAAACAAGTAGTTTGCCTCTACAGGGACTTTAGGGACCCTTTTTGCATCTTTTAGACTATTTATAACTAATTATGTGGATCATGTGGATATTAAGACATATTTGGTGCCCACTGTGATGGATTACTTAACTCAAGAAGGTTTCTGTAGTCTGCTTATTAATTTGGCAGCTCAGACAGAGAAACCTGAGAGAAAAAACTTATACCCAAAGCATTAATGACTGTACTTGAGGAATTAAAATATATGGTATTGTAATATATTTACATTTTCTTGGTAATATAATTAAACGCTTCATATAGAGCACAAAAAAACCCAAACACTTCTAGCATGTACCACTGATGTATTTCTAAAAACACTCATAGTTCTACATTTATACACAAACAGATGACGGGGCCATTTACTAATTCACACCACTGAACTGTGCTGGTGAGCAGGGAGGCAGGTGATAAGCAGCCGGCACATGAAGGCGTACCGGACGAAATACTTAATCCTCGTCACACTGAACTCATAGAGGAGATGCATGTGAGGCCTGCCGAAGGACAAAAGCGCCCAAGAGCCCAGGAGAGCCTTCAACATTCATTATCACACATTCAACTTCCTCTGCTTAAATCTAATTCTTAATCCTATACCTCCAGTGTGATTATTTTCAACAGATCTGTCACAGACGTGGTCACACAAACTCAAGACAGATAAACCAGCTGATTAATTAACTATAAAAGTTTAAATCTGTCTTTATAACCTTATTTCTCTCTGAAAAGCTCATGGATGGGTGTGAAATTAATTTTTTGGTCTAATTTGAAAATGAACGCTCCCCTCCTTTTTCTGCTCTGCTATGGCACAATTTAAATTGCTGCAGTAATGGGGGTCAGCCAGGAGTCAATATTATTTCTTTTTGTCTCGTCTGGAGGGACCAGAGGTGAGAAAAGCTCATCATGAAGAGTGAGAGAGGTGGGGTAGAGAGAGCAGGAGGAAGAGGAGGAGGGACGGGTGAAGATATGGATTGTCAGCGAGGCAGGTAAATTAAATGTTTCTATCTTCACTGTGTATGGAAAATGAGGGCCATGGGGGTCTATTGTTGGATGAGGCCCCTTGTATAAAGAGGAACCAGAAGGAGGAGAGATGGTCTCTGACTTACTTAGCGCTGCCGGTGTTACTCTTCTCCTGCTTCTCTCGACGTGCTCGGAGCTGCTCCTCAGCCAGGGTCATCTCCTTCTCCATGTTGGTGATCTCCTCCTTGGCCCGTCGGCGGTTTTCCTGAGGGGCGACCCAAACAGATGAGGAAGGGTATAGAGCAAGTTAAACATTAAGAGATATGTTTTAGTTAGTACAGCAGATGAGAAAGTTCAACTCCAGTATATGTCCAAACATTACACACACACATATGTAACAGCATTAACAGGCTCTTCTCTGTGAAGACTTTTAACCAATTTTGGAACATGGCTGAAGGGATTTCCTCCCATTCAGTCACATGAGCATTAATGAGGTTGGCCACTGAAGCTGGGTTCATCCCAAAAGTGCAGACCGGTGATTTTCTTTCCACACAGCTGGTACAACATAAAACTGTAAAAGGACATTCACTGTCGGTTGCAAGATAAACCTAAGGAGTTGCAAGTTGTCTAATAGGATGGGAAAGCAACATAAAATCTCCTCATGCCCCTAAAATTATTCAGAAAAATCAAAGGGAAAAAGTCACTTTTTGGTCACAAGCCAATCTGGTTTTAATCCACTGGTCTTAAGTATAATTGGATGCTGCAAACCTAAGATTTCCACTGACTTTGAACTAAGGGGTAAAGCCCAAGTGTGAAAATGTGTGCAGGTACCAGTCTCGTCTTGCTTTACCTGTCTGCTTTTTCCAGCATGTTTGATGCTGTAAAACATGGGCCCGAGTTCTGCCAGCCACTCGCCATCCACTGCAGTCACGCACTGCATGTACTCCTACAACACAAATCCAAGTTAACAGTAAACAATAACACGGATATCAAATATTGGTATTCTGGCAAAGTTGAAGTCAACTGATTTTTACCTTGGTGGTCATGACGAGCTCATGGTAGATGATGTAGTCAGGAGTATAACCCATACCAAACAGAGAGCTGGTAGGATGGAGGTGACATGGCATGCCTGTCCTCACATTCACATATTCACCAATGCCCTGGGAACACACACATGCATAAATAACAAACCTGCAACTCTGAATTTATGGTTGAAGGAAATGGCACCCTGTGTGTTCTAGTATGCTGGGTGCATCTATGGGTGCACTATAAGGACAGAGAAGAGCAGGTCATCTGAGCTAATTTCTTTATCCACCTGGCTATACAGCAGGAAAATAAATGTGATGTATATCCAACACTTCTACAATTGCTTGGGATAGCCAGCTACTCATAAGTCAAACTGAGAACCCTGATTATATAGTCATGATTTCAAATTCCCTTTCAGATTTTAGTACTGTATTAATGTGAGGCCAGAAGGGATATTCCACTACTCTGTAATTATGCTGCTATAAATCTGCCACAACCAGTTGCCACAAGGGATAACATATTAAACCCAGAAAAAGGAAAACCCAGAGTGCACAAAGTACCTTCAGCTTGGCAGCCTGGTGGAAGTAAGCAGCACATATGCACTTTCTGATGATGTCCCAGTCTGAACCGCAGGAAACCAGGTTCATCCTCTGCTGCACCATGATGTCCTTTAACTGGGAGCGCACCTCACGTACCTGTATAAGAACAATATGTACTGAATATGGAACCATACAGACAAAAGTGGGAGATTTTCAGATAAACTTAAGTAGAAACTGAAGGATAGGTTTCCATCCAGAATGAGAAGATGCTTACAGAAAGAACATATGAACCAGTTTGAGTCTGACCTTGCGCATGGCCTTGGTGTGGATGAAGTGATCATTGCACCAAATACTGGAATAATTGTTGTTCTTCCATTGCGTGTACACATTAAGGTAAGTGAGGTGGTCGCTCTCTGGGATGGAGAACTTCTCCCTCACCTGGTCACTTTCTTCTTCACGACCCTACAGAGACACAAGATTAAAGTTATTTTTCTATTTTTGAAATGAATGTATGCATTGAAATTGTCAATTATTAAATAATAAAAAAAACCTGTAACATTTAAATATAACAGTATCAAATAGGACATACCTTAGGTCTGTAGAATATGGCTGGCACAGACAACATGGAAACAATGATGAGAATGTCAGCACTGCAGCCCATGTCACAGGACACAATCAGCATCTTGGAGAGGGCAGGGTCGAGGGGAAACTCCACCATCAGACGTCCTGTTGGTGTCAGAGCACCTGAAAACACAATTACAAGGTCACATGTGAAAAATATAAAAGGCCATGAGATGTGAAAAACGTGGAAGGGACAAGCACTAGACAAGTGATAAGCTTCTTTTCCTTCAAAAGCCTTCTGGCATGAGGGAGAAGCTAGCATAATGTGACACTTATTTGTCTATCACCATGAGAGAGGAGGATGAACTGCTGACAGTTGAGAATACTCGTAGTGGGAGGAAAAAAAAAAGAGCATGAGATCAAAAACTTTGCCTGTTCTGATTTAAATGATTAGACGACAGAGTCTAAGAAGCTTATGAGGAGGAAAAGCAGAGACGCAGAGCAGCCAGTTTGGGGCAGGTAAGCCTTAATCAGAGATAATCTGCTGTTAACACACCATACAGGGAATCATCAAAAGTCCCCCCTTATCCCCAAATCCCTAAATCCCCTGAATCTGGCTAAGGATGAGACAGAAATGAGACCCGACCAGTCAAATCAAACAGGATCAGTTACTAGGCAATTACTCCACTGGCTAAACCTCACAACTACCTCCTCCAGGCCTGTTTGCAGTGTCTGCAACATCACTGCAGCATCTTTCACAGGAGCTAGTCTCCTGCCTGTGTCTGTGGTGTCAGCATCACTATACAGCAGCTCAAGGTAGCACTGAGGGGGCAACACAGCCCTCCAGTAGACATTATTCTCTGTAACATCTTCATGTCAAAATGAGGAGGATTTCTGGTGTCTGGTCCTACTATGTATAAGACTGGTCTAAGGCAAGTAAACAATGCTACAAATGGTATACAGGAAATTATTTTGAGTGACAAATTGTGTGACTCATAACTGAGATCTGCATCAGCCGAAGGACATGTGAAATGATATGACGTTATCTGGGGTCTGAAAAGTAGCAACTCCAGCTTCAGAGTGAGTATTTTTTCAAAGCAGTGGACATTTGTTTTCAGGATAACCAGCCACGCATCAAGCTAACACTGACAGAACAGAACATCCAAATAAACTGGTTTATAATATACAAACAAAAACGCTGCACATATATTCATTAGCTGGGGAGGAGGGTCTGTCCAGTAGTTTGAATTTTAACTGTAGTAATCCTTTTAAACACTGAATGTCAGTGATACACAACGATTACTATGAAATCAACCAAATTTTAAATGAGCCAAAGTAATTTTGAAAAAAAAAACAACTTAGTATTTGTTTTCAAATTCCTTGTTTGCAATGACTGTATGAAACTTGTGTGACCAATGTATTGGTTTCTTCCTCTTCAGCAGATGAAATACATTTGAGTTAAGGTCTGGTGATTGATTTCGGTAATTCAAAACCCTGCACTTTCTTGACTTGGCAGTGTTTTGGATCCCTGTCTTGCTGTATGATGAAGTTCCAGACAAAATGTATCTGAATTCATGCTGCTGCTTCAAGTGTTATATCACGAATAAAGACTAGTGAGCCTGAATGACTTCACACCTTCAGCCTTTAGTCCGTCTGTTTTCCTCTTTGTGTCGTTCGTTTTGTCTGATATGAACACAGAAATCTCACTCTTGATTTATTCTTTTTAACAACAATGCAGTTTTCACAGGCTAAAACCAATAGTGGTCATTTAAAGCCGTTTATAGTTTGAATCTTACAGGACCAACCAACCATGTCCGAATACTTTTCTCACTTAAAACTTGGGTCATCTAATACCAAACCTGTTTTATTCTATGTTCATAGTTGGAATGGGCAATGGTTTTTGAATATTAAAAAATGGATATTTCACGTGATTATGGTTTTGTCTTTAAAACAAAGAGTCACTATTTTGACTTGCTTTTACCGGCACCAGTAAATAACACAATAAATAAGTCAGTATACAACAGTTTGCGCCAAATAAAGACAGAAACTGTCACGGTGACTGACCAGAGATGCATGGACACCACTAACAACTGAGTTGCATGTGTCGCCTGTCATTATACAGACTGGAAAAACTGGAAAATACAGAGCGCAGTTCTTCAGACTAAAGCAATGCCGGAGCAGCATACAAGAGGGCTTGAAGTATTTTCTACACATTTCCCAACAAATATCAAATTGAATTTTAGCTTGAAATGCATATTCATATCATTTTTACAGGGTTTTATAATGTAAATTATTCACACTAGACGATATAGATGTGGGCAGAGTTTTAAATGTTAAATTAACTGTGCTGGGACATAACAATCCTGTTGCCTGCATGAAAGAAACGTATTCATTCCATACTCATCCCACATAATTGTGGCTGTCCTAAAAAACTATCATGTCATATATAATGCCTCATTCCAACTCCTGTTCATCACTCACCTGTGTTGTCCAGAGCTCCCAAGATCCAGAGTTGATACATGGAATTGAGCATGTTGTCTTCAGGTGGTGGATCCATGAAATGAAAGAGGAGCAAATCCTGAACACCCAGAGACTTTAGCAGCAGGACTACATTGGCCAGGTTGGTCCGCTGGATTTCTGGTATGGTAGTAGTCAGCATTTCATTCTTAAAAGCACTCTGAGTGTAGAGCCTGAACACAGAGGGCACAGAGGCAAAGCTAATGTTAAATTTATACTACCAAGAAAATCTGATTATTCTAAAAGAGTAAAATTTACATTCTTCTTTTTTTCCATGTAAAATTAAATACTGTCCAGATGGGATCATCCTGTTATGTGGTACTGACGTAAATTATCCCCAACATGTGCAGATTTGGGATTCTAACTAAGCAAGAAGCACCAGATGTAAAATTCAGGGAAACATGAGCCTGACTTAAAGCAACAATTACTGGCATGTGAAGTAGGTGCCTATAATTACAGAATGATTTGAATGCATATGGATGGATGTTGAGCTTGCGTGCCTGCAGTCACAGCCAAAATGGTCTTTGAGAGGAGAATTCTCCACGCAAGCAGGGCGAACCAGCATCTGTGCGCTCTCTAACACACACACACACACACACACACACACACACCTTGACTGAACTCTATGAAAAGCTGCTCCAAAACTGATTCTTCACAGATTTCTATGAGCTTGGGGAACAGGATTCATCATGAAATATGTGGGATTTCATGAGCATCGTAGCTCATTAGGAATGCAAAACATCACTATGTGTGTGACTTAGTTTCTTCCTAAATAAATGTGGGAAACCAGAGAGAGGTCAAGTGAAACTCCTGACAGTGTCTTCTGAGGCACATTTCCCTTCCATAAACAGAGATAAAATGCATGAAATCCTTTAGAGATTAGAGTTCTGACCCCTTCTTTCTCTATTTACCGTCCTTTCAGCCTTTCGAAAGCATGGCCATGTCACACATCCAGAGCCCTGAGCAAACCACAGAATAATCTCAACTGAGTTGAGAAAGAAAACAAAATGATGCTACCTTTTAAAGGATGGAAAACAGGAATGAAACACCCTGTTAAGGTGGTTTTAGACACCAGACTGGAAAAATTAAAAGAGAATGACAAGATAAAACTATTTAACAACTAAAAGCCAAGGTTAGGAGCAGCCATAAGAAACCTCATAGTGGCACAAAATGAACTACGCACTAAATCCACCTCAACCCTGTTGGCATGTGACAAGCGAGAGTACGCGAACAGCTGACAAAGATTACCTGTAGCACTGCCCTGGTCCTGTACGTCCTGCTCTTCCAGAACGCTGGTTGGCGTTAGCCTGGCTGATTGGATAAACTTGTAGAGCATCCATTCCAATGCGAGGATTGAAAACCTGTAGACAGAAAAAAAAAAACAAGTGAATAAAACATAAATGGTGTCAGTTTGCTTAAATATTTAATCTACAATGTGACAGATGTCTTAAAGTACCTTAAGTTTGCAATATCCTGAATCCACAACAAACATGATACCATCCACAGTGAGGGAAGTCTCAGCGATGTTTGTGGCAACAATGCATTTTCTTACACCATCTGGAGCCTAGAAAAAAAAAAAAGGAAAGATACAAAGTAGATAAATACATATGAAATGAGGAAAATTCAATCACAAGCCAAAAAATACAGAACATTATGTGCAGTGTTGATAAGAACCTTCTGGAAGATCTTGGCCTGTAGGTCAGATGGCAGCTGGGAGTAAATGGGCAGCACAGCCAAAGGAGGAGCATTCTCCAAGTCTTCCAGTCGCTCTACGATCTGATCTGATGTCACCTGCGAGGACAAAAGAATATTGCAATTCCGTTGAGAACTTAAACTGAACAACACCTCTTGTTCCCTGTCAAAATAAAATGAATATAAAATGTATGCAAATGTGTCTGTAAATATAAACTGTGTGTGGTAAGCTTTTGAGGCTAGTTTAAGAGGTTTACCGTTTTTGAACATGTGAAATTTGTAGAAGAAAAACTTAACTCAGTGATTTTATGTAACACCTGTTGCACCTTTGTGTGAATCTCAAATTACAGCTTTTGTTTCATAGTAATCTGGACATAAAATAGTGTCTTTTATGATGAAGTTACTATGCAACAACTATTTGAGTGACAAGAGGAACTATTTCATTCACCTCAATATCCTCCTGCCCAGGCATAAAGATGAGGATGTCTCCCACCATCCCACTAAGATGAATCTGCAAGGATTGCTTCACTGCTGCCTCCACATAGTCCTCTTGAGGGGTCTACATAGCAAAAAGACAACAACTCAGTCCAAGAGACAACTTTTGTTAACAAGTCTTTTGTTAATCTTGTTTCTAGGGTATTTCCGTAGAATTCTTCTTCTTCTATAGAATAAAACATATTTTACTTTATTTATATCAGTCATATATATTTTTCTTCAAGTCAAACATAGTTTAAAGGTTAAAGATTTCACTGCAATTTATCATGTTTAAAAAAATTGTTTATTCATTATTTCATTACTACATTATTATGTAGTGTAATTATATAAGTCCCAGTAGAATGGAAAGCTACACATACCTTGCTAAACAAGATATCTACTGGAAATGTTCTTCCTGGAATATGAAATATAGGCACGTTGCCAAAAAATGCTGCAAACTTGTCTGAGTCCATAGTTGCAGAGGTAACTATAAGCTTCAAGTCAGTGCGTCGAGATACAACCTGGTAGGAAAGATTAGACAGAAGTGACAAAGAGTGAAAAATTAAAACTGGAAGCATGACATCATAGTGTACTTATTCTGAGATCAGCAAAGGAACAAACAACAACAGACAAACAAAGAACACAGACGTCTGTTCTGGAAATACCAAAAAAAAAATAGAGAAGAGATCTTTAATAGGTGTTAGATTATGTTTACTGACCTCACGCAGCAGCCCAAACAGCACATCAGTATTCAGGGAGCGTTCGTGAGCCTCATCCATGATAACAGCACTGTAGTGATCCAGGTCCGACTCCCTCAGCGACTCTCTGAGCAGGATACCATCTGTCATGTACTTTATCAGTGTTTTCTCAGACGTGCAGTCCTCAAAACGAATAGCGTAGCCCACCTGCAGGCAACATTATGAGCTGTAAACACTATATTAACTATAAACACAATCCTAAGCAACACAAATTATATGCTATTAAAACCACAAATGCTACCGAACACAAGTGTTTGCAGTACTGTGGAATTTTTTTGACAATTTCTAATATTTAATCAGCCTCATTGTTCCCTTTATCAGTGCTCCTCAGTTCTGTTACTGCCACACCCCAGGCCAGCAACACACATATTTCCCTTTTGTCCACAAGAGGGCGTTGTTACACAGGTTATGACTTGACATTTAGTTTGACATATGACAGGTTATATTGCAAAAGAGTTGATGCTACATTTTGATTCCCTATCCATTTTGAATAACTGGAAATTAGTTCAAACTTGTTTGGTTTTCTTGAACTACAGTAATTTGTCTCACCTCCTCTCCAAGGTTGCTGCCAATCTCCTCGCTGACTCTCTTAGCAACACTCATGGCTGCCACTCTTCGGGGCTGAGTACAACCCACCATGCCATAGCTGGTGTAACCATCCTCATGAAGGTACTGAGTCAACTGGGTTGTCTTTCCGCTGCCCGTCTCCCCAACAACAATCACTATACTGTTGTCCCTGTTGACAATTAGCAATAAGCAGTGAAAACTACAACTCCAACTAAGAAAACTTAAGACAGTTCTGATGTGATGTTAAACGCATCACGGATAATATTGGTTTTCAAGAGAACAATAAAAGAAAAAGTAGTTATGCACAGATCATAACTACAGTACAGTAAAAGATATCTTAAATGACATGAGTTAAAAAGGGACAATGGCACACTAGCCCGAAGCTACAGATTTATTCAAATGGGACATTTTAATCCAACCTTGATCTTTGTCTGGTCAAAGTGTTTTAATATCGGATGTTGCACTCATTTACATCACTACCCTGACAGGTTCCATGACAGTGACAGGTGTGATCATTACTGTCTCCTACCGACGCCCACAATATCTCCCAACATAAATGGTAACTATGAGTCTAATACCTTATGATGTTCAGAAGTTGTTGTCTGACAGCAAAGATAGGCAGGTACTGTCTCTGCTCCAGAAGGGTCTTCTTCTTTGCAAACTCACTGCTGGCCTCAGTCTTCTCTTTCATGTGGTCTGCAAATTTCTGCTCTGCTCTGTGAGGCCAAGAGAAAAATCACCAAAATTCAGACAAACTGACTCTACAGTCTATGGATTAAAAAAAAATATGTGAAATGTCATCAAGATCCAAACTATACACAGACAGTCCCGTCACCTGTAATCTACTTTGCCATCCTCGCCTACTACTTTTCCTCCAGACGCATCTTCATCCTCAGTCTTCTTTATACCCATGATAGCCCCCAACTTGGTGCCTGCCAGTTCCCAGTGTTTGTGTTGTGCCTAAAAACACAGTTACAGGTATATCATATTATTATGAATAACAAAGCTTCAGTCTTTAACTGCGCACACACAGGTTGAACTTTCATGCACAGGCAACACACAGAAAAGATGATGGAGCATCTAGTGTCACATTTGTCAAGTTGTTTCACTTTGCTGATGGTCATTTTCAGTGAAAATGTCATGAGCCGCCCAGGCAAGGTGACTGAATGAATAAATTATTTACTAGTGTGGTGAAGTTAGACAGCAGTGACATTATCAACTGGACAGATGCGCACCAACAGACCCCATTAACATTTCTCAAAATCAGAGCATGAATATCATATCTGCTCCATGTTATATTCTGCATATAAAAGGATGTAACAAAGATAGAATTTAAAAACCATTATTGGTACTAACTTTAAGTATATGAATCAGTAACATTATTTTTTATATGGGGTGAATCCTACAAACACTTTAACAGCACAGAAGCAGTATTCTTTACAGCACAAAACAAAACCCAAGTAAAATAACTGACTACCTAATTTACACCAGACATGTGAAACTACAGCTTTCTTTCTGAGGACTTGTCACTTTCTACACAATTTTTATTTTTTAACAAAACCAGATCAGACCAATTCAAAAGCAAACTTTTTTTCTATTCTTCTCTAGATTATTTTGTTGTTATAAATTCAGCCTACCTTCTTGCGTTCTTTCTGTTCGCGATGTTTACGGACAAGCTGGCTGCCCTTTCGAGAGATGATGGCCATGTCAGAGGTTGGGTCTTTCACAGGAACGATAGGCTCTGGCTACAGCAGGAAAAAAAATACAAAAATAAATTACAAGTTTTGACAAAATTATGTCTTATCTATGGCACTAAACATGTTTTAAACATTTCTTGTTACCTGTTTAGTGAACACTATTCTTCCATCCAGGAAGGGAGGGACCAGGTTGTGAACTAGCAGGTGAACCTTAGCAGCATTGTCCTCCTCAAAGTCTTCATCCACCTCCAGCCTCTGCACTACACCACTGGTTAGCATACGGTTGGTCTCCCATCGTTCATTATCCTGCAACAAGAAACGCAGCTCATTACAGAGATGTATCAGCACAGGCAGATGCAATAATAAAATATGCATACACATACAGTGCGTATCTGTGCATGAAGACATACAATTCTAATTAAGCTGCTAAAAAGCACTATAGCTGTACCTCGTTGATCTGCCGCTTCTGGGCAGATATTCTTTTCTGAGTCTGCTTCTGAAGAATCTGCTCTCTCTTCTTCACATACTCATCAGAGGTTGTAGTGAAAGGGTTATGGAACTCATCATAGCCTTCATCCATCATGTACCAATCTCTGTCAGCTTGCTAAAAAATTGCAAGACAATAAGATATTAAAAAAAAAAAAAAAAAAAACTTTCCACCAGAAAACTCTAGTGTCCATAAGACAAATATTAAGGATAACTGCACCAATCACCTTCTGGTCCTCCTCCCACTGTTCTTTCTCATCTTCATTATCAAACATAATTCCTCCCTCGCCATCCTTCCTACCTGAAGACAATACAAAATATTATCAGACATACAGTATTTAAATATTGTAAGTTAGCAAAAAACTGCTTATTTTTAAGACTAATACCTTTTCCTTGTGATAAACGAGGTGTAGAACCCAAATGCTTTCTGTCATTGGCCCACTCGTTGTACTTATAGGATGGTGTAGGCAGGGGTGTGTCATCAGGATAACGACCTCTGACAGACCTAAGCAACCAGCAGATAGATACAGATATAAAATCACCCATCTAAGTAATAGAAGATAATAGTGTAATGAGACTATTTTACAATACAAAACACTCCAGCTGTGATCACCACTTCTTTGAAAATGAAAAGATGTTAGATATTTGGAAAAACGTCTTGAGATTGTTAGTGCAACCAAGTGCACTCAAGTTGAACTTTATGTTCATTTATCACATAAAATTAAGGCATTGTGAGCACGGGGGGGTAAATTTATGAAATGAATGGTAGTTATTTACTTGTCTCTTCTCTCACTCTCTCGGACAGAGCGATGGCTTCGTTCTGAGCGATCCGACTCTCTATGAGACAGTGCAGGGGATGGAGACTCCCACTGCGAATGCCGTGAACTGGCATAACCACTGTCATCTTCATCCCAGTTGGATCGTGAGGGTGTGAAACCATCTATGTAAAATAACATTGGCTTAGTAAAACAATGGAATTGAAAGTGTTTTGTACAGTTCAAATTACACTATAATGCCAACTTGACATAAACATAGAAAGAAAACTACCTCTTGGCCGATGCTGTGGTGTTGAAGGTTCATCTCGTTTACTCCCCCGGCTGATGCGCTCAGACCACCCATCTCTCTGTGAGCGCTCACTCTTCTCACTGCGCTCCCCACGCTCCGAGCGACTGCTGCTGCTGCCACGACTATGGCTGCTCTCTCGCTCAGCTATCAAAAAAAAAAAGTTTTTAAAAAGAAATTAATTATTTTATAATAAATAAATATACTTAATACAAAGTATATTAATGAACCATATTCAAAGTGTAATGGCTTATTGTTTTGAAAACAGTGAAAATATCTAATTTACAATAACACTATACAACAAAAATGCCGGCTTAACCAGCAAAAGTCTTCCATAAAAGTACAATTACTACAGCATAACTGAATAATCTTCAGAATCACCTCTTTCGCTCCTCTGGTCTCTGCCCTTATCTCTGATCTTTTCTCTGTCTCTTTCTCGGTTCCTTTCCTCTTTGGAGGAGGCATAGATGCCGTGCTCACGTCTGTCTTTCTCCCTCTGCTGGTGTCTGCGTTTGAACTCTTCACTGACCCCTCCAGTGTTTGAGGGTGTCTCGGAGCCAGTCACACGATACTTCCTACTAACAAGACAAAAACAAATTATTACACATTATAGTCATGCTCTGTAGTAAAATATAGAGGAAAATGTGAACAAAGAAGATGCAGCAAATATATAAACACTGAAAGAAAACAATGTCTGGGTTATTTAATATTCAACATGTTGGATTGCCATAGACATGACAGACGTGTGTAACCTGTCTATTTCTACATTACTGACACATATTTAAGAAAATATTCTGTGTATTAATTAATTAATTAATTAAGTATTTAGACTCACCTCTCTTTCTTAGAACTTCTGTTCTTGTCAGGGTCTTCATCATCATCAGAGTCACTTTTATTTTCCTCCCAGTCTTTGTAGGAGGAAACCTTTGACTTCTTTCTATTTCTGTCGTCACCACTAGCATCTGCCTGTTCCTTACTCTCGCGCTCTTTCCTTTTCTGAGCTGCCAACAGGTCCAAGCCCAGCAAAGACGTGCGTGGAGTGGGGGCCCGAAAAACATGGTGCTCTGCCGCAGCACTTTTCTTCTTCACAATAAGTCCACCAACTTGAGCAGACTGATCGCTCCCTTCCAGTCTATGCATGGACACATCGTCATCCATTGTCTGTTAGGATATAAGGACATGTGACAGAGATGAAAATGTGGGTGCCACTAAGTCAAATACAATTTCTGTAGGTACAAAAAAAATGGCTCAATGAACTTCATGAATTCATCTAACATACAATATCCTTCATTCTTAATCCCTCAAATTTATTAAGAAAAGACTCCCTAAAAATACCTTTAACAGAAAAAAGAATGTCATATTAATCAATAAATCGGTCGATGTTTTATATGAATCAATTATCAAAAATAATAATAAATTCCTATTAGAACGAGCTCGCAAAGGCAAACATGGCGTCTTTAAACTGTGCTTTGTATGACCAGAGAAACTCACTTTAATATCATAGAAGAAGAAAATCAGCAAGCATTCACGTTTGAGACCTTCAAACCAGTGAAACTTTCTCCTTAAGAGGAGTAGTAAAAAGCAGCAAGGTAAAAAAAAATGCGTTATGTCACTTTCAACACTCTAGTGAACTGACACAACCCTGCACACAAAGTGGGTTCTAAAATTACAAGCGTCTGTCTTTATCTACCATAAGAACAACTGTTGCTAATGTTACCTTTAGCGCAAAGGGGCAACGTCTTCAGACTCGCACAAAAACAAATACAAACACAGACACAAAATTCCCTTATCGGCAAAGAGAGTCATCTTAAAAGTTCGTACTTTACTCCTGTAATTTATATGATTGTATTTTTCCTATTTTATCAAACATATTTAAGATTAAATGAACCCATTACGTACCTCAGAGAGAGCAGCTAGCGTTAACTAGCCTGTTAGCTACCAGAATCTGTCCTGACGAGGCCGGCGGCTAACGACGGAAAACTGCCGAGTGTTTCTTTTTGTGTAAAATGCAGAAAGTGATTAATCAAGTTAAAGATTTGATATATCGAATAATTTAATATAAGCAGTCCAGATGATGAGAGATCTATCGTCGTCACTGAAAGATATTTACGCTAAGGTTTTCATAAACACAACGCACATATTTACAGACACGGGAGCCGCCATTGCAATCCCACAATTCTTAGGGGTTTAAAAAATATAAAACTTTATTCAAACAGACTTCGTTAACAGAGAGAGGGAAAATACATACGTAATACGTGAAGCTGGTAATGTACAAATGTGAACAATTAATATGATTAAATTAAACTATATGTTAAATTCAAAAGCTAAACTGCACAGTCAGTAATTGTATTTTATTCAAAACTGTTCTCAAAGTTACAAAATGTAAATCCAGCAACAAGAAATCTCTCAAACCCTACATTAGATGCCCAAATATCAATAAACAATACGGAATCGGAATTAAAACAGTAGGCTATGTATCACCTTTTGATAGTGAACTTATTTTTAGACACTTTAAAGTCAAAATACTTTTAATAATATTTCTACACCTGTAAAATGTTATCACGTGATGTTAATACTGATTATGTTAATTAGTAATTATTAAAGGCCTTCAATGGCACATGACCTTGGTATACCTTAATGGATATAATTAAACTCCTTAAATTGCAGATGTATTCAGAATAGCTGTTGAGGTAAATAAGAGAAAACATGACTATTTAGGTAATCAGCAAATACTTAGTTTTTTTTAATAACATGCACAAATATCACAACCAGATGTATTTTAATTAGTTTGTTTGCATTTTTATGTATCCCTGAATGCTGCATTGAGTTTACTGAGTTTACTCTTATCTGGGAGGTTATAATAACCCAGATTACACTAGACTTTTAGACTTACATAGGTATATGTAAGTTTGTGAGGGTTTATGACAGGGTTCTGACTTTATCAGTGTTTTTACTGTTACATGAGTAGATATGTTTTATTTTGTTGGGTAGCTGAATCAATATGTTTATTCTTAAAACTCTGTCTCCTAAAAGGATTAGTCAAATATTGTATTCCTGAATGTGAAAGAAATATGTCTGATGTCATTTGTCATGTGATACACATGTTACCCTCCATGTACAGTACATCGTGAATCCCTGGCATGGACACGCTGTTTCTGGTAGTATCAGTGGTGATATCAGTAGCATACACATGCTTTACAAGCCACCTATCAGCACAGAAAGATGTATCCTGTTGTGTGGTATAATGAGCATCACCTCAAGTTACTCCCATGTGTAAAAATGTAAAATCACTTAAGTGGAATATTTCTGTTTAGTAAATTATTTGAAACATAAATTAATGTATCAGCACAAATGAAGCCCAAAAGCTACATTACGAAGAACTGTAGGCCTATAACCAAATTCTCAAATTTGTGTTCATACTGTGTGACAATCTCTATAAATTAAAAAGCACTGAAAAACCAACGCTTTTGGAGAATAAGCCTAGCAGTGTAACATTGTGGAGCACTTCCACATATATAATTGATGTCATGAATATATGGTGTCTTTTGAATTTCAGAGTTATACAAGTTTTCTATATATATATATATATATACACATGCATGTTATTATTACGTGTTCAATGAAAATTCCATTTTTTGCATTTAAAAAATAAACCAATCGATCAATTGTTCAGTTGTATTTATTTAGGAAGTTTAGTTACAGGTTGCACTCTGCTCTCAGTTATAGCAACCCAACAATATACTTTCAGATGACACTTGTTCATATATTTTAATTAATTCATACACATTCACATGTATTGCTTGTCTCTGAAACACTGCTGCAATGCTTTAAATATCTCAATCACTATAGTATAAAATGTTACACGGGCCCACATGAAAGTCACGCTGGAGACGTGTATGCACATTAGCAGCGCACAGTTAACAACCTTAATGAATCTCATGGTCTCATGATCATCAAGTGGTCGGTTTTGATTGGTCACTGATCCCAAAGTCACAGTCTGATTGGTCAGTTGTCGTGTATGCGTATTATGGTAAAGTAATGCGCACGTCATTGGTCTGTTTCACATGTCTGCTGATGTGCCGGGTTACGGTGTTTTTTTTTATTCAATAACACAGAATAGTTTAGCCCTTGAGTGGTTTTAATGATTGATGATTTAATGATCGCGTCTGTGCAGTGTCGTTAGGAGATTTCGTGCACGGCAATTCAAAGAGTTTGGAAATTGATCCAGACGCAGCAAGCGTTATTTCCAAACCTGGCTAACGAAGCTAACGTTGGCTAGCTTCTCAGTCGATATAGATTATTCGTATTAACGTTAGAATGGGCGAGGAAAATAACACAGACATTAGATCTGCTAGTAGCAATGTTGAGGGAAACGGCGAAACAATAGACAGTGGTTTGAAAATGTACACATTAGAAGAAATAAGAGTACATAATATGAGCAATGACACATGGCTCATTATCCACGATAAAGTCTACGACATCTCACGCTTCCTTGAAGAGGTAAGAACCACTTTCTGCCATCTGATAGTAATTGTGTAAGTATTAATCCTGTGATCATTCAAGTTGTGCTCTAAGCATGTGGTTGCCCCTTGTCGACTAAGGCTACGTTATGGAACAACAAAGCGATTGTTACGTATAGAGGTGTAACGTTTTCACTGTTGACGAACAGCGACGCTATCAGGCATTTAGGCTCCCGGTATGTAGTTATAGTCTCAAGTTAACCCTGAGTAACTAGGTTAGTTAACGTTATATCAATATCAATCGACTAACTTTTCTCTTTTGCAAAGCTGGGAAAACTTCTAGCAACGTTAATCGTTAGCGAACGCTAGCTAGCAACTAAGCTAGCAAAGTTGTCGATCCAACTTACAGCTGAGGGGTAACTGTAATTTATGGATTTTCAAGTTTAAATTTTCAACGCTTCCTATGGTTCCGGTTTCTTACATATGTTAAACTACCTACTACCCTTCCTATATTAAAATATAGGTTTGCTTTCAGCTGGAAAACTCCTCCAGATGAAAACGATGATGTCATCAGGCAGCTCATATTACAGAGACTGTAACCTTGGTAGACCTGTGACGTCACATGGTGTAAGCCTGAAGTAGAGAGATGTCGTAATATACAGAAGGCAGAACGAAGTTTAACAGAAGCCATAAACACATTGTCCCTGAACTACAACCATAAGAAGCAAGTTGGAGAAGTTAATTAGAGAAGTTGCGAGTTTTGAGCAGCAGCTTAAAAAGTGAGATGTGAGTGTTTGAACAAATATTTAATCCTACGTCCCATACTTATTAGTAATGCCAGAGTTCAAATTCTCCATTACACAAGTAAGCATTTAGGATTCAAAATATAAAGGTTTCACATAACTTGCTCAACAAAGTATTTAATAAAATGCATTATATTGCCTTAACTGATTAAATACTATGAATAATCACAGTCTGCAAAGTCATTAATATCTTTGTCAGTTTTTGTAAAGAGGAATTATCTTAGTTCCCTGCCAAAGGAATTGAAAAATTAAGAAAATGATTATGTAGCTGTCAAATATCTAAAGTATTGTACAAGTATGCTTAATTACTTTCTGGCACTGAAATAATATATAGGTAGATTTCTCTAACTTGTTATTGTGAGAGTTGTATTTATTGTTTTTAATTTTTATTGCTACTTAAACATACATGATGCTTCTTTTTTTTCTCTAGAAATATGCTCAAAAACGTATTTTAAAGTAGAGATGTACTGTCAAAGCTATAAGTCATAGTGATATAGTCCTTTATTGTAATTTCATAATGACGACTACCTGATGCACTGGCAAAGCACGGCAGAGTGAGGGAGAGGACTGGGTAGAGAGGAGTGGGTTGATTTCAGGTCTCATGCTAGTGCTGGCTTAAGTTGTATGTTGTAGCTTTAATCAAGCACAATCAAAATGTATCATATTTTGATTGTGAGACAAGGCAATTAACTAGTTCAATACTGCGTGTTAACCCATTTTATGATTTTTTTTAAGCATCCGGGAGGTGAGGAGGTTTTGTTGGAGCAGGCAGGAGCAGATGCCACAGAAAGTTTTGAAGATGTGGGTCATTCTACAGATGCCAGGGAGATGCTCCAGCAGTACTACATTGGGGAGCTTCACATGGTACGAAGAAAATATCTTGTCTTTTCTCAATGCCAGAATCCCTCTGGGAAATACAGACTTTAAAGAAATCATTACAAACATTGTAATTAATTGGTGTCACCAAGTCTCTTTAAGGAAAACAAAGTAGGCATTTGTTGCACAAAAGCTGCTTTGAGTCACAAGATGTAATGGTGCAAAAAGTGGAGTTTTGTGTGCTTATCAAATTGAGGGAGATAATTTAATCAACTAGAAATAATTTCTATCATCAGCTAGACAAGTTTGTCATGTGAGCATTAGTCCTGCATCAAATGAGAACGCGATGAGAATCAGTTTTTGATAATAAAGTTTGTTTTTTTTTCCAATTATGTTTCTTATTTAGATTTTTTTTGTTATTAGACATCACATTTATTTAGTCAAACTTTATAATAATTCTTGCACCTCTTTACAGTATACCATTACATCAACTAATGTTAATTCATTGATTTGCTTTTTAGGATGACAGAAAAAACGAGAATGCCAAGGTAAGTTATGTTGCCTTTTTTTTTGTCTAGCCTTGTCTCAACTGCAAGAGAAAAGTCACTGCAATAGAATTTACAAAGATGATAGTTATTAACGTGTTGCAAAATCTTACTGTGTTTTTCTTCTGGTATAGGAGGTGGAAGCTACAAATTCAGGAGAGTCCAGGTTAGTCATTGTGTTGAACACTCAGAGAAACCAGGTTTCTCGAGTAATTGGGTAACAAGTTTACAAGCCCTGAGGAAACCTGGTTACTAGAAATTCACAAATACATGCAGCAGATGAGTAATCTGATTTCTCATTTACCTTTGGCTTATTTTGGAAGCATGGTTCACAGATTTTAAGTGTACAGAGATGGAAGATACTGACCTCACTTTTTTTTTCTCGACATGTGTAATTGACGCAGACACAGTCTCAGAGCTCATTTTTACAGCACAAACTACATTAAAGAAATTCATGGTGAAAAGTTACTTATTGAGACGTTAAGTTACTTTGTCTTTCAGTTTTAGTCGAATTCTGAGTAGACATGAATTAAAAATGAGGCAGCATCTCTCTGTAGTGATTTCCCTTTTCATCCAGCTGCTGTATGGAGACTTTGTTCTGCACATACGCTTGTGTAAAACCTTTAGAAACAGTTACACATATACAGTGGGGTGAAAAAGTGTTTGCTTCCTGATTTCCTATTTTTCTGTATGTTTGTCACACTTGAAGGTTTTCAGATCATCAGATCAAAAATTTAATATTAGACAGAGGTGACACAAGTAAACACAAAATGTCAATTTTAAATTAAACTGTTTTTTTTATTAAGGGGGAAAAAATCCAAACCTACATAGCCCTGTGTGAAAAAGTGATTGCCCCCTAACCCTAATAACTGGTTGGGCCACACTTAGCAGCCACAACTGCA
>JAUYWH010000018.1:7481055-7494481 GCA_034779795.1 Ctenopoma multispine
GTTAAAAAGTGAGGCCCCCCCACCTCCTGCCCCCCAGTTCCAACACAAAAACGACTGCTGAGCAAAAGGCACATAAAGGCTCGTCTCAGTTTTGCCAGAAAACATCTTGATGATCCCCAAGACTTTTGGGAAAATACTCTGTAGACTGACGAGACAAAAGTTGAACTTTTTGGAAAGTCCTATTACATCTGGTGTAAAAGTAACAGCATTACAGAAAAGGAACCAACAGTAAAACATGGTGGTGTTAGTGTGATGGTCTGGGGCTGTTTTGCTGCCTCAGGACCTGGAAGACTTGTTGTGATAAATGAAAATAGGAATTTTGCTGTCTACCAAAACATCCTGAAGGAGAATGTCCAGCCATCTGTTCGTAACCTCAAGCTGAAGTTCACTTGGGTTCTGCGGCAGGAAAATGATCCAAAACACACAGGCAAGTCCACCTCTGATTGGCTTAAAAAAAAGAAAATGAAGAATTTGGATTGGCCTAGTCAAAGTCCTGACCGGAATCCGATGGAGATGGCATGACCTTAAAAAGGGGTCCCATGCTCAAAAACCCTCCAATGTGGCTGAATTACATTAATTCTGCAAAGATGAGTCAACCGAAATTCCTCCACAGTACTGTAAAAGACTCATTGCCAGTTATCGCAAACACTTGATTGCAGTTGTTGTTGCTAAGGGCCCAACCAGTTATTTGATTTAGGAGGCAATCATGTTTTCCATGTGAGTTTGGATAATTTTCATTTAGGAACTGCATTTTGTTTACTTGTGCAATGTTTGTCTAATGCTTAAATTTGTTTAATGATCTGACACGTAAGTGTGACAAAAATAAGGAAATCAGGAAGGGGTAAACACTTTTTTTATACCACTGTACATAGCAGAGTAATCAGAGTTCTCTCTGAAAAATCTATCTGGGGAAATCAGGGTTTTTTAATCCCATAACCTCATTATTGAAACCAGGTTTCCTGTTCACACGGCAGTTACGTAATCTGGTTACTTGAGTACATGTAAACTCACTGACTGTGACTGCAAGTGACCATTGATTGTTTGTAGATTGTTTAAATTCCTCTTATTATTGCTTTTCTCAATTATTTAGTCGATTTTAAATCCTCTGGCTAAAAAAGTTTATATATATATAATTTTTTTTTTTTTCCAGGAGCAGTTGGACCATATGGTTGATTCCTGCCATTGCTGCAGCTGTTATTGGGATCATGTATTACATGTTTGAACACAAGTCCTCTTGAGTGCTGGCATTCTGTTTTCATCCGATTCTTTTGATCTGGAGGCCTTTAAATATTTGACCAAAACCTCCTCACACTGAACGAGTGTCTGCTACAAGAACAGCAGTTTGATAATGTATTTTGTCTTCGTCTGTCTACATAGAGCACACCAAATACACAGTTGGGCAGAGACTTCTGTCATTGTCACTATGCCTGTTGTCATTAATATTAAATAATGTCTTTAACTTAAACTTTCATATGCATCTGGGTCGCTGGGTCAAATGCATTTATTCTCTCTGAGAAAGAATTTGTTAATAGCCTGATAAACATGCACCATCATTAAAAAATGGAAACATTGGAGGAGATATTAGTCTGTAGAATGGTGATGACACTGGGGCAATAGTTCAGTGACCATTCTACTTTTTACACTGAATTAAACCTACCAATGCATTCTTAGATTTAATAAAGTGAGAAATACAAAGAGTCTCGGTAATCACAACTTTATTCTGTTCACTGTTTACTACACAGTTCAAGTGTTAAATAATGCCTTTTTTGCATTGGTTGTAAATGCAGCGTTAAATCTTTGTATCTGTTCCATTTTGAAAATAGTGGTGAATTATGTTCTGTCAGTGATTATTTAATGTAGAGTGTCTTCTGACTTGTCCTTTTCTACAGCGCTGTTATCAGGAATTTGTGTAATATCTAGATCATAGATAGATATAACTCAATGTAGTATGTAAGAAAACAATATTTTATTACCCAGATATAATTGCTGAGAGTGACTGAAGTTAGTTGTGTGCTTGTGTGGCTGCCGTTGATAATTGGAAATCGCCATTAGGTTGCTGTTCAGTTTTAGGTAGTGTTAAATATGTTTTTGCTTTAGGTACATTTTGCATAGCATTTCTGTCACTCAGTTAATTGCATAGATTCAAATAAGAATTGTATTTACTATTGGGGGAAAACACATTTAAAAACTACAAAGGCTGTAACAATTTGAAAAATTCCATTTCTCACATCACAAATGTTCAGAGTTTCTAAATATGACTTGCTGCTATTTTGCATGTGACTGCAATATGACGTATAGATGTCCATATTTAGTTGGTTGACTTCAAAGATACATCTGCCCTCTTCTTACATGTCAACTGTTTGCTGTTGTTAAAGTCTCTGAATAAAGTGAGTATTTCAAAAAGTATGACTAGTTGTTGATATACTATGGAAAACACTAATATGTATTTAGTCCATAAACTGTAAATGTATGCGCATAAGGTATATGTATTAAATTTGTACTTCTGCCAACGCACAAACAAGCTTGGGAGTTGTGGTTTAAAACTAGTTCATATGGTCAAAATATAGTAGATGTGTTAAATATGATGGTTGTAGAATGAGGTTGATGTCAACACGACAAAGGACAGACACAAAATAATAACCAGACAATCTAAATGTTGCCAGTGAGGACAGGCTTTAATTAACATAATCAATTTACACATAATTGCTGGAAATCAGCTGCTGGACTAGTTTGAGCCAAAACCTTTGTCTTTTACTGTTGAGGTCAGTCACCAGTCTAAAATTAACAAGAAAGAAATCCAAACACAAGCACAGGGAAACTGAGGCAACAAGTGCAGGTATTGAGCATTCTGGAGACCTTCAACACCTTTAATGGAGGCAGCCCAGAAGACAGTTCCACTCGCACACTCACCACTTACTCATACAATGAGATTACTACAGCGAATGGAGATTTTTTATTATTATTTGTCACACATCAGTGTTATCTTAGACATTTATGAGAGAAATGGTAAATCTTTTGTATTTACAAACATTCACCAATATGTAGTTCTCCTTTCAGTTTAGAAATTCATGAACTCAGTAATGAATGCCTTGACTGCATTGTGCTAATTTGAAAGGAATGTGGGTGTGAGTTAATTTCACTCTGTTATCCTGCTCTTGGCTACAGCAGCTGAGATGGGTGTTCATTCACACTTTGACCAAAGGCCATGAGCTCCTTTAAAAAAATAAATCAAACCTCTAATTCTAACACTAATACATTGCAGTGGCAGGCAACAGATTGAGAAAAATGAATGAATAATCCTCGTACTTATATAATTTTGTTAAAAATATATATATTTTCCGCTTGTGATTTATTGTTTAAATTGCATTAAGGCAGCCGACAATGTAGTTGTGCAGTTGCACTGTAATTTCTTTTTCTTAGGTAAACATTTCACAGTGTAACACCAGCACAAAGTGAATAATACTTAAGTCCTGCATAAGCCTGCTGCCCTCAGCTACTTTTCCTGAGAGGAACAGGAAGCAGTGATTGAAATGAAAGTCTTTCCATCTGCAAACTCTACAAGAGTCCTTACAGCACAGCGTGCCCATGACCAGCAAACCAGAGAAAGCACCAATCAGCACCCATTGATTCATCCTTTTTTTAATCTGCTGGGACATATCAACAACTGGATTCTCTCTCAATTCTACAAAAATTGATTGAATTCTTTAAATAAAACGTTTTAGTTAATCTGAAAAACACCCCAATGCTATCTTTACTTCTTGTACTGAATTTGTTGAATTTATGTGAACATCACAGTTTTAGCAAACATCAAGGAGAAACACTGAATTCTGCAAACGCACACACTCAAGAGTATAAATGACATCAAATCATTCTTTTTAATAGAACTACAACCAGTCCGAATGTGTTATGAATGTACTAATATTTAAAAAGTTGTCATATGTAGTTCAAACACAAGGTGGCACTACAACCTAAAGATGTTAACAGCATGTGATTGGTTTCATTTGGCTTTTACCAGAAACTGGAAAAATATATATTGAAATGGATATTATCTGACTTCAGCATGCACCATAATAAATGAATATCATAATTCAACAGTGTTTATCTCCAGGTTTCCATGTGCATGGCATAACAAAAAACACAATAAACACAATGCTGTCACACATGGTGGGAAAGATATTATGCAATGATAAAAAACAACAACCTGCAACATTGTTACTGTGATAGTGTGATAAAGATTGTGTGCAACGAAATGATTTAAAATGCTGCTAAAGACTAAAGACTGTAAACTCCAGTCTATGTCTGAAACAGATTTGCACTAGTTCGGAATCACTGTACACAACAACAGGTTAACAATATTTTACTGCAGAAGGACTCTTTTCAGATTTAGACTCGAAGAGCAGTGCAGCCACTAGCCATTTTACATCCATGTCAGCCTTGAAATGGAAGCAATTATGGCCAGACAGAATAAAAAGCTAATGAGAAAGCATATTTTAACTGTTAGAATATATGAAGCCTTCAGATAGACGTCATTCCCCATGACTGAATTGCCTGTCATTTCTACCAGTAGTCTTCCTCAAGGTGATCTGAGGCTGCTAATGCACAACACTCCATTGTCCTGGGAGACCTGCTCTGCAAAAATCTGAAACGGCTGGAAAAACACTTACGGATGCTGCAGGAATAACATGATCTCTGACAAGTGTGAGTTACTTGAAATGGTCACTTGCACGTGGAATGAATATTCACCATTTGCTTTACGTGGAATAATGTTACATTCAAATTCCTTTTTTGTTTTCAGGCACGTAGGGGCACAGTAATAGCAGAGATACACCTGCATACAGAGAAGCAAGCATGTCAATTTTTCTGTCTGCAGAGGGAATCCCAAGTGGATTTGCAGCTTTGACAGCTGGCTAAAAGGTTCACTAAAACACTCAATAAAAACATTCCCAACTTTTTTTTCTGAATGATGTTGACCCATGACCCGCATTAAATTCACTCAAAAAAAAATTCCCTTACTTCGTGCCCCTGGCTCGATGTGATTTAAAATGACATGGTAGGTAGTAATAAGAATAAATAAGAGAATATATGAGATATAAAACAATGAATGTAAATGGCAAGTCAAATGTTTGTACAGTTTAGTGATAGAGTTGTTTTGCTTTCAGAAGTTACTGCTTCTAAGACGTATGGAAAATGTTCCTTCACCTCATACACTAAGCAGCCACAACATTAAAACTACTAGTTGTTTATTAAGGTTGTGGCTGATCGATGTATAATGCTTAATAACTAAGCTGCTGAACTGATGAGGTGTGTGCTGTCTTAAATGTGGCATTTTAAGTTGGTATTCAATAGTTCTAATGCAACAGTTTTCCATTCTACCAACACAGTCTACTATAAAACAGCATGGATACTGAAATTCTATTCTTTCATCATGAAATATACAGAACCTCAAATTGTATTTCTATACACTAGAGGAAGTAGTGCATGTATTAAATGCCTGGAATTGTGCTTTCCACTTCCATTTGCAGAAGTGAAAATAAAATAATTTAATAAGATGAAAAAACTATTTGAGAACAGCGTCTACTAGCGTTGAGGAATTCTGCAGTTCTACTGTAGATGTGGTCCTATGTTTTTTTTTGAGACTTATTCACAGTGAGCTCAATGTTCACTGAAAACAAGCCACACTATTTTGTCTGATAAGGCTGAGCAGCTCATGCTGTAACACTGTCAGAACAAGTTTGAGACTCCGGTAGTGTGACTCAGTGCTCTTCACTTTTTCTTTCACAGGTTTTGATATTTAGTAATGTCTGTATCTGGGAAACCAGCAGAAAAATCAGTAAACAATTCTGTAAATATCAAACTGAAACTAAAGGAAGACATAATGAAGGCACAATGCTTTATTTCATAAATCACCCAGAAACCAATACATTATTACTTTTTCATTCTTACATAATATTAGTAATTTAGAAACACAAAAATGTACAAAGGTAATAATTAAGTCATGGTTTTAGAGAGACACATTATCTGAGGCTCAACACATTTCATTTTAATCATTTCTACAGGTCTTTGGCTCACTACTTGCCAATACACCACCGTCAATGATCTTGACACCAAACAACAACATTGCTAAAATAATGTGCATAAAAAGGTTTGAAATTCATTTTCTTTTGCTTATTTTGAAAATTGCACTTGATTAACTTTGTAATTTTACTTTCACCATGACAATAAACTCTCTTCAGAAAGATGTCATAGGCATTACCAAGTCGAATACATACTGTAAGATAAGGAAAAGATCATGGACTTATTATCCTAAAATAAACAACCACAACCTCAGACTAGACCAAATATGGTGACCTTTCCTCCATGTAGCTGCTTAATTACTTTTCTTGTTTCACACTGAAATGCTGTGACTTGAAGGTTAACTTCTTCCAGCTGTTATATGCCAAGGTCTTCAATGCACCGTTTAAATTTAAGAGGTAGATGGCCTCAATCCTTGTAATCCTAAAGTAACAATAATTCACAAATGCCTCATTTGAATAGAAGTCTACATATCAGTTCCTTTTCATGAACTAACCTCAAATATTTGAATTGAAACTTACCGACCTAAGCAAGAAGTCTAAATACAATGACACGAGTAAAACACTGATTATATTGCTGTATGCAGAATAATGGTAGGCATTTCTGGGGCATGGATAAGGTTGATGGCTAACTATAAAACAACTAAAAATGTGGTTTAAGAAGCCGTCACTGATAGTAAATCAAATATGGTCAACACTGTGTTCATGGGTAAAACAAAAATCCAAATAAGTTATAAATTATGCCTGTGTTCCAGTCGCACTATTTTAGACTGAAAATGGATAAAACCATCATAACCTTCGTATCAGCCCTGTTGCATTGCAACCCATGTGAACCATTATTCTATTTCTTGCTAGCCTACCCTAGGCAGGGACAAACAAATAACAGTTGACCAATCCAGCAAGACAATCCAGAAGTCATTAACCATGTCGTTTACCATGCCAGAGGTGCTCTACAGGTGCACACATCCTAAGCCATGGACAACAGGGTACAGGTGGAAGATACACTAGAAGAACGCTCATGGACAGTGTTGTTATTATCCGGAATTGCAGACACAAACTGTGTCTTTGAAGCCCTACAGCACTCTATGGTATTGGCCAGTTCGGGGCAGATGGCCAGAGCCAGCCTCTGAATCACAAGGTGGAATTTCCTGCGGAAGCTTTGGTTTATCCAGAAGTAGAAGATGCAGTTGAGGAAACCATTTGAGGTTGGCAGCCAAACCACCACAAACTCAATCCACTCTGGTACGCTGCTTCCTGAGACTGCTGTGAGGCAGAAAACATGGGCACTGAAGTAAGAGAAGCATCCATAGCATGTCAACAGCATTAGTGCAAGACAGCAGCTTTCAAATGATTACAGTAGTTGACCTCTTGTTTTTCAAGGTCACAAAAAAGTCTAGCCATTATGTATAAAGTGCATTTCTAAAACTAGAGATGCATGGATGCAAAGTCTGCGAGCCTTATCTGAAAGCAATGACACGAAGTCAACAACATAACATTTATAGTCTAGATCTTCAAGGACAAAATTAACTGATGGATTTGGTGGAGTGGAAGTAACCACTTCACAGTGCGGCTCACTAGCATTTGGACAGCAGCACACTTTGAAGTTTAAGTTAAGACTGTCATCTTCATTTTGCAGGGATTTTCATCCATATCAGATGAATTACAGGCCCCTTTGGAAAAGGTCTTCATTTCTAAAAATATTCAGCTGTGACTCCACTTTCAGTCTTGATTACTCCAAGACAGCACATGGTTGGGGTAAATGAGAAAAAGTCAAAAAAGGTCTGAGTCATAAAACTGGCCTTGAATCAGTATATTCATGCCCAGACTTACAAAAATAACTTTGCCAGCTAGTTCTCTCAGTACGGTCCCAGTTGAAATTAAGGGAGGAATTTGTTGAGGGGGGACAATTCAAATGTATTAAATGCAAATTAATCTTAGATAATCAAATACCTTGTTTTGAATTCTCTTGCTACCTTGGAAACTAGAAATTTGACTTAAGCACAAACATTTCTGTAATATCAACAAAGCCCTGGTTGAACGTGGAATTAATTCTCCCCTGAGATTTAAAAAACATCGACCTTTAACAGATTGAAGCTAAAAATCATACACAGGATTACCTAACTTCCTACATATGCCTGAATAGACACTGCATAGTAATTTTACACTTCTTACATCACTGAAAGATGAGCTGGGTTGCAAGAACAGTATTCACATACAGTTCTTCTCAGTTGGTGCCAGCTACACATCAACAGGATGCTTCTGCTTATCTGTTTTCTACTTTTCTTCATTCTTGGTGTAAAGCACCCAAGTTACCAGTGACTTAAGTGTGAACACTTATTTCTTCATTACAAAGTTCTAAGTTCAGTTTTTTGTGTAAATGTTTAAAGAAAAGCCAGAATGTGGTAAATATGCTAAACCAGCGCTTCTTATTTATGAATTATACCTGTGAATTTGAACTTTTACCATGACGATAGTTCAAACAGCCATATTATCAGCAATTTCCCAATGGAGCTGCCAACAATCCTTTAGCTATCTCTCAAAGTACATTATTTAAACGCTACTTCCCCAATCAGTATTTCATGGTATATACTTACCATTGTAGATCATAGCAGCCATGCAAGGTGTCCAGCAGGTGTAGTAGGCTGCCATTACAGGTACGAGAACTCTGGATGCCACATTGTGTCTGCTGCGACGCGCGTATTTGCGCATTTTCAGTCTCTGTCTCTTGGCAGCGCACCACACTCTCAGGTTTGAGTACGTCATGATGATGGAGCATGGGAAAAATATAATACACGTCAAGCTTAAGGAGTAGCCAACATTTGTAGAGTAGGATGGATTGCAGACCAGTGATGCAGTGGAAAAATGAACCTCGATGATGCCATCTGGAAATGATATTGGCGACAGTAAAAAGGGAGGGAAACACCAGGCAAAGGCGATCAGGAGCAGCGTCCTTTTTCTTGTCATTAGAAATGAATATTGCAGTGGGTAAAACACGGCAATGTACCTCTCCAGGCTTATCGTGGCCAGGGTATACATGCAGGTGGAATAAACCGTGGCATTGCAAAAGGCCACGACATGACAAAGAGCATCTGGCCCTTCAGTGTAGTCCTTCAGCAGACTCACCCAGAGATTCAAGGGCATGACCAGCAGTCCAAATGCAGAGTCAGCAGCAGTGAGAGAGAGCAGAAAGTACCGGGAGTTTCTGGACCAACCAGCCACGGAGGAAGTAATAACCAAGAGGACTGCAATATTTCCCAAAGTGATCATCACGCCCAAAACGATTATTATGCTTACTTTGATGGAGCGGTGAGTCAGCTCCTGCAGTCTCTGAAGGTCAACACTTGACAGGTTGGAGTCGTCGAAAGTGGAGAAGTTAAGCATTGGATACATGTTTTTTTTTCTTCACAACGGCATGAGTACGAACAAATCATAAATGGCGTGAGGCCGAAACAGTAAAAGTTGTCAAATGAATAAAGGAAATGTGGAATTACTCTATTGGAAAGCAGCACTGCAGCTACTTGTAGCCTTTTCTCTCTACCTCAACAATCAGCAACACACCTGCAGGAATTAGTACTGGGCGGAACCAGTGAAACTCAGCCCATTAAAAAAAGTTTCTTTTACTGCTATCAAAATGTACGTATGATGTTGACTGATTTTAAGTTTGCAAATTGATATGTAATGTATTTTAATCGGTTTATATTTTTCCTAAATTCTTTTCTAAAATACAACTTGCACTTTTTTTCAATTTCTTGCGGGCGACCAAGGGGCCTATTTCATCCAATACTTCAAAATAATCCCCTAGAGAAGCATGCCAGAACATGCATTTAAAATAGAAATTTTCCATTAGTCCAGAATGGTGAAAAATTACTTATTTAACTTCATCCTCACTTTTAGACTTTCATGCACAAGCTGTATGGCCTCTATAGTACATACTATTAAAGACTATATCTCTCATGAATTATTCATTTGACAGAAACATTGTAGTACAAAAATCATTCCTGCCTGTAATCACAACTACCCATTCCACTAAGCTGCAGATTTACAGGCCACTCCACATTGCCAGGTTTCATCACCAGCAATGAGTAAGTCAACAATTCATTAATACCAAAAAGGTCCCACAGATACTTGGATAGATGTTGGCCTGACATCTCACAAACAGTCATGGTCCAATTTTCCACAATTACACACAATCAGTGTTAGGCTTTCCTCCACATCCTGTTCCAGTGATGAGCCGAAGTGTTTTTGTCTGCACTGCTGAGTGGCTGCTGCTGACTTCCCACTATCAAAAAACTACATGACACAAGGGCAAAGAAAAGGTCAGGAAAGAGCGTAACTGACCTTTCCCACTCAGGTACCCATCTGTTTGAAAGGTATTCCTCTGTGTGACAGTCAGTCCATTAAACAGCACATACCAACACACAGTCACCCACTTCCCCACATCCCCCGGGACACATAAAAGTACCTTACCTTGTATATCCTCCCTTGAAATATGTGCAGTACTTTGTGGAAATGAATGAGCCAAATCTTAGCATGTACATTACAAGATATTGTGCAAAAAAACATTTTCAACAGGGTCATACAGCTTCAAATTATTTAATCATTTCTAAGAATTCATTGATAATAATGGTAATTTTTTAAGTGGTATACGGTACATACACAGGATAGACTGTAAATATACTGTATGGCCTTAAGACACACAGCTCCTACATGCTGCTTCCACAGTAGGATCCACCAGACAGCTATGGGAGTTTGATGTGTGTTTCTTGTTGTCCTAATGAGCAGATTTCTTTCTCTGATGTTAATACAAAGCCTGGAGGAGCTGGACCCAGGCTTTTGACTTAGTATTCTCAGTACTCCTTCCCCAGTTACACTCCTTCATGTTCATTGTCAGTTGCATGCTTCTCACCTGATTCTGTCTCATTTTGAAAGGATGTGGAAGCACCAGACACACAGATATAGGACACACATGGATGCTACATGCAGTACATAAGTGTAAATGTTTTGTGGTAGCCTCTTTTTTATTTTGTTACTACTGGACCTCATGTAGTCAAAAATGTACTGGAATAAAAACACAGTATTAGGGACAAGCACAAAACAGAAAGTACTGATTCATGAATAAATACTGCATCATAATTACTGATAGCAAGTGCATAACTTTGATGTTGCAGCTGGTAAAGCAATTTACTGTGTACTGTACCACCAGGTAGGTAATCTACATTTGTTTGTGCTAATAATCTGAATATGTAAACTATCATAATGTTACTTAAGTACAGTGCTCGAGCAAATGTACTCAGTGCTGCTTAAGCAGGTTATTTATTCACTAAAATATTCCAGATGTAAAATATTTGCTAAATATCCTTATGACACTAGAGAACTGACAACTCACTAGTGGTTTATTAGCAGATGTTAACCCTGTAGCACAAAAATTTGGGATCAATTTAAAGAGAAACCTACTGAGCCATTTTCATATTCTCTCTGTTCATTCATAAATCGTGCTGCTTTTAGAATACTTCCATGGCCTCAAAACATAAAGTGTTTTTATGTGACAGAGAGTGTTTTTGCGTGTTTCTATGTTGGGTCCACATGTGTGGGTGCACACACACACACAGACACACACACATGCAGTACTTGCTCAAAGATGCATGTTGATCTCATGGAAAGTGCGAAATAAGTGAGATAGAGAGAGAGGATGGATTCATACATGGTTGCAATTGAATATCCTGTGAGTGGGTGGACTCCTCCATTTGACGCCTACTTTACAGCATTTCCTGATGTGGAGGAAGGTAGCAATTGATTTGATCTGTCTGTGCTTGCGTGTGTGTGTGTGTGTGCGCGCGTGCGTGTGTGTGTGTGTGTGTGTGTGTGCGCGTGTGTGTGTCAGTGTCAGTGTAGGCAGCAATGCTATCTAATTCTAGGGTTGATGCATGATGTTTAGGAGAGCTAGTATAGCAGTGAGGTTTGACGGGTGATTGTGTGAAAACTTGATGTTTGTCTTGACAGTCTGACTAACTGATAACAGGGCTCTGCCAGTACAGACAAAACAAACCTGGCATGTTGGAACTTATTAAAGCAGAGTCTAAGATGCATCCTCTTTGTGCTGACACACCAATGCTGACACTCACCTTGTGGACTCAAATAAGAAAGAACATCCCATGCAGTGTGCAAAGTGCAAGTGGACCGCTTATACATAATCATGATCATTGCAAATAAAAAAACGAACAAAAATTGATGAATCATATTCAAACAATTCCACACAAACAGTACTCGTGTGACTCTGCTGCTGTATAATTCTTCCATTCTTGTGACTTTGACACACTACTTAATGTTTTTTGCTGAAAATGGGCACAGAATATAAGATTTTTCCTTTGTACTTCATGGAAAACATTGAAATAAAAGATACCAGATGTGAGAAGAAGCAATAAGATAACAGTTTACACAACAGTTTATTGATTAAGTTCAGTCAATTTAACACATGCGTATCTCAGGGCTTTGCAGATAAATATTTTGTATTAGTAAATCGTGTGTATGGACCAAAAGATAGCAATCTGGTGCTCCACATTCCTAAAAAAAATCCTGGGTAATTTAAGCAGGACATATTGACCCTGTTACACAATGTTTGTATGTCATATTGCCTCTGCTTCTCTCCCTTGTACAAAAATACCTACAGTGAGGCTAGAATTTCAGCCTTGCATAAGAGCCATTCCCTTCTCATTTAAAAGGCCTGGGTATTGAATATCTTTGAAGATGTGTTTCCTTTTAGTGTATTTCGGAGAATTGCCATTGAATTTAACTAACGTGTCTCACTGTAGTTGATCTTATGCAACAGGAGTCTATTTTTTTACATGTCTCCTAGAAAAAAAGTTGATTAACACTGGAAAAATGAGTAACTCCTGCATCAGTACGGCTGTGTGTGGAGCATTATAACAATACAAGATTTAAGCTATGTGTAAATTAATAAATAAATAAAAGTGTACTGCGTTGGAGCCTTGTTAAATTTTCTATCATTAAATGTTGTACATAGTATTGTATTATACTGTGCTTTTCATGCTCTTAGCAATCCTAAATGTTTCTGTGTTCAAAACATAATTAGCTATGTTGCTGTCTGAAAAGCTGGACACATTGATTGGACCTTTACTTTTTTTTCGGCATCATAGTGGCTTTATTCAGATTTCAAAGTATTGTCAGCTTTTACATAGGGTCAAAATCTGAACTTTTCCAGGGTTGTGGATACCCGAGGAAAGATACAGAGAGAGAGACAGAGGGGGGTGAGGACGAAGCACAACTAGTGGAGAGAGAAGAAACAAAGTTAATAACAAGCAATGATGTAATAAAGTGGACAGACAGAGATAAGGAGG
>JAUYWH010000018.1:7506950-7524060 GCA_034779795.1 Ctenopoma multispine
TTCAAGAGAAATATGCTGGAGCTATATTCACTTAATGTAACACTGGTGTTTTTCTGTTTTGTGGGTTTGGTCGTGTTCAAAGCGATTTAATATGACGGGATTTTACTTAAGCCTTGGTTCAAGACAGCTATCCTGAAACTGGAAGTTAATTCAACACTGGTGTTTTTGTTTGTTAATATTTTTTGTGCATTTGCTTGTATTTTTTACAGCAATTGTAATGTTTTTTAAAAATATTAAACATTCCTAAAGCACTTTCATGTGGTTTTCCAGCAGGATTTTTTTTAATGGTGCATTTTCCGGCAGGCTGTACTTATAAGGCAATAGTATTGAATCGGTATCGGTATTGGCAAAACTGGCCATTTATTTACTTTGTATTTGATTGATACCAAAGCTTGCGGTATTGCACACCACTACCGGAGAACTTCGTCAAAGATAGGTCCATGGCGAGAGCGCTCACTAACTCACGTAAAATAATACCACAACATAGATTTGTTGTACAGATGTCTTACTCGAATCAGATTTCAAAACCAAAACACCGTTTTTAGCATGAATTTACTTACACTATCTATTAACTATGAACTTATTGATGTTACTTTGCATTATGAACTAATTATTGTCTTTGACCAAAAAGCACCACACTTTGAATGACAACTTTTACATACCATGCACATATTATACATCAAACTCTTCAGCTACTTCTTCTCTTTCTCAAAATGTCAAGATATGACAAATCTGAGGTAGAGTTTGTGAGATATTTTTGTTTGTTTGGCACAGCTTGCAATAATGTTAAAAGTTTAAGTATGCATGAAAGGAGATATGTGATGTTAGATACCTAAAATGATTTAGTTTTTCATTTTTTTAATGAGGGGTGACCCCGCATATATCGGTATCGGATATCGGTAAAAAGCCAATATCGAACATCCCTAAAAAAATTTATCATATAAAATATACACATACGTATGTGTTTCCTGATCTTTGAACCACAATGTGGCAAGATGATTTTGCAAACACTCCCGCCCCGTTAATGCTGTTGCTGACCCATTCATCCAACCCCAGCCTCAGGATTTTGCCTTAATAATGTCACCCTGCTTCTTCCTTTGCTTCTGATAGTGTGTCATGTTCTCAGATAATCATGGGTTATTTTAGGCATGTGAACAAATGACTGATGCTGTTTCACACGTTCAGGTCTAAAACGCTGCAACTCCTCCTGCTACTTCTAGTCTGTCTAGATCAAGTCTGTGAAATTGCAACTATTTTCCCCACACTTTGAAGTTCTGTAACTCAGGACGTTTCTGGCCTTCAGGTCTTCCTAGAACTCAGAGTCTTGTTTACTTGTGATTACTTGACTCCTCACTATTTCTTTTCAGCTTATATTTCAGACTTCTCTTTTGTTTCCATTTTTTCTTAATCTCATCGTGGTTTACAACGTCTATATTAATCCACTCTAATGTCTTCTGGAGCTTATTTTCTTGCCACCAGATTGGTTGCCAACTCATTTACCTTTTCTTACTTTTTTGACTTTAGTTTTTTACTTTTCTTTTTAAAAGTGCCATCTAAGTTCCATTCTACAGCCCTTTGAGCTTCCTGACCAACTTGGAGGCACCCAAGGACCTCTAGCTATCAGCCTTGTCCTTCATGTCGTCCATGTTTGGCTGGGTGATTCAGTCGCTAATGATTCTTTCTGATGTTGCCGTCTGGAGTGTTGCCTCTCTGATGAAAGCTCTACCTGCTTTCTGAGAGGCTGCAGTATACACAACAAGGAAGAAGGTGTGTTTTTTTTTTCTTTGATTAGGTTAAGTTTATTTTCACCTTTTTTGAAATGTACTTCTATAGTTTGTTTCACCTTCCATCACCCAAACCCCAAAACTAACTTACGTAACTCAATGCAATCTGTCACTCAGCATTCAGCTTTCATCAGTCAGAATGTTAACAAGTATTAATTTTTGAGCATACAAAAAAAACTACGGCTCCCACAAGTTTTTTTCAACTATTTAGTTGTATTGTCTGAAGTCTAAATGTCTGTAGTGTTGCTTCCTTATAGTCCTACTCTTGGTGTGGCATGTCTAAAGTTGCTCCGGACACTCAGTTTAAATTGGTGACGTCTTTTCTCTCAGGCTGATCATATCTAACAGACAATGATTTGATTGGAAATGTTTATTAAACTCAAAATATTAGATATGATTTCTTTCAAATTAACATTAGCAACTTATCTAGACAATGAACTGTTCAGTACGGCTCCTTTTCAAGCCTGAATGTTTTGTATTGTGTGTTGTACAGTGTTTTGTAATTCAATTCAAAAAGTGAAACTCATGTATTTTTGATTCTTTAAATCGCAATATTTCACATTTCGATGACGGCTTACATCTTATAAAGATCACAAATCCAGTATCTTAAATTATTAAACTATTGGAATATTTCCTAACGTAAATCAAAAAACAATTAAAAATACAGAGACATCATTTGCTGAAAAGTGTGTTAATTTATGGATTTTTACTTTAGCAAATTACTGCATGTGTTATGTTGCATTATTTGTATGTGGATGCTGAGTACTCACTGATGTGTAGAAGGGGGGATCTGCAGGTGAGGAAACCAATGGACGGTGAAGTAGGTGGTTATGTGGTTCCCAGGTGAACAGAAAGTAGACGGAGTGGAGTTCCAGGACCATGTGGCAGAGGTAAGTAGAAGAAGACGTAGGTGATCTGTGAAAAAAATTATGGTGGTATAGTGGTGATCATAGCCGTTTGCATTTGAACTGGGAGATCCAACAATCCAAATCCAAAATCCACAATCTCAAATCCAATTTCATAAACAGGGTCAAACAGAGGTCCAAAGAGGACAGAAAACAGAACAGGTCCAAAAGGAAGAGACAGAAAGCCAAAATCCAAATCCAGTGAACAGATGCAGATCAATAAATGAGGGCACTCATGATATCAGAGAAGGGTCAGAAGCAGAAACAGTCCAGTCAGAAGAGTAATGCTAGGTTTCTGTGCTGAGGTTCAGGTAAGCAGGCAATCTAAGAGGGGAATGGAGCTGCCAGACCTGCTTTTAAAGAGAGGAGAACAGGTGAGCTGACTTAAACTGTGATTAGTGACAGCCAGTGGCGGATCTAGAAAATTTTACATGGGAGGCAAAGGAGTGGCAAGAGGTCTAGGCGGGGTGGCAATGCTGGACCTCCTCAGTGAAGTATGTGAAAATCCCTATATGTAAATGGAGTCAACTAAATATCCACAAATGCACTTTAAAAGTATTTGTTGTATCATTATCTTTGCTAAGAAAACAAAGACATTTTTTAGCTATAAATGAGAAAAAAAGGTTCCCAGAATAAATTTAAAATAAATATAGAAAACAAATACAGAAAAAGAACTTCAGTTACTGTACTTTTAGTTTATTTGATTACTTTAACTTTAAGTTTTTCAGGGACCTAAGTTTATATATTATATATATTACTGAGACAAAGATCACGGTCAACAAACCTTTTAGTGGTAGTTTTGACACTGTGACTAGTTCCTGCTTGACAAAGTAAATATGCATTGCCATAAAGCTTGTCATCAGATAGAAGCCGAAGTGCTCTAAAATCTCCTGGTAGGTGGCTTCCAAATGAAATTCTAAATTTACTGCCATCTAAAAAGAGAACTTTGGACCACTGTGCAATGTCTGAGTCCAAGTACAACGCTTTTGATGTCTTGTTCAGAAGGACCTTGATACCATGAATGAAACAGTTTTAAGACGTCTGTGTGTAGTGGCTCTTGATGCACTCCACTCCATGTGAAGCACTCCTAAGCACTTGAGTCAGCTTTGCTTGACAAACTTCTTACGGTGCAGTCACCCCTGTTGTTGTGCATCTTTTTCTTAACATACTTTCCCTTCTAGTCAACCTTTCAATTTGGTTCGACACAGCACTCTGTCAGCACTCGCACAGTGGTGACCTTTGGGGCCTTACTATCCTTGTGGAGGGTGCTGAAGACCATGTTTTGAACAACCACCAGCTTCATGCAAGAACTGCACAGCTACACTAGTGCAAACGGGTTTTCCCACACAGCTGATTAATTGTGCCGAGCTACCAATCCTCTAGTGTAACTTTGCACCAAATAAGTGCAGTTCCAAAAATGTCATAATGTGCCTTTAAGATGTATAATGTCTGATCTATCATTCAATCCTGTGAGAAATGTAAGCAAGCAAAATCCTCTGGTGACTTTATGTTCATTTTACGACTGTACATTAGATACAAAACATAATTATTACCCTTTACTGTGTGAATACTCTGTCAAAAATGGAAGTGTTTCTTTCCAAAAACATTTCCATAAACTCAAGCATTTTTCACTTTTAAGGCTCTTTGATGGGAGAATCGTAAACCTCACTGCAAGTCACTTAAGATCAAAGGTATTCATTTCAAAGTGCAGCTCCTTTACCTACAGAAGTGATAGTTTGGAGGATTTACAAATCTCTATATTGAAAAGTTTGACTTTGTAGATGTTTGAGAGGAAGCATAGAGAGTAGCACTTGATTGAAAGTAGCGGAAGTATAATGATTTAAAATATCCGCTGGTAAACCACCAAATTTCATGGTCGCACACTACTGCTGTGACTAAAGGATTTGTCAAATAAAAAAATCCATATGCAGCCTCTGAAAGTTTTGTGTGGCTGCTATAGTTTCAAATAAACCAACACAGAGCTCATCCTGATTCTCATAAGTGCCTTACAATAAATAATGCACATCAAGCAAAATCAATTACAGAACACACACAGAACTCCAGAAGTTTTACTATTCACAGCAGGTTGCTGAGTGTTTATGTCGGTGATCTTTTGACTGAGGGTCAGCTTTATCACTGTGAATCCTCCCTGACCTCAAACAACCTGCCTGTCACATAAAGAAATAAATAAAACACATTATTTTCAGACAATGCAGCATAAACTTGGACTGCGTTCAAATGAGGCCATGCAGCTAATGTGGACATTGATCACTGGTGCAGAAAAAGTGGACATCAACCCCTGATTGAGCCTTTAATTAAAAATTATGTGTATTTTATGTTACCACTTACCGTTTTCTAAACATGTAGCAGTATACTGTTAAAATGTTCTACTTTCCACAGAGCTACCATCCATTTCAGCACAGTGTTATACTAAACCAATTTGTAGACACACTCAACTTTTTCCCCCTTAAGATAAGTGATTATTCATTCTGAACATTTTGTCACTTTTGTCTATTGTTTACTTTCTGAGAAAAAATACATTATTCAAGTTAATGGAACATTATTTTAAATTCAAAATCTAAAATATCCCTGAAATATATTTAAGGAAAATGTGTAAAGTGATGCATAAAACATCTTGCGGTTTTCCTTTGATGCATTATTATAACATGTTGTATTTGGTTCTAGTTTTAGTGTAAGAATTGCCAAAATGAAAGTCAATGTATTCATGCAGTGTTGACAATACAAAAGATTTTTACTGTCAAATGTGCTTGCTAATTACATACTTTTACTTGCAGATTTTAAACAGGGGTCAGCCTAGCATCTGACATAAAGCTTTAAAGTGATTCCGACTACATGATTTCTTGTCATTTCCTGCTAGCATCTTAGAAAGTGTAATGACAAAACGCTGTCTTTTCAAGCAACTATCAATGTTCCACAAAGTAAAGATGTTTCATAACAATTGCATTCTGCACCTGGCAGTGTTCCTGTGGGGGTTACTACTTGGACTCCTGAGGACATCTGTTCTATATAAGTCAAGGTGGATGACAAAGTCTGGAGCAACGACAGCAATCCAGCTTTCAGTGACCTGTTTACAGACTCACCTTTTTCACCTGTTTGACCAGGAGGATGAAATTGTCTGATGCATTTTACTGAATATTTCTACTTTACAGCTGCTGCACACATTTCTTGATAAGGTACAATTTTTGTCAATCACAGTCCATTTTTATCACAATTTTCAGCTTAGGCTTTCACTGTTTACTCTAATTCAGTGTCATTTTGTCCTTGCTCAGAACAAACAACAGGAGCAAATATGTGTAGTTGTATCAGGTAGTCTGTTTGGTATAAACACTTGCAAAGAACTGTCTGTTTGTCAACTAAAACTGGCAACCAGTCTGCCAAGCAGTCAGAGGAGCTGAGGAACGGCGCTGAGACAGGCAGGACAAGACGTATTGAGCCAGCTCCACTTCTGATCACCACACATTAGTCCTGTGGAGATCAGCAGTATTGATCACAGCATTGTTGTACAGACCAGGAAGTAAAGATGAATTGAGAATTGGACAAATGTAATTGTGCAACTGCTAAAAACACAGCTTATTTAAAAGTTCCTTCTTCAAAGATAGACAGACTGCGCACATTAATCAAATGCTCTAACTAAGAAACACTTGTTCATAATTATGTCGGACTCTTTTATGTTTTTTGAGTTTTTGAAAAAAGTTGCTGAGTGTATAACACGCTCTCACTTTTGTTCATACCTCAAAGCATTTTATGGCTGATCACGTCACATCTCTTTGATGTTGTTCATATTTTATCATCATAATTGATGTTTCATTACATTCACACAAAGTACCTGATTCCAGGAATGGGAAATGAGAGCTCTGAAAATTGAAATTAACTAACAGCGAGGAGGCGGAGTGAGGGAAGTCAGGGGCTTGTATGTGTAGTTGTCACTCATCCATGCAGTCGTCAGGGAGTACCAAAGCACAGAGCCTTAATCCATGAAAGGTAGAACTGCAGAAATCTGGCACCTACTGTATCAGCAATTCAGCGCAATGACTGGTTTACTGTTTCTTCATCATCTCTAAGCTTAGTGAGATAAAACATAATCCCTTGCAACTACTCCTGATTTATTGTCCAGAGTAAGCAGAAATGTGATCTATGAATTGTCCCCGGTCAAACACAACCCAGTGTGTGTGACTGGAGACATGAGACAACTGATAAGGAGGTGTACCAACCCTAACACACAGGGGAAACCCTACTGTGATGTCACATCTAGATCCAAGCTCCTCTGCTTTATTGTTTTGCCATCTTACTGACCTGGTTCGACTGAGTCTCAACATTTCTGTGCTTTGATCCAAATACTCATTTCACGATGATCACTCAATGACAGTTCTAACACGTTGATGTTGTAGCATGATTACTGTCTTAATTTAAAATAGCACTGAAGAAAATGTCGGAGATGGGAATGGGTCATTAGTTGTACATGTGTTTGGCTATGAACTAAATTATTTGACAGGCTTCATTATGCATTGATCTATAAACATGTCTGTGATTTTGTGAATTTTATGAAGATCAATGTAAAATCCAAGATATTCCACTTTGAACCAACATGTTGGCCAGCTTCCACTGAATCATAGTAGTATGATTAAAAGTTTAGTGTGATCATGTCCTCTATCTCATTTGGATCACTCCAGGTGGAGAAAGTCAGCTGTGCACACACGTGTATGTGATTGGCGAGTAGTAATCTCTTGGGCATACTGATTAAAACACACTCCGTGCCAGGTGTTCAGAAACAGATTTGCTGGGATTTAACTTACCTGTCAACAACACTGATCAGCCAACTCCATTTGACCATTTTTCTCCATCTCCAACTCCTGAAACTAACTAGAACTGTACGTTTTTGTGTAATAAAAAGGAAAGGGGTTGGGCATTAAAACAGTTTCAAGTGCTGTCAAATGCATACTGCAGCAAATGCAATAAAAGCATACTGTGGCTAAACTATGTCTTGTTGATTCATTAAGTTGCTTAGCCTTCTGGCCTGGGCATTAACCTATAATTAAACTAGTGACTTGGACCCTTTAGAAACCCTCAGCATAGTTTGAGCTTGTCAAATAGTACGACAGTTACAGCGTGATTGTGGCAATAAGTGCTAATGTGGGATGGTACAAGGATCAATGGCATTAAATTACAGAAGACACTCAGTCCCAGATGAAGGTTACCTTTTCCACATATAAACATTTAATGGACCAACAGAACCATTATGAAGTTCTTAATGGACTATAAACTTTTTTCTGTGCGTCACCCACCCTCCCCTGGTAGTTTATGGCTGTTATTATACAGTAGATGTTTATACAGAAAAAAATTGAGTTAATGTTGAGTTGAAGAAGTGGCCCAGTTTAATAAAAAAACTTGCTGTAGGCATTAATTAAACATCTTAATAGCAGGAATCTCTATACAGCAACGAGATTTACAACCCAGTTTGTTGTACATTAACTCTGTGAGATTAATGGGGATTTAAGTAAAACACACTTCTATAAAATAATGTCCTTTTGAGTTCTCATACCTAGCACCTTTTTATAGTGTAGTATATTTTTGTGTAATAAAGTTGCACAAGTAAAGGATGAGGGAAAATCTATTTAGCTATTTCCTGCTCTCAGCTGGTCTCCTTCAAAAAATCGAAAGGACACGGGCTGCACAGCACACATTGCATGCTGGACAATATTGCCTCTATAGTTTCAGTCAATGACACCACATGATACCGTCTGCAGACTTCTACAACTGAAACACAACTCCATTAACACATGTGTGCAGGATATGGTTGTAGGTCTGAGCAAGGGCATTTTTTTCTTGTGTTGTCTTGTACATTCATTCTTGAACTGAGTTCAAAATCACTATGCACATAATAAAAAGCATAAATCTTATAACAAGAAACTCCTAATCATAATTTAGAATTGGCCAAAGGTTATTACAGATGTCATATTAGTTAATATTGTATGACTTGTCTTGTAAGTAAAGCTTTCATATACTGATTTATGGTAGTTATATATACCTCTCACAGTACATAAGGTTAATCATCTTGGAAAGGTCTTAGACAAACATTCAATAATAAACTGTAAGTTGTATATTAAGAAGTGTGTTAAAAAACTGACAGAACTTTAACTTGGACTCACCACAAACATCTCGGACACATTTGTTTATGATTATACTAAATTTAGTTATGTCTGAATCTGATGTGATAAATCACGTGTGATTTAATCAAAAGCTCCACGAGCTAATAAATGGACCTGTGGTGGCATAGTATAACCAGCTGGTGTTTCTGAGTTCAGGACAAAGCTTCTGAGGTCAACTCAGCCTTCAAGCCAACACGGAGAATGCTCAGGAAAAAAATGGAAATTCAAAATCTATACTTTCTGTGACGACGTTTGGGTAAACTCCATCTGCTGATGATGCTTATGTGTTTGAATGTTCCATACTAAAAGGACCTTGAGGTTACATTGTCAAGTACTACATATATAATTCATTGCATCCAGTGTGGTTATACTGTATAGCCTAATTTTAAAGCTGATGTACTACACTCCATTTCCAATGAAGTATTTAAAGTAACTAGGAGCAATAATTGTTGTATCTCTTGAAATTGAATGAGAAAATCTGATTAATAGAGACACTATCTTGTGTCTGTTCCACAGAAAAACAGTGACAGCTGTATTTATCTGCTTTCAGAGAAATTTCAGTTGCGATAGATGACACCTCTGTCACAGGTTTGCAGTTAAAGGAAGATACTGTCAGTGGCCATTAAAACAAGCGTCTTGTTTAAAGTTCTCTTAACACGTTGCTCAGGAACATGAACAGCAGCACTGAATTACTCCACAATGAATGTGCTTGACGAGGACAGACTGCTTTGTCTTGTGGACAGGAACAAAATAAATCTAACCAGCTGTCTGGAGGGGAGCATTTGTTTCACAACTGTTTTGCTAATGTCCCCCTCATTGTTAGTTTTGGAAAATGTAGCACTGACAACACCTGTCTGCTGTTCATCAGATAAGCGACAAAGACAAAAGAGATTTAACCATGAAATACACATAAATAATCAAAAATGTGAACCTATTAAGCACTCACTCTTTCTGTCTGTCTGCCTTTCTTTTGTATATGCAGCCCCCGATACCCTGACATCATTCCCTGTGTCAACAATGGCCAAGAGTAAAACGCTCTGTGCCAAATCTTCAAGTCTAACTACACAGAACAGAGCATATGGTGTTTTGTTTAGTAACTGCAGCTATAAATAAATATCCATATACACACCTGTTATTCTATTAGAATAGAATAGAAAGAAGAATAATTACCTCTGGGTGGTGGCACTATTTTATACTATATTTTACCTAATACTATAAATTAATACTATAATAATGTGGGTATCTTAGGTATTATATTATTATATATATATAAATATTATGATATGCTATACGTCTTCAATTTCTACTATATATTTCATGCACTGCATTATTTTATTTTACATTTTATATAGCATAACTGAAATTTCCTGTTGTATTTTTGATTATTCAAATCAAAACACGTGTGCACTGCAACGCAATCCACGTATGCATTTCCCTGTGAACATCCATAAAGTCTTATGTTGTATAGCTAAGTTATCTAGTATTGTAGCACTTCTGTAGTTTTTATTAAACACAATTTCCTGTATATCTGTAGTAAAGGCTTAAACACAAAGTTTGGAATCTAGCAATTAAACCTCCACAGTGACAGTAGCACAAAGGGTTCATTATAAATGTACAAAAGCTGCCAGTAAAAAGAAAATTATGTCATACTTTTAATCAAAAAAGGTCAACAGAACAATGAAGAACCTCTGCCCATGCTCATAATAATGTTCAATTACATTCTCACTGTCATGACCGAGATCAAGCCCCATCTTTAATAGGCTTTTACTCCTTACATGCTTGGATGAAGAGTCGAAAGAGATCATTTTTGTCACTTTATTACATTGCAATTATCTGTGTTTTTAAGTCTTCAGTTCAAATAAGATCTATAAATAGTAAATCTCAGTTTCTAGTGCGACCATGTCAATGATCACATTAGGAAAATTACCATTTGCTTTATAACCTGTGCTCATCTAATGAGCAGAATTTTTCAATAGACCATTTAGGTCAGAGCCCCTACTGTCAAGACGCACTGTTAACATAAGCAAACTCCAGACAATTTTAATTTAACCACAGCAACCTTACTAACAGTATTCATTCTTATACTGTGCAGTGCCACAGCATTCTTCTCCCCATTTCATATTTGTTAGATAAATAAATACACAGCTAAAAAAGAAAACATCAGCTATCCCATGGCACAACTCTCCCAAAGTGCAGAACCTAGGATCCCTAATTCTGTTCAATTGACAGACCTGAAAGAGGAAAGTCATGTTTACCTTGTCTTACGATTTCACATCCTGTCGATGACTGTGTGTTTTTAAGGTAAGATAGTTTTTGGTTTTAAATAAGGACTGACCCATGTAGTTATGAATAAGACTTGTTCTTGCAAGTTATTAAAGTTGATTTCTCTCTAGGCTATTTAATTATTCATTATTTTGCATTATTTTCCCTGAATATTTCTTAATGTAAATTATACATCTGTAGCTCTGTTTAAAACATTTCTTTATCACTTAGTTAGTCAGTGCAGAAATCCTATCAGTCCCTTTTTAGCCAGTAAATAATCTTATCAAAAACTTGATGTTCTGTAGATAGACTGATGTTTAAGGACAATACTAATTCAAAGTAAATACACTACTCTGTATAGTTTATTCTATACTTAATATCACCTTGAATAAAAGCATGTACTGCACAAAAAACACAGTTGATCTGACTTTGGTAGGAATTAATCATAATTCAGGACATCTCTAATAAAAATATACTTATCTAAAAATTCTGTAGCAGAAATGCAGCTGTCAGTGTCTCTTTCCCTGTAGTTTGTTCAATACTTTAGTTAGTTGAGCAATGGAGCCATGCAGGTTGAGCACTGGACAAAATTAAGTTCATTTATCTCCTACAGAGACAGTGAGCCACTGGAAGCTGTAAATTGGTCACTTATTCAAAAGCCCAGAGAATGGGTTGCAACACATCAAGGTTTTTTTCAGTTTGTCTTTTTTCTTTTGTGGGTAACGACACCAAAAAGAAACACCCACGCTTCAAACTGTGTCATTGTTTAAATACTAAAGATACAGCCAGACAAATGCAACAATACCAACGATGTGGCCAGAAACGAGATAAAAAACACATAATGTGATTTAGGGTCAGTGCTATTTAAAGCATCAATTCCTTGGGGGCTTTAAGGTGTTTTCTAAGTGTGGCTTAAGGTATTGATTAAGTTGACTGACTTATTGATCGACAATAAGACTAATGATGGGGACCTGATCAAACTTTCCTGAGTGACATGTAATCATGAACTGCCTACAGCTTTGTGACAGGCGTCTGTTAAAGGCTGCAAAATTATTTTCAAATTTATTTTCTACATTAGATTACATACAAAGATTTCTGTGCTCAGCAACAGACAAAAAAGGGAAGTTGGACTTACCAACTTGATTTTGAATCAATGTCAAAATCTAAAGTACATAAGAAGAGGGTTTGCACACCACAGTCAATGAGAAGTTTTCTTTTCATATAATTAAAATTGTCACACATCTGCACAGGGTAAAAGATGCACAGATGTTTCAGCGCTGCCTTCTTCATTGTGCAAGTGTCCTTCAGATTCATGGTGGAGGCCTTTTAACTGTTCACCAGCAATGAGTGTCAATCAGCTGATTGCCAACAGGTGCACCAAGTGGTTCCCTGTAAACAGAGGTGTCCTCAAATGTACCTCAAAAGGCTGCTTACAACATTCAGTCCCACAAGCTTAACTTCTAAAACAGGATAATTCAGAACTATGCAAAAATTACTAACAAAATCATACAAACCTAAGTAAACAACTAGTGTGGAACAGGCGACTTCAAAAACATAATTTCCAACCTCTATACACACCATGAGAAACAGCATAATGAATATATAAAATAGTATTGCAGAGTAAAACAAAATACAGTGGTTAGGTTCCTCCTTTAGATTAGTATGCCCTTATATTTAATGTGACGATCCAACACGTGTCACAATGAAAACTACTAAAAAATAAAGCAAATCATTGATTTTGGTGTGCAAACTTTAGTTTTTGTACTTCAGCTAAACTTATTTAAAACTGTTGAAATGTAACATTATTTTCCCGGCAAGGGACTTGCTGAAAAACTATTTGTGAAGACTGTCAAATAAGTTATCCTCTCCAAATAACAAGCATCTAAATTTTACATTCTATCTCATGTTTAATGTTAATATTGTCTGTGGCTGGTTTGTGTTGACTCACAGATACACGTTGCCCTTTATCTTTAGTGGAAAGTCCCATAATAGCATTTTAGTCCATAACAGATGCAATTTTCAGATAAGACAGCACACGGTTGTGACCTCCATATTTTTAGAGTTGACTCATAACATTACTGCTACTTGATGGGGTATAAATGTGTCTATCCTTTATAAAATTATGTCACCATCTGTTTCAAAAGCCAGACTTTTACTGCACTGCAATCACATATGAAGTAGTGTATAATACGTATAATCACAGTGTAATTACAACTTTATGTTTGGAGGCAACGTTTGTCTTTCATTGAAAATTGTAGTAAACAAGAAGCACATACCTTCCCTAACCTGATCAAAATGCGTTTGGTAAAGATAAAACTATAAAAAGTTTTACAAAATTTAAAAACAAGTTGATATTTTACTGATAAACTATGTATTGTGGCAGAAAATTGAAAACGTTGTTAGTGGACAATTTACTGTTGAGTTCAGTATCAACATCTAGATACTGCACATTAATTGTTTCCCTATTATGTTACTATAAAACATAATTTGGTTAGCATCATGTTTCTACAAAAATGTTTTTGCTGCCGCCAATTACTACATATATATCTATATCTATATATACATATAGATATAGATATAAATATATACAGTATATTATATACATATAGATATAGATATAAATATATACAGTATATTATATACAGTATATATATACATATACATATATCTATATATATATAGATATATGTATATATATCTATATATATCTATATATTTATATATAGATATATATATGTATATATAGATATAGATATATATGTAGTAATTGGCAGCAGCAAAAACATTTTTGTATATTTGTAATAGACTGGGGTGGCAGGGGATATATATATACAGTATATAGATATATATTGTTTCCCTATAGCTGAAGCAATCTGCTGCTTATCATGTTCAACACAATCTGTTTCTAACTATAATTCTTTATATGCTTCAGAGTTCTGTTGATAGAGAAACGGGCACATTTGTCCCCAAATGGTCGTAAAATGCAAGTGTAAAATAGTGAGTGTGCTGTACGAAAGAGTTTTTTTTTATTCAAAAGACCTGACACTGGTGACTTTTTATTTGGCTGAAAGATTTACTAATCGTTAGCGTAGCTGGAAATGTCTGAACACGAGGTCACACTGTCTGCCACTTTGTGTGGACGAGACAAATTAATAACCAAATAATGCCTAAATAGATAAATGATGATGCTAGTGTCATTAAATTGTTTTTCTATATTGACAAATGTAATTCCACCATAATTCAACAAAAGTTATTTCAATATGAGACTGCATACAAATTTACATTACATTAGAGTGGAAATTGCACATGACAGTTTATTCAGTACAATCTAATCATGAAACCCAAATGCTGAGCTGCACCACCAACTCACTGTTCAGTATAATGAATCATAATCACTGTGAAAATGTGCACACGTGTACAGTCCTAATGTTGACTCCCACGACAAGCACGAGTGTGCACGAGCCCATGTAACCTGATTAACACGTAATTGCCAAACATCATCATGGACCAGAAAATCTGCAATGTTTCTTAAGTCTCATTGTTGCCCATGTCTTGCAGTAGTTACATCCTTGAGGAATCCCGACACAGCCATTGCATTAAACACAAATTACTCACAAATATTATTAAACAGCTTTCTCTTTATTCAGTGTATAAATTGTGTTGCTGTGTGCCAGCACTGGGAGAATCTTGTATGAGAAACATCTGCTCCTTATGGTAATAAGTGTCAGTGCATGTAAAAATGCTAAATATTCTTCTATTTTTATGCTGCTAAGAGTAATTTGACCATATTTAAAGTTTTATAATAACAAAGTATGAAGTGACAACGTGTGACAGTGTGAGCGAGGTCACTATTAGTCATTAATACTGTATGCAGGAACTTGTCATTAGAATCTGCAGCTCCCCTCAGCTTTAGGGAGCGAGTTTCAGCTCATGGTTCAGCTGTTCTCTAACTCTCACAAGATATCGTAGCACTGAGTGCCTAAAACCTCAACAAGTGCTGTATGAAAAAAGAAATGTAATCTGTTGTGCAGATTGGTTGTAATAGTGACAAAATGACTAAAACAGCATTGCTTTTGCCACATTATTTCTGTGTGATGCTTTGGTTTGGACAGACTCACTTAGTACAGTATTGTCTGTCAGAAAGATAGCAAACTGCTGCCCAGAACAATGAGACTGGAAAGAAAGCACCACATAAACAAATCTAACCACAGTAAATGCTGCCAGTCTTAATATCTAATAAAACTCCACCAACAGAAGGCATAAAATGAAGATAATTCTTTAACAAAACAAAACAAAACAGTAAGTTATGAATTTTATATTTAGCAGCCATTCATACCATCCTCTCTCACCTCTTACTGTCTTACATCCCATAACAATTATGACAAACTATGTTTTAGCTGCTTTGTTTCATCAGAAATAGGAGAAAGGCACTGAAAAATGCAATACAGAAAACCTTGCCATAAGATGAGTGTCAACTTGTTCTCTCTACTATTTACACACAGTGGAGCTGCATGAAAGATCCCCATGTGTGGACGAGTTGTTTAATTTCATATTAGTCAAAGGAGAAACAAAAGAGGTGGTGGAGAGTGGGAGGTTTTGTCAGTGGGCTAGGCCCACAGTCAAAGTTGTGCAGTTATAGAGGGAGATTTCGCAAAGCAAGAAATGAGCACTTCTGTGAAAAGCCAAGAGCAGTCCAGCAGGTCAGCAAGGTCCTCTAGAGCCTAATTAAACTACTATATATGTGGGTGTCAGAGACATAGACAGAGGAGCCTGGATCTGTGAGTCAGGGAACCACATCTGAATGTCTTGCAGCCTGAAAAGGCTGTTAAATACCTCTACAGACAGGTGGACTCATCTCTGGAGGAAAGTGCTAGTTTCCTTTATTATAAAGACCCTCCTTATGATTGACTGCACGGTGCTACACACTGTATATCAGTATAAAAATTATGTCTCTCTTAAAACTCATTTTGTTGACATACTATGAAAAAACTCAAAGTACTTCCAACCTATTTACATTGAACTGTCTGAGAGCTGCTTATAGTTTACAAGAGGAGTATATGATGTTCTATTTTTAGTCATGGATGTGGATCTGATGGATATGAGTCTTAATGTTGGATATTGAATACCTGCTTACATGCAAGCTTGATAATATCTATTTTTGCTTTGAGTAAAATAAAATGTTATCACAGCTTTTGGATCACCATGAAATTCTGTTCAAACATTTATGGTTGTCCCAGGATGAATTGTAACAGCCACGGTGATCCCTAATTTTTTCCATCTTTGTCAAGCATACTTGTTGTCCTTACGACTATGCTACCGTTTATCTCAGTCACCACTGTACCAAAGTACAGTCTGACAGAGTCTGGGTTACTTTCTTTTAATTTCCTCCAATATTAGGACGAGGAAATATGCCTAAGTACATATTGTCGGAAAACTGGTACTGAATGTTGATAGTGAGGGTTTTTTTTGTTTCCTTACAGACAGCAACAATGACTAAGTTGAATCAAAAAAATGAATGTGAAAATTGAAATGTGTGTGTGTAAGAACGAAGAGAGAGCATGTGAGTGGACTGTATGAGTGTGCAGGAGAGTGAGATAGTCCCAGTGTGAGACTATGATACAACATTGACTGAATGTGTAAAATTTCCCCACGAGTCAATTTAACTCAATAAAAATCACAACTACAAACCTTTCTGAGATTGGTTTATTCTTGAGCTGATTTCTTTCTTATCAGTGCAGGTGAATCTTGATTCCAGGTGACACGTCCATTGAAAGGAATCGACAGACTCACTTCAGTTAATCTTTCAGCATGCACAAACAACCAAGTTGTTCAGAAAAGCTGCTGCCAACTCAAAGGTAACTGTATTGTATTTCAAAACTAGAAAAGTTCCTGGGGAAACTTTGAAGGTGCCTGCAACCTTGCGCCCGTGAACCTTAAACCCATCACACCAATGAGAAAGCAGGATTTATTGAGCAGAGTCTTTTTGATGTAA
>JAUYWH010000018.1:7524160-7614421 GCA_034779795.1 Ctenopoma multispine
TATATTTTGTGTGGGTTCTCTCTCCCGTTCGAGCCGCATTCTCGTTGACGGAAGAATAAGATATAAAGAAGCCAGTTGTCGGTGGATAATAATATGTGCCTCCATTGAAATGAATGGAGGCACTGAAATCCTATGCCTCCTATTCATTTTCAATGGCAGGCACCAATAATGCATTATTAAAATGGTAGCAATGTGCTGCTGAAAGTAGATTTTCTGTTTGTTATATGAACCATAAATCAACCTCGTAGGTGTATATGTACAGTATATATATGTATATATGTGCTATATAGTACAGTATATGCACAACGTTAAGTGGGGAAGGAGAGCATATGAGAGACAACATCAGAGGAGCTAGCTGGAAGGATTTCAAAGGTGTGTTCTGTTCCCTCAGGAGAGGAGGAGACAGCTAATTACTACAGAGATTTCCCGTTCTCCATCCACATTAGTCATTTCCTTATTACAGGCAGGCGTTAGGTAAGCAGCCACTGAGAATAAAACCAATGAGTCCACTACCCTTTCTGCTTTTATAGTGCTTTCAGCTAGACCTCCCAGCAACACTAGTGTTAGGGAAGCCCAGCTGAGTTTAAAGGCACTTAAGGCAATCTGATAACATGATGCCAACAAGTTAATTCCTCTAAACAACAGCATCGTGTCCCAGGGTGCAAGCCTGTTGTTGAATTTATTGGCAGTGAATGTTAAGCGGTGGTGAGTGTTCTTTAATTGTGGCCATAAATCAATCAGTCAGACACACACAGGCTTACAGGAGAGAGAGTGAGAGAGAGATGAACTGTCTAAACACGGATCTCACCTCAGGCTTACAGCCGTGCTGGACATTTAGTGGCCGTGCAAAGGATAACAGTCATCACAATCACAGCCTCCTGTTTTTCATAATAATGTGCGTATGGCCTCCTCCCAGAGCTCTCACCACATCCTGCATCTTTGTCCCTGAATCTGACAAAAATGAAGGTCTACATGTGCCCACAAGTAGGTGTCACCATGGAAACAACTGTTATTCAGCGCTCTCAACAATAGCCGTTAAATGAAAGGAGCTGTCTGATGGAATTAAAGTGTAGGCTCAGACCCTCTTTCCGTGCAATAAGTACTTACAGCATCAGCAGCCAAACTACACAGGGCAAATATGTACATGGTAGCGTAACTTACATTTCATCAAGCATATCAGTATTGTTTTTCCATTTCTATTCATCCGTCCTGTACAGCAGTGCACAGCAAGAAGCTGTATCGTTAGTAGTTCACTGGAATGAGGTGACAGCATACAAAGACAGATCATTTTGGAGTACACAAGTTTAACAAAATACTTAATAACTTAGTTTCTTAAATCCATACAATAAGAAACCCACAGACAGTTTCAGTTGAATGATGAGATTTATTTACCTAACTACAAGACAGAGAGCGTAAACTACAAGAACAGAGGTTTGTGCAGAGGCAGGCTTGCATATTAGCATATCATACAATCCAAAGGAATGACTGCACAGCACAGCTTAACATTAAAAGTAAGCATGCAATAAACCTCTTTCTTCCTTTCAAAGAAATCAAATATTTACTAACGATGCATGGGTTACTTCTCACCCACATGGCCTACAGTAACACCGGTTGCATATTAGGCTTATGGGCTGTAAACCTTGTTCTGATTAATAGTGGATGGATGAAAAAGAGAGAGAGAGAGTGTATGTATGGAAAATTTCAAATACACCAGTGTGCTGTAAAACCTATGACTTGTTAATTTTGCCTGGAAATGGTGCAAGTACAGATAAGAGGAAATTAGCAGCTCAGTGGATTCTTCCCAGCTTTTTTTAATCCACAATACAAGATGGCCACATGAACTCTGGTTTTATTGTCTCCAGTGTTTCAACTCACTGCCGTTTGCAACACTGTGGCACAAATATAATGTTTTCTCATTAAGATGAATGTGTTTTTTTGTCCATGAAGCTGTTTTGAACGATGACACGTGGCTGAGTTCTTGGGTTCAACTAGCTCTTCCACACAAGCATATACATACAAAATTATTTTCAAAACAGGTCTGTTGAGAAAGACCAATGAATCACTGCTTAACATGTATTACCATAAGACAAGTGATATATTTTGTAATCCGGGTAATGCCAGAAGGGCATGAAATATTTGCATGACTAGCACTTATTTGTTTTAGTAGGAATAAGGCCAAAGGGTGAGTTGCCATTTAAGGCTAGAATCATAGAAAAAGTAGAGATGCCTTTTAGATTTTAATATGTGTGCTGGTTTGCCCTCAAAGAACAGAAATATTGGTTAATATCTGTACTTCCTGCCTTAAGGTTTATGTGGAAACACGAAGCTGGTTTCATAGTTAAAGCTTGAGATTGTAATTATTATCTGAGAACTTTTTGGGCCCTTCTTGCTCTGCAGATCTTTTGAAAACTAGAAATGCTTAAAATTATATAATGTGCTATAGCTTTTATAAGATGTAAATCTGGAATCTTATTTACAAAAATAAAATACTGTATTAAAATAGGCAAATACAAAAAAAAGTATTAATCAAATGGAAAAGACAAGTTTCATATATTAATAATAAAAAAAAACATTGTCTAAAATGCTGTTTATTTCAGAAGAAGTTTCACTGCATCTTGCATTGTTGCATCTATTTCCTCACTGTTGTGTAACTTCTGTGTGGTTTCATAGCGAGACCGGCTGAACCATGTGATCCACAGTGAAAAATATTTAATATGTATGATCTTCAAAGGAATTCAAAAGAAGAGCAGCCAATAGCAGAGGCATATTTAGATTAATTCATTAGAAATCAATGATCTATTGCTGTCTCTAGAGGACAAATCAAAGTCAGATTAATATTTGTACTGTAGCTCGGGGGTGGATATGTGTGTATGTTAGAGTAGCTGTGAAGACGAGATATTCTTTGTATGCATTTAATGGCAGTGACAGCTCGGTTTCTGGTCCAAGTGAATTAGTCACCATTGAGAGCACAAAAACGCAATTTAAGAGAAATGCAAAATAAAGTCATTATTAGAACAGACCGCAAATAATGAAGTATTCAGTTAAAGCGTACAATATAGTGAATAGGTAGGCTTGAAAACAGTGGAGCGCTTTTGTTGTTCACTCTTTTTGGTAAAGACTGCCGGTAAGAACAAAAAGTTTTTTATCTTTATTCATAAAATGTTTTTCACTCCACATGTACTTTTCTTATGTTCTCACTGTTTTTCTTTAACAAACGGGACATTGGGTTGCATGTGCAATCAGAACATTAGAATAAAGAGTTGTTAAGCTAAGAATTAATTTGAGGGAAACATTAAAAATTTCTGAAATATTTTGAAATGTATGCCTATTACAATGATGATGAACGAAAACCTGTTTAATGCTTAATGACTCTACAGCCAATTATAATTATGATTTGGTCAGATTGGTTTGATCTGGATGGGCCTAGCTGGGCCAGATCAGTCCCAGTCTGGTTCAGTCTGTTTTAACAGTCAGAAATTCTTTAAGTGTTGGTAGGTAGTAATCAAGGTAGGGACACACACAGAGTTTCAAAGACTGGACAGTTCACAGTTAAAGACACCACAGATCACAGATTTCTCAGATACTCTTTATAATTTTCTTCATCAACTGGCAGCAGAGACTGAGCCAGACTTTCACTGACCCATCTGGTCCATCTAGGCCAGAGCAATCCTCACGAAATCACATTCTTAATAAGCTCCATAGTGTTTGCTAGTCTAACACTGGCATCAGCAACATCACATCCGTGAGAGACCTACAGCAACTACAGCTTTACCTGAAGCTAGCTTTATCTTATAAGTTGATTTCCCTCCATTTTCCTTTGTAAAGTCTATAATCTGCTCTGTTCATGCATCTCCATCCAGCATCTCACATGAAATCAACGCTTTGTTTGCCTTTTTTCAGTGAAAATGTCACAGTTTCTCTGTCTCCTGCCAGAACATCCAGTTACTACTGACCAGTTGTTAAGTGTGTTGCAAACACTCTACTCAGTTGGCAGACGTGTGCTGCCTCTAGACTTTCAACAATTAGAAATCTGTGATTGCTTAAAGTGTGAACCATCCAGTCTTTGAAAGTTTTAGCTAGTCGTCAGGTATGTCCTCACATTTAGTCAGATTTAAGATTCAAGAAAAGTTTCAGGGCAGTCACAGTCCCTCATGAAATTGATAGAAATGTTTTGATGTCAGGGGCTTTTGAAAACTGGTCTACTTATCTATTATGTGTAACTACGTGACTTAAACACACAACCCTTCATTTCTTATTTAGTTAGATGTCAACATTTACATAAGCATCTACATTGAAAAACAGAAAATATCTGCTTTAAGACAGTATTAGTGAAAGGTTCTGGCTCTCCATCTGCAGGATTAAGATGCCCCTTTTAAAAAATACTGAGGCCAAAACATGACACAACTTTTCTGACGTGTTATAGGCTACACTCTGAACACTGGAGAGAATCTGACACAGTTCTGCAAAGCTAAATGAAAGTTAAGGCTATAATATTTTGAATACGATACAAAAAAAGTTAAAAAGCAATTTACAGTACACTTTGTTTTGGAAATGCACAAATGCAGTAATGAGCAAAGACTAATTTTATTAAAAGAAATGTTTAGATTATAATGATGTCTTGTTAGATACTGATACTGAAAACTAGCACATTTTTATGAACACTACTGTGTGTCATACAAGTTTAACTGAGATCAGTTTTGTGTTAGTGCGCTTGCCAGTTGAGTTATTTTGTGAAACATCAAATGGAATCATGTGGTATATTAAAAGAAGTAGAAAGGAAAACGTATGACATATGAAGAATGCTACCTGTATGGTGACTGGCTTCTGGATGACAACAACAATAATGACCAACTCAGAGAGGAAGAATTTACCTAAGTTGAAGCATGATTTTACAGCTTACACTGCTACCACGTGACAAAAGATCAAAAATAGCGTGTAATCATTCATCTACTATTAGAGGAAAATGCCATTCTGGCTTTGATTACAGCTGACCTCAGAAAACACAGCCCTTTGAAACCTCTCCGTACTGCAACACAAACACATTTTCCACTTTAGACTGACCTGACTGTATCCTCTGTGTTCTTGTGACTTGTTAGCTCCCTCTTCTAACAGAGAAAGCATACAAAGATCTCATGCTAAAGAAAATTCTGTAGACCGTTAAAGTTTATTATGTCACTTTACGGATACACTGTACGAACGGATTTGAGGTGGTGATACAGCAGCACAGAACTAAACAAAGACATTATCATTTCTGCTGTTTTCTCACCTGGTTTTTAAGATGGCCTAATAACTGGAGTTTTAGCAAATTAGGGTTATTTACCTATTTATTTGTTTGTATCCCCTTTATTCCCACAGAGGGATGGTGTCATTCATGCGTCCTGCTGTCATTATAAGGACATTTTGGTTTGCTGGGAACAGCTGGTGCACTTTCGAACAGAGTAGATTTAATATAATTATGATAGATGTTTTTATTATTAAAATAAAGCATTTATGAAGAGCCTTTCACATTTTCCAATGTAAACTAATGATAAATGGATTTAAAATCTCGGCATTTGTGGCACTATTGTCTATAATCCAAATTAAGGCCTATTTTGCAGCCAGAGAGACTTGGATAAATACATTTAAATCAGTGTAATTTTAAGTTGCAACTTAGAATTACAGTATGTTTTTATACTTCATGAGATTTATTTACAAAATGTGGATTAAATATTGTTAACATATTAAAATTGGGCAGTCAAATTTTAGATTGTGACACTGTACATTCTTAAATGTATCTGAAGATATGACATAAGGAAAACTATGTACTACAAAGAACTGAGGTGCTTCCTTTGAAGAATAATAAACCTTCATTAGATCAGTGGCTTCAGCTCTGACGGACTGGACTGCATGCATAAAAATTAGGGAAAACATAATCGTCCAGGATTCATGGTGCTGAAACAGCTGGATGGTCAATTTGCACAGCCAGGGAGAAACGCTGGATCCACACTGAAATATAACCCAAAATCTCAGTTGTCCTTGTGTAAACACTTTGCTATTAGTGAAATGAAACAAATGAGTAACAGCACATTTAGAAAGATTTTCTTTTCAGTTCTTGTCCAAAGTAATGAGGCGAGTGACCTCTCTCCCTCTCAGTTCACTAGACTGTTGGTGTGGTCAAAGCTCGGTTCCAGGAACAGGATGCTCAGTTATTCTGTTGGAGTGGTGGCGACTGGGCTGAGGATGGGTGTGGGTAAGTCCCTTATTGGACACATAGGGGAGATGGCTTTATGGCTGTAGTATTCCACTACTTGTTTGGGCACCTCTGCCAGAACACATTTAGCCAGGGCTGCAGGTGAAGCCTGCAATAGAGACAGAAAACAGCTGGAGCTGACTGTCAAATAACACTTTAATCCAAGACACACAACATTTTCCAGTGATGCTATTACATGCTTGTCCTACTAATTTCTTTTATATATAATAATATCAGAATAAGAATGCAATAAATGTGTCTTTGTGGATATGAGGAGTGCAATAATAATATTTTGCACTTCTGATTCAGATTTTATTTGTTGTTTTTAATTTTATTCCTTCCTATTTACTGCCTGTTTGTATATGTTTACAGCAATGTTTATGTGTCATGTCTACAACACACAGTATAGTTGTACAGCTGAAATGCCACTGATTGCATGTAGTAACTAGATTAAGATTAGATTACAGTCTTGAGTAAAGAAATTTCTGGATCTCCTCCAGTCCATGGTGCCCATCTGTAGAACTGGCAAAGCCGGCAAAACCTGCCTGTCTGCTCTTATAAATAACAAGTTGGCGTTATATGAATAAGACCTAATGTCAATCTTCATAACTAGCACAGCGGTCCGAAGAAGTGTAGTTAAAGAGAAGGCTGAAAGTCAACAAGTGAAGAATGACAGATGGAGAAAAAACTGACCGTTTTGAAGTCTCTGAAGGGCACAAACTGCACAATGTCCCGGAGGACCGGCTCGCCCTTTGGTGAGCGAAGGACTCCATCATCTCCATCCAAAATCTGCATGTCTGTGAAGTCTGCATTGCCCACACCAACAATAATAATAGAGAGAGGCTGGTAGGAGGCTCGTACAATGGCTTCGCGTGTGTCTGCCATGTCCGTCACTACACCATCCGTGAGGATGAGCAGGATGTGGTATCGCTGGAAGAAGATAAGAGCTTTCAGTGTGAATTAATCCATGGTAACACTGACCCATTTTAATACCAACGTGCAGTTATAAGCAAAGACACCTCTCATTGTCTGCTTTGGTCTGAAGTAAGCCTTTCATGCTGTCTTTGATAAATTTACAGCCTCCACTGAGTAGACAGCATTGTGTGTGTGGCACTTTGTTAAAGTGTTACAGAAAAAACAAGTGAATTAAGAACAGATAAAAAAAGAAGTATATTCAAAACAAAAGACAGAGCAGCTACAAACTACTGTGCACGTGTGTATGTGCAAAATTATTTCCAGGTGTCTACTAAACATTATAATGTGAATAGTTTAACACAAGATTAATAACATGGTGCAATATATTACAGTTATTTATGATTGGTCCCATGAGAAGTGGTTAATTTGTAGCCTAACTGTGTTTATGTGTTACTTGATGTGTGTATTCCTAATGTGTGCCCTGAAAGGCTAATTGTTTACTGCAGCTCATTTAGTGATCAAAAGAAAGGCTGATATTGAGGAATAAATAATTACACGAAGGTTAGTGCAATTACAGAAGTGTAATAGAGCAGCAGTGTATGTCTGTGCAGACACTGGTTCATTAAAGATAGTATACACAGATAAAAGACTGGTGTTTTTATTACCAAAGGAATATTATGGGTTATTAAAAAAAGAGCTCAGCAGCTCTATTAGCCACTTTTGTTAAATCCCATTAGTAATTCATGATGCACTGCCATTTCTAACACAAAACGAAACAACAATATGAAAATAGGTCCAAATAATACATCACTAATACAGCACTTTATCACTTCTATTCATAATTTAACATATACTAATTCATTGTAAAATGGACCTCTTTTTCTCTTGTGCTGCAGGGCATCATTACTATAAAAAGTGAGGTGAAACAGAAGCTACTTATTCTGGGAACTCTGTGAGTGGCATAACAATAAAGCCTATTTTTCATCCATATACTTGTAATAGAATATAAAAGGACACTCACAGAAGCATCTTTAATGTTGCCGTCACCTGCTGCTAGCTTGGCTATCCTGTTAATGATTGGAGCAACATTGGTTGGGCCATATAGCTGGATCTTAGGAAGGCAGTTTTGGTATGCCTCAACCACTCCTTGGATACCTAACCACAGAGAGCACAGAGAAAAATGGACACATCAGCAAGTCAGCAAATCAGTAACTTTAACATTCAGATGAATTATTCACTTCAGTAAACAAGAAATAAAATCGTCATCAAAAAAAAGTTATTGACATTTATTTTAACAACTACTCAAATTAAAAGATACTTAAGTATAAATATTGCTATGACTGACTGACTAGGTACAAAACTAGAAAAAAGATGCACAATGAAATTCAAAGATTTGACCAGACAGTTTTATCCGGTAGCTGTTTTGCTTATTTATATTAGAATTTGTGATGTTTCACCTGCTTAGCAATGTTAATATTTTAGCAGTTGCTTTGTCAGATTACAGTTGTTAATTCTAGTGTCATCATCATAGAGATGCACTTCTAAGGGAAACTGGTGAACAAAGTCTTTATTACCTTCACATTCATCATCTTCTGGGTTGAAATTTATGGCAAAGTCATGGGATACCTGTGGGTGGAGAAAGAATAATTAAAGTACAGTATTTATTTATTATTTTTGTAACTCTGCCATACCAAGACTCCTTTTTCACTTTTTTTTCTGATACTGCAAATTTCTGTTAGGAAGAAAGTTTTATAATGATGTTTAACTAGAAAGATCAAGACCTCAGCAGTTCGAGGGGAATCACATGCAATGAAAAACTGGGAAACTGGCAGTAAGTAATAAGTAAACTTCAATATTAAAAAGATACAAAATATATGCACATCTAGATCACTAATGGACATTTTTGGTTTGTGTGTATTTACAATAACTGCAGCCCATGTTAATGCTGTGTTGTTAAGTAAGAATGAATCAGGAGTGATTAAAAGGCTGATATACTGGTTCAGCAGAAGTTTTGTTTTGCATTTAAATTAATTACGGCAGGGAAAAGACAAGAACTAGCAAAGGCTTCTTCTTCTTGCATATAATTTAGTCCAAATTGAATTGAGATGGAGATATAATAAAAGAAACTTCAACCAGTGAATAATAGTAACACTTTTGTTTCGGGGGGGTTACAATAAGATAAGGTCATGTGATACGGGGGTTTGTGTCTACTACCTTCTGAGGAAAAGGACATTCTGGATCACCATTTAATCACACTATCTATTAATGACTGTATATGCACTATATTCTAAATATCTAGTTTGTAAAAAGAGATTGCAGCCCCTCCTCTTTTATCTGCTCTATTCTTGCCATCTAAATATCAGATTGACTTTGTTTATCTCAAAGCTGTTTAATTGGCAAAAATGAAATCCCCGTCTTCATGCCTCCTCTCAGAAGAAACAGTTTTTTTCCCACAAGCACCAACTGTCATCCAGATCAGTGACAACTGACTCCCCTCCAGCTGGCCACTGTTTTAAAAGACATTTTCATCTTTAATATGATTAACAGCCTAAATTAAGTAACTATATAGATAAACACGAGGAGCCCGAGAAAAATAAATTACATACAATACCATTCAAAAGTTTGGACACATGTAGAAATGACTGTGTTTGTGAATGAAAAGCAGATTTCATAACATCAAATTGATCAGAATGAATGTGTAGACATTGTTCATATTGTAAATGACTATTGTAGCTGAAAACAACTGTTTTTTAAAAGGAATATTTACATAAACATACAGAGGCCTAAATTCTGCAAACATTAGTACTGTCTTCCAATAGCATCTTATGTTTGCTAATGCAAATGTAATAATAAAGATAACTAATCATTAGAAAACCATGTGCAATGATGGTAACACAAGTGAAACCCTCCCATGGTCGTTCTTATGTGTGTCCAAAGTTTTGACTGGTAGTGTGGATCATGACTTGTCTTTGCATTGTGTCATTATAAAAGAAGGAATCTTTGGCAATGTGCAGACTTAGAAGGAGTATCATTACTTAAACTTGTGCTTTTTCTGCTTTTCCTGAAAGACTTACTGTATGTCAATCTTAAAATCTTATTTTTTAGCTTAGTTTTTAAACCTTTAGTCTCAGTTGTGTTTCTGACCTTTCCAAACTAATAAGAGAAAACAAGCCACTCATTCATTGGTGACTGATGACTATCATTCATCATCAACAGGATGCAAATGAGTAATCAAATGCTTTAAATAGCCTTCTTATAAATATATCAGACTTTGATTTACACTTTACACCAGCAACAATCAAACCAAACAAGTTATGTGTAAAAGCGCCCTTAAACTCAGAATGAATATGTTTGATGGTTCAAATGTAATCATGAATATCTGAGGTTATACAGAAACATTTATGATTCAATAACAAATGTTTAGGAAGTTTAAATTACGAAAATACAATGGGGCATTTTCGTTTGCAATAAAATGTGAGGCTTCCCATTAACTCCTAGGAGCCCTTATCTGATGCATTATTGGCTGGCAAATTAATAGTTTGGACCTTTATTTATAACTGTTAATTACGTTGTGTATGCATAATGTATAGTTAAGGTGGACAACAACACATACTGAGCCCAAGTCCATCTAATTTGCACACGGGTGTAGCCTATGAGTTCACAGATGGAGTTAATGATTAGTTTAATGGTTTAATTGGCATTTACCTGCACCAGCCATAATGTGGCAATAGTAATCAGTAAAAAATTTGACTCCTGCAAGACAATCACTGTTAGGGCAAATTAGAAATGAAGACATTGCATTTGCTAAACCATAAATCTTTTCATAAATGATGTGATAGTTATTAGTGTTTCACACTGGAAAATAGCACATTGGAATACAGTACAGCACATTACATTACAAGAAACCTCGGCCTTTCTGGTATAACTCTGCAAATGCTCTATGTGTGTGTGCACTCACTCACACATATACACACGTCAGCACATGTCAGACGTCTCCACACGGCTCTATTCATAATCACTGAAGCCTTTTGGTTTTCAAAGTCCAATTTGCTTAAACAAATGCTGTCACACTCACAAATTCTTATGTAAATTGAGAATCAACACCACAGGGCTTTTATTTAATCAGAACATGTTATTTTTCAAGACAAGTTGATAATTTAAGACAAGTTGCTTATGAATAAAAATAAACTCACTAATTAGTTTTAAATGTGAAATTTTGACAGAATAACAAATAGTTTTATAAAATAGGTCACAGAAATCAGCTTGCTTAACATAAAGTCCCAGGGTAGTGGAAAATACCAGCATTCAATGAGAGCACATGAAAATACAGTATGTGTAACACTGTTTATGGCAAATGTCAGTGTAATATACTCTAACAGCAAAAGGGAGTTTCATGATGAACAAACAACAGGCAGAGCAGAGATAAGAACAGAGATACTCACCTCGTAATTTGGAGGGATTCTGGCACCAAAACCCAAAGCTGAAAATCTTTTATCACTGAAACGATAAGCAAATTAATTAGTCATATTCACTCAGTTACCGCAGTTTAATCTAGGATAGCTTTTGACAGTGATGTAAAAAATATTGATGGCTTATCCATCTGTTCGCATTTCCAGGGGCAAATTCATTGCTTGTTTGCATTTCATAAATGTTAAAAGCGTGTATTACAATTTGAAATCTGCAGCCAGCATTTGCACCTGTATCTCTGAGTATCTCACATCCTCTCCATTTTTCATTGTACCATCTAGATGGACAGATATTACTGTAAGAGCCTCCACTATGTCTGACTGTGTGCTCCTTGTCAAAGGCCAGGGTGCACAGTTTTGTATAAAAAAACGAGAAAGGCTATGCCTAAAACGACTCCCTATTCACCAGATGAGAGCACTATATTTACTTTCCTCTATTTTATTTGTGTTCTGAGCATGAAATGCAACTACTCTATAGTGCCCTCAAAATTCACGCAATGGATTAAAAAACATAATGTCCTGAGAGCATACTCTACTTCCTGCTAAAAGTACCCAAATGCAATCCGATGCATTTAATGATGCTTTACAAATCTCAATTTACGGCTAACTATAGAATAAATTAATGAATGTCTATTACAGGTGGAGTAAATGAATAAATGAAAACTCTCGTCAGGCATGTATCATGATAGATCATTAAAACTAACTAATTGCTGATCCTGTACTCTAAACTATTCATTTTGTTTACAGTAACAACTAAACAAATGAAGCACAAAAAATATTGGTGTTGAATTTATATTAATGCTTCGTACATTTTGGAATATGTTTAGCAGCTATATTTGTATTAGTCACTTTAGTTTTTTTTTTTTTTTTTTTACTTTATGGAACAAATTATTCACATACCCCTTAAATTACTGTATACTACAAAATATACATTGGACAGTTTGAACAGCAATTAGTGTTTACTGTAACTACTACTACTACTACTAGAATCTGTGGCTCATTTGGGATGAGCAGCAGAGTTGTCACAGCTTGTTTTCAGTCAAATGTTTTCTATGGCTGCCTCTCTTATCAGGCCATTTACTTTAATTCATGGCTTCATGGCTGACAAAAGAATCCCAAATTCTCCTGCCCAGTGCAATCAACACAAAGCATCTTCAGCTCAACAGAATCTTAGTTTACGGCACAAACATTTGAAATGGTTTTTAATTCATTTATTCTGGACATGTTGTGTGTGCATCAAAAGGGACACAGCAGCATTTACAGTGTTGATTTGTTCAATGTGTTGACAGGTGTTGATTGGAGAGTTGTTTGTCCCCTCATGTAGCTAATATGATGTTGAGGCAGTTTTTAGGAGCTACAACCGCTGTTTAACTAACTGCGATAGATGTGGCATTGGCAGAGTGAGGATTTTTATGCTCTCAGAGTGAGCATTAAACTGATACATGAAGGGACACCACAAGTATTACTCAATTATTATTATTATTAGTTCTTTAATATTACAGTCGCTGCAAATGGTAACAGCAACAGCCCTCAGACTCAGGAAAATTGGATCCCAGTAAGAAAGACAGCAGTGAATATAGTATAGCCATTTTGAGCACATTTTTGGTTACCATCATTATCTCCTGCTCCAAGAAAAAAAAGATAAACATGTGAATGAATCCAACTTTTATTCTCTGTAATGCAACCTCCCTCAATCCTTGGCTAATGTGCTGTATTGTATCCACATATAAAGACACTCCAGTAACATTATTCCAAACAAATTAATAGATTTCACTGTCCAAAAGGTGATAAAAAGAGGCTCTGCTCTAAACTCACCTTCAACATGTTTTGAACTCACTTTCATCAAAATAACTCATCCACCGAATACAGGTCTCACTCCCACCACTGAGGCATGTTGTATAGTTTAGGAATAACAGGAGAAAACCCATTTTGTTCATTGCATTATAAGGTTTTACCAAAGATTTTAATAAAATATATTTTATTAGTGAAAAACAGGTTCACGCTGAGTCAATTCTACTCTGAGGTAGTCTTCATTTTAACTATTTGTAGTATTTAAATGTACAGCACTCATTTTGTGTACATGTAGACTTTCCTGACAGTCAAAGTTGCCCTTGGAGTGGATACATATATTTCTATGCATAATTCACAAGAGTCTTAAATGATTATTAAACTCCATAAGTATCCAGATATGACATCTTCAGCCCAGACAGGGGGACAGAGAAGACTACTTACATGTCATTTTCATCATATAAATTTTGCTGTGAAGTGCATGGCAGTCCTTGTTTTCTCACTTTGTCGGCACATGTGAGGTGCCATGGGGCAATGTGCCCGGTATAATAGCGCTCTCAGCAAGGTAAATGAGCCTCTGCCCACACAGACAAAAGCTAGTCACTCCAGCTCCATAATGCACTCCTCTGCAAGGACTCTAAAATCCCACATCACCTATATTCACTAAAGGCTAAAAGTTTTGCTTGCCCACGTTTTACCTCAATAATGATTCCGACTTAAGAGGGAAAGGCTGCCTACACTTGCAATCACTGTTTGCCCAGAGGCATGTTTGCATGTGTGATGCTCTTGTGTAGCTATGTAAACATGAAAATGATAACGGTACAAGAATGAGCTGCTAATTTTCAGGCATCTTTTCAGTGTCTCCAGTGCAATGTCTTGGATGCTATAATTAGCCAGACAGTGCTCCCCTGATATTCAAAAGGAGGATCTGCATAAATCAGGAGTCAGAGTGTTAATCCTCATCTGGCTTAGTTGTGACAGATGAGAGGGTCTTTCTCTGAAACAGATCATAGTATAATGTTATTATAAACTACCCATTAATTACAAGTACCTGCAAAACCGTATCTAACATCTAGTGTACTGTGTACATTTGAATATTGTTTGATAATTATTCTCAATTACTCAATCAGCAATTTCAAACACAAAAATGTGTGTGACTGAAGTCAAAATCTTATAATCAGCCAGTAATTATGTTTACAGTAACTGGATGTCTCACATTAATATATAGCTTCGTTCAATTTGCGTCAGTGTTGTTAATAATTCCTCAAACCCTTTCTGTCTTTACATCTGATTCTAAAGTACACCACACTGTTATTTTTCAAGCCATAATGCCTCCCACCTCTTTTGCAAGTGCCTGCTATCCTGGTGTTAGCCCCTATCTCTGCATGTGTTTGTTTGTATTTCAGGGTAATGAGCCTATACAGGCTAAGAAGGAGGACCAATAGCTGCAGCAGATGCTGAGAGTAAACCATATCATTGAGTTGTCCACAAGATAAAGTATACCACTGTGACCAAAGAGGCTGTGGAGTAAATGCAAAACACTTGGCACTGTTCTTAAAATTAAAGTAGAGACATGGCTCTCCTCTTACTTTCTCTAAATGTAGTTTTTACACTGAAAATAAATGTGAAAGAAATGTTTTGGATTAATTAATCGGACATTTTATCAAGTACATTCCTGTTTGTATGTACTCTTACCAAAAACTAATTACTTGATTTCTTGTTCCAGAGCTTAAACTGGACTATTTGTGTCGGACTGGGGAGTGGGTGTGGGGAGGAGGCTTCTGCAGGTCATGTAAATTTGAAAAAAATACATAATAGTAATAATGTCACAAGCAACTGAAGTTATGTAAATATTGATTATTTGATGCAATAAAATAAATTCTCCTTAGGGTAAAATATAAAACAAAGCGAAAAGGATGTGGAAATGATTGATAAGTACTGTATTTGTAAATAAACAAAGGAGGCTGCAATTTGTTGACAGGTGATAGAAGGCCAGTCATAAGAGGGGCTGGGGGAAGGGATATCTGGACTACCTTGCTTAGCCTGCTACCAGCGTGACCTGACTCTGGATGAGTGGCAGACTGGTGAATGGTCGTATTTGTTACTAAAATCCAAATGCATTTCTCAGCCTAATCAATACTTTGGATTGTTGGCGTTTGTGGAATTTCTTTCTTAGAAGCTACCTGTAAAGAAATGACTTATCTGCGTGTGGTTCGTGTAATAGGTACAGTGTCATTATACGGTATATTGTTAAAAGCTTGAAATGAATGGATACTTTGAAAAAATGACTACTCAAAAAGGAAACATAAGGACTGTGCATGCACGTGTGTGTCTTTGGCTGCTACCAAGCACCACCTTCAGCCCCAGATTAGCCTCATGCATAAGTAATGCTAGTTGAAGCCACATTTGCTTGCTCTAATTTTCCCAGATACAAACAGTTTGTTGTGCATTACTTAGCCACGAGTTTAACACTAATTAAAATTGAATTAACATGATGGTGACAACAAACTAAATTATAAAGTATTTTTACTGCAAGTAACAGGGCGTTTTTTGAAGATGTGAGGCGTGTAACAGAGAGAGATTTCAAAATGCAAAATACATTTCAGTATAGAAATGAACCACAAGTGAAGGAGCTTGTGGTCAACAGTTCAGTTCCATCAGTCCTATGACACACTGAGCAAAAAATATAATAACTTGCAGGAGGATTTTCTGCCATTCAGTTTCAGTGCTTCATGATTTCCATTACAGTCCTATTGCAGGGGTTCAGATGGAGTGGCTCGTTTCACTGTGAGCGATTCAAGTGAAATGGCATGCAAGGAGCACTCTGTAGCTATATTTTACTGCAGAAGAGACTGACAATCCCTGAAGGCACCAAAGACCCTTTACTGAGAAACAAAAGATAGACAAACCTGTCATAGTCTTGACAGATCTCCCCCACTGCTATCAGAGCCTTCAAATACTCGTTGGGCTGGTAAGGGTTGATGTAGTGCAATGAGCAGCTGTTCCTGGGATCTCCGTTGGAGGCTGTGAAATCAATGGCAACCTGGTAGAAATAATTATAAAGTGTGCAACATGAACAATATGACAGAATCAATTAGTTTTTTTCTTTTGTTGCTTAACTTACTGGAAAGACTTTTACTTGGCTGCCTGTTTGCCTCTTATAAATCATTCTGTGCGAGCGAGCCTGAAATACGCCTAATGGCAGTATAAATTATCTGATCAGAGGTAAGAACTTGTACTTTTTTACACCCACATAGATTGAAGCAGCTACAGCTCCCATACACTGTAGATCTAAGCAGCCTGCTATTTCAATAAGGAGCAGCTGCATCTACCGCAGCAAATTAAAATTCATTGCTTCAGTTATCCAGCTAGAGAGCAAGTGGTAGCTCTACAGAGGGCAAATCAGAGGGCAAGAGTTGAAGAAGGTCTGTATTTATTCCATGAAGCTGCCTACAAAAAGAAAACTATAGCTGTGCACATGGACAGGATCGCTTTAAGAAGAGGTTTCAAGGATAAAAATGTCTTTCTTATCTTTCACAGTTCGAAAATGCAACAGAAGAAACGTATATGCACCAGCAAAGAGAAGTGATACTAAAGTCTGTTAATACTGTATATAAGAAATATTGTCAACCAAATATAAAATTTACAGAGAGTTTAACAGTATTAATTCATAGAACAAGGACCAATGCACTTAAAAGCTCAATGACAGTGATGCGTCACTAAACACAGGCTGCTCAATTTACCGTAAAGTGAATCTGGCATCCTCCCATGATGTAATCTAAGAAGGAGTACACTCTGTGGAGCTGCATGAAGAAAAAAAAAAGCAAATGTCTCTTAAAAGCAAAACCTCTGAAGGGATGACTGGGTGGGAGCGCAAATACTCAGCTGGCGTTAGAAGCATCTGGTCATTAAAGTGTAATTTACTCAACAAATCTGTTGACTGTAAAAATGTTGTGATATATCTTGTCAAAGCAGGAACTAAAAATGTCCTTGGTGTACACAATCATGAAATTATCTCATGTATATGTACAGTGAGAGAAGACTGGGAGGACTGTTTGTTTGTAGACATATTGTACAGACAAAAAACTAAGAAAGAATATTGATATATATATTCATGTTCCTGAATTTCAAAAGAGCTGTGTCATACAATAATATGACGATAAATAAAAGATACTGGAGACAGCAGCAGATGCCTACCTTCAAGTCATTGAGGATGACAACTCCTGAATTTTTATAGTTTCTCTTCTTCTGTTTGTACTTGGGATTCACACAATCCCATGTCACCTTAAACAGAGCAAACAGGAGAAACAACGTGCGGCATTTTGAACATTGGTGACATACAGTATCTTCAGCACCAAGATATCTGTTTCATCTGTGATGAATTTCAGCAGAGTGAGATGAGGCACATATTGGAAATGGATGAAATGGTTACACGGCTGTCTCTCCTCCACTCTGCTCCACCTCTCCGTTTACTGACCTTATTTCCACTGGAAATTTTCTGCATTTCCCTGAAAGTGGCATAGAACTCGCCGATGAAGTCATGCTTACCCCTGGAGTCATAATCCCACACTAGGCACTGTGACACACAAAAACAACAGGTTAGTAGTCTCTATCTGTCAAACCAGCAAAAACTGTGGTTCTTGCTGGTTTGGAAGTTTCTACAGGACACTTACCTTGAGCTTCCGATCCTCATCACAGCTGCACAGGGATATGAGAGACACTTTGAAGGGCTCCCACACAGGGTTCAGGTTGTTTTTAATTACCTGTTAGAGTAGTGACACATTATATATGAAGCAAAGTGGTACTAATGTAGTGAAAGCTATTGATGGTACTGAAGAGGAAATATAGTGACTTTACCTCAGTTCTGTGCACAAGCTGCTCTGTTTCATCATCATTGATACGGTATATTTCCAAAAATGGATCAGACTTACTAAAGAGGTCCTGCAAAGACACAGAAAACAGAAGGTACTAAACCAGTATTTTTTACTGTAATGTTAGAGAACCCTGAAACAAATGGTCCATAGTTTAAAATGTCAGGTAATAGGTCAAAAGAAAAATTATAGAAGAACTGCATTTTCCAGTTGTTTCTGAAATGTATTTATTAAGCAAATCTCTTCAAAATCAAGATATATTTAACAAACATATATAAACAACATCACATTTAACCCATTTACCAGGGTTTACTGTGGGCCTGTGAAAAATTTTACATGGGCAAAATTACAAAAAAGTATCACTGTCAAACAGTAACGTTTGGGGTTATTTAAATTTGTAACTGGGGGTAGTTCAGATTATTTGTACGAGAGAAAACTGAATGGTTGTTGACACTGATTAATCATTGCTTGATTGCAGAGGCAGAGGTAATTGTCTCTAATTAAAGGTCAAGAAGAAGCGGGCATCAAATTTACCAGCGCGATGTTTTTTTGGGAGGATAGATGATCAAAGAAGTGAAGTAAGGCTTTTTGGTCAGGGAGAATATTTTACAGGTTTCCAGTTCATCCAAGAGTAAACCAAGAGTTTTACCAGTCTGCTGTTGCCTCTCAATTAGTCTTCTTTACAGTTACTAAAATCTCTTTATATGTTTCTTAAACATATATTTGAAGCTCGCAAGCAATACATGTAAAACAATTCCCATGTGAAAAATGCATCTAAAACAGCCTCCGTATTCGGGGGTTAGAAACATCATGCATTCAAATGAATTAAACTGTGGCTGTGCCGCTTCACTGTCATCAGCGTCAGAAATCCCCCCCTAAACCTAACACATGTGTGAAAGGTTGCATCCTTTACAGTTATTTTCAGTGTCCTTAAATCATCCCCTGAGAATCAAGTACAGACGTCTGAGAGCAGAGCAACACTGATTATTTAGGTCAATTGATTCTTCAGGGAGAAAAACAAATGATTACTGTGTGTATTTGTGTCTGTGTGTGTGACTGTGGCAGTCAGTGGGTAAGGTGGGGGTGGGGGTGAAGCTGGGGAGGTGGGGGGGGGGTTGCGTACAACGAATGAGACAGTTAATGCTGCATTTCCCGTTGCATTAGCCAGATATGTCTCCTGAGGTACAAGAGCAAAAAAGAGCTGTAGCATCTTCTCTTTGTTGTCATGGTAACCACTAGCCAGTGGTAGCAGCATGAGTGATCAGACATGTATGTCAAAATTCAATTCCAGGGTAACCGTAATATTAATCATTACTAGTTGCCACAATCTGTTGCTATCCCATTATTGTTCACCAATGTCTGTACTGTTGTGAATGTTTACAGGTGGCTCTGTTTATACAGCTGCCAAGCAACTAATAAGAAACAGTTTGCTGTGTCAGTCATCATCTGTTGTCCTTGTTAGATAAATTACATCCAAGTTTAATGGTGTACAACACCCCTGATTGCAGATTTTTTTGGTGCAACCTTTAAAATCTTCATATGTGTGTTCACAAGTGACAAGGTGTGAAAAAAGGTTCAGATGTAAAAACGAGGACATTGTTGATATTCTCCATAGCAGTGGGTGGCACTAATGAGTTATTTCCTACTTTGCCAGTCAACATAAAACCAGTCAACGTAATACATAAAAACAACAAAAAGAAAGGTGACCACAATAAAAATGTTGGCAGAAATAGAAGTTTCTTACCCTAATATTTCAACAACCAGTCAACTCAGTGTTTTTTCTGACAGACCTAACTCTAGTCACTCTGCACCGTGTATTTTAATAATTCAAACAGTTTGCGCTATGAAAAGAAGCATAGTGTCTGTTGTGTTTATTTCTGACAGTGCTTTCAGTCAGCTTCCTTGACAGATGTGCTTCCAAAATAAGCCTATAATAGAGGAGAAATCAGATTAGTTAACTGTTGCATGTATAATCTGATTTCCAGTAACCAGGTTTCTTCAATGCATATAAACTTGTTACCCGATTACATGAGCAGCAGTAGTAACAGACTATTGCTATGATTAGTAACTGTAAAGTTACTCACTTAAACAAAGAGTAAATACATTACTATGATTTGCTACACACTAATGTATTATTCAACAGATTGGCCATAACAGGTTGTTAATATGATGATTATTCAGTGTAGTGTTTACAGCTACTGCTGCCATCAAGTGGCCAAAAAAAATCACCTGTTGCTTTTAACAACACATTTATGCCTTTGTCATTCGATCTGAATCTCTCTGTGCAGTGAAAAGAAATGTAAATTCCAACTCTGCATGACCGATAGCAAACACACCCGTGTTTGTTGTTGACATCAAATGTTTGCGCAGATGGTTCCAAACTGACCCAAAATTCACTGACAATACCAAGCTCTCATTAGCAGACGCCGAGCTTTCCCCTTACCATCTGACCAAGTTACGTTTGCAATTAACAACCTAAAGATGGCAAATCTTTTTAAGCACAATGACACTTTGTAAGCAAGGTCATTTTCTACATCTACAGTGTTTTTAAATATTTGGCATAAAAAAAACATAATTTGAATTTGTCATAGAAAGAAACTCATCAAAGAAACTGCTGTAGTCAACAGGAACACTTCTGTCTTCCATGGTACATGATTACACACCATTGCTCCACAGTGATGCGCCCACACCTGTAGCATCTGAAAAGCAACAGTGATTGTTCTGCAAGTGCAGGAATCTCTGTCACAATCATTTAGTTTAAACAAAGAAAGCATGTGGATCCCTGTATCAAGTAGGCTGAGTATACATTAAGTAAATATCACATGCAGAGGAAAGAGGGACTGTACAGCCATGATTTGTTATCATTGTCCTCATGTATTAATCAAGTTCAAGTTCACTGCCAGAGTAGCTGTAAATTGCAAACTGTAATTTCAAAAATAAATGTCCTTGCTATAGAAAATTTGAATTTTCCTCCCAAGACCACTGGAAATCAAGGACAACCTATGAGTGTTACATCCTAAGGCTTGCTCCTGAGAGCATGGTGTGACTTCAGCTCATCAGAGTTGTAATTGGATGTAAGCTCCTGCTGTGTTTTTGATTGAAATATGCCTTCAGCAAAGTTTGACAGTGTGGGAGCAGGAGCAGGTACTGTAAGTTGATATCCAGCTTTAATGTGGAATTATATGAATTAAACAAGTAATATTACACAATCCACTAGATATTATGTACTGTTTACATGAGGCTAGTATGCTAACAAATGATCACTGTAACTTTATATTAGAACATAAGACTACTATAATTATGCGATAATAAGTGTTATCACCTTGTTCTCTCACTGTAACATGTAACTATCTGTTTATTTATGATAAAGCAGAAAAATAATCCTGTACATTTGCACCCACAGTGCTTCACTGGCCTTCAAGTGAAGCATTGTGGGTGCTTTCAAAGCACGAACGACAGCATTGTGTCTATCATATTACTACTGCTTTCCATGTCTAGTGCTACTAAACCACATCTAATACAACATGAACTGTGTTGGTGTTTCCATCATAAATGTGTGCTCTTCTCACCTTATCATCAAGCTTCTTGGCACAGAAGGAGAGCTCCACATATCCGTTGTTGCCAGAAATTTCTTCAGCATGCACCTGAAAGGAAATAAGATTCCTCAGTAATATTTTAGACTTATTTGCAAGTATTTGCTTAACAACACAATATATGGTATATTTCAGAAAAACAAACTCAACTAAAAATTTGCAGATAAAGACAAATTTTCCTACATTTGTACAGATTTAGTTGTAGTATATAATATTTGTTTTGAAATTGGTCATTTAATAGTATTTCCCCAAATCCCCCTATTGTCTGACCATTTTAATAACATATACTGTAATTGAATTTATATCACTAAGGACAACGCCAAGTTTCTTTTCAGCACTGTAGCCAGGCTGACAAAGAATCACAGCTCAGTTGAACCCAATATTACCTTACCTCTCATCAGCAATGACAATGAATTTCTTTACAAATTAAATCATAACTATTAGAGAAAAAAATGATCAGATCCTCCCTGCAACTGGCATGAATGGATGCAATTTCCCATAGATCATGAAGCTGCAATTTTAATAATTAATTAATCAAAACCATCTAAACCATCTATCTAAATCATCCTGCTCAAAGATGTCTTACCTTCATCAGCATGTCCATATTAGATCAGATCAGTCTACTAACAGAGCTTTTAAGGTTGCTGTAGTCAAATCACTATTCAAAAACTAATCTTGACTCAGGGTTTTAACCAGTTTTATACTGATATAAAATCTACCGTTTATGTCTAAAATCCTTGAAAAAGTAAGTGTAAAGCAATTATGTGACCATGTGTGCAGGAAGTTTCCAGTTCCAGTATTTAGAGTACATCATATTACAGAAACGGCAAAGTACAGGTTCCAGGTTCTTCCGTTGGCCCTGGGATCTTAGTGCTGCATTTGAATGTATAGATCACAATAATTTGTGACACAGACTGGAACATATCACTGGTATAAAAAGAATAGCAATAGGTTGGGTTAAATCTTATTTATCAGACATATTAGAATTTGTCCAGGGTAACTATTTGTCTTCTATGCACACAAAGTTAGCCATGGAGTTCCACAGGGTTATGTGCTTGGACCAGTTATTTTCACTTTGAACATGCCTCACTTTGGCAATATTATAAGGAAACACTATTGCCACACCATTGCTATTTTATGTATGTTATGCAATGTATGTTCCTTCTAGACTGGACTACTGTTATTTACTATTACTAGGATGTCCAAAAAACTATTTAAAAAGCACATAAATTACACACACCCCCTACATTAGCTTCTCTCCATTAGCATAAAATCTAGAATAGAATTTAAAATCCTTTTCCATACAAACAAAGCACTTAATGATCAAGCTTTCTCATATCTTTCGCTATCAAGCGAAACCAGCGCCAGGTGGAACAGGAGGCAGACACCCTCTCTCCTTTTAAGACTAGGCTTAAAACTTAGTTATGCTGCTAATGACCTTTATACACTAAGCTCCTCTCCTCTCCTCTCCTCTCCTCTCCTCTCCTCTCCTCTCCTCTCCTCTCCTCTCCTCTCCTCTCTCCATGGGTTTGGAGTTCTATCTTTCCAGTGTTACTGGCTCTACTAACCTGCCCAGTGTTTTCTCTGGTGCTTGTTGTTGGTGTTTTATGTTAGCTCTTGTTAATTTCTCTCTCCTCTTTCTACTCACCTCATCCAACTGAGGTAGATGGCCACCAACCCTGAGCCTAGTTCTGCTAAAGATTTTTTTCCATTAAAGGGGGTTATTCCTCTCCACTGTTGCCTAGTGCTTCCTCAGATGGGATTGTTGGGTTTCCTACATAACTCTATATATAGTTATATTCTGTAAGGTTTTAAACCTTATAGAATAAAGTGTCTTGAGATTATTTTTGTTGTGATTTGGCACTATGTAAATAAACTGAATTGAACTGAAATATGGTCAGTGCTTGACAAGTGATGGCACGACTTGACAGTGATGATTGGCAAAGTGGAAAACTTGTGCTTTTTATGACAGTTTGTCCTGACAGTTACCAAATGCAGGGGGAAATCTTTATAAAAGGTGTGGGCAGACAGTTTGTTTGTGTCTCTCTCTCTCTGTGTAACAGTGTGTGCTCTTGTATTTCTGTTGCTGTTACACTCTTGTTCTTATACCATCATTTTGGTCGAGCAATACTTTTTGAAAATGGCCATTTAAATGTAAATACCTGGGTATGAGATTAAATTCACAGGTTTTGTTTATGTTTGGATGTATGTATGTAGATTGAGTTTAGGCATGTAGTTATGGTCATGGTTAAAGTAAGGACTTTAAGATTGGAAATGTATTATGTTGACATCTCCACAAGTACTGTCCAGAAGTAGAAGAGTGTACATGTGTGTTTCCTAAAAGCTTCAGCATTAGTCGTATGTATCCATTATACTCAAGATAAATTTAAATGTATTATATTAATTTAATATTGTATGAATGGTTGTGTTTATGAACATAATCAAGATATACACACCCACCCTACAGTATAGCAATAAAAACAGAATAAATGATGTGATATTACAAATGCAATTGAAAATACTGTATATTTGAAATATTGAAAATTTATTTTAGTGCCATTAAGCACAGCAAGAACATGTTGGATCAGGGTTTTATATTAGTGCTCTGAATTCTCTCTATTTGGATTGATAAGATCCTTGTGTGAATCCCTCCAGTTATCCTGAAGACCTTGAAAAGGTCTTTGCTGCTGGCACTGATTTGAATAAACTTTAACTCTGGCAAGAGATGAAATAGCAAAGATTTAAAGTGTATGAGTTTGTCTTTAACTTTTCCATTACAGCACAGAGATCCTGGGTTCAAACCTCAGGCCTGGTTCACTCTGTGTGCAGTTAGTGAGGGGAATAGAAGAGAGAAAAGTTTTCTGTTTTATACTTTAATGTTGTATGTGTATATTCTTAAACAAAACACAGTTACTCTACAGACCATGACCACATTATCTAGCTCATATTGTTTTCATATCCACTATTAGTTTGCTAATATAAAATAGAGGTTAATGAACCAACAGCTCTTCTCTTCCACATCTGACATGTCACCAAGCACATAGAAAGTGCTCAAAGACAATATATCCTTTTAACAACACTCACCACAAAACTCCAGCAATGTCATGTAGTAACATGAAGTCATTCTGTAAGTGGGTTCTTCAACTTTATCTTAAAAAACAAGGCCATTTTAAAATGTTTTTAAAAATACAGCTACAGGTAGTAAAATTATTTAATCCAGCCAAACTAGGCACAAGAACATCCAGACATAGGCAATATAAAAAGAATGTAAGTCCATTATAGTGCTGTTCATAGAGAGTGAACAACTGTGGGACTGTAGAAAAAAATCAAATATTACAGAAACCCTACTGCTACTACCCATCAATTTGCCATCCATTATTTCAGTCAGCTCTCACAGGCCATTAGCTACTAAATTCCACTTTCTTGACGTCCAGTAATCCATACAATTTCCTTCACTAGAGCACTAAGGTCCTAAATACAGTGTGAGAAACTTACCGTGATGGTGGATTTGCCGGCATATTTCCCATACTTCAGCAACAAAGGCTTCACCATCTTCTTTTGGGCCACAATCTGCGTAAAGCAAGATAAACCACATGTTGGCCTTGATCCCTTAGTAGTAAAGAGCGGCATACAGGACCTGAGGTATCAACAGCAGCTCTGCCACTCTATGTGTCAAAGCCACAGCCATGGACATATTTACTAATAACACCACAAACAAAGGGAGTTGCTTTTCCATGTTTTGGTGTTAGACAACAGACAAGTCCAATTTTAAGGCACAAAAGGCGTATTTTGGAAAACACATCAATAAGATGGGTTACTAACATCTGCCTACCTGACCAAGGGTGCATTCCACCCCTCCGAGGAAGTCGTCGTCACGAGTCCCGATGCTGTGAGTCCCATGGATGTCATACACTTCAAATCGCAGCTTCTGAACCTCCTCAAAGTAGTAGTCCAGTGAAAAAACCTTAGCAAAGACTGGGTGCAAGTTGCTCTTAATCACTTCTGTCCTGTCAAGCTGAATAAGAAAACACACAGTTTTCAACTCTTACATTTCTTTACATATTGTAATATTTATTAATATAATTTCTCAGCGCACAGAAAACGGCCATGTTTGTCTTTGACTGCCTGACAAGAAAAAGCGGAGGTCTCTGAGGCCCAGTCTGCTCATGATGTAGGATTTAGTTGTCACACAGCTTCATGAACATTTTTATGTTGTCCAATTTGTCACATGGACAAATCCTCATTAAACATATTTACAGAGTTGATTTTGCATGATAATGTATTTATGTTAATGTTTAATACATATGTAGTCAGTTTTTAATGCATATTTTAAACTTAAACCTAAAGCCACCAAATCTATAAGCCACAGAAAAAAAGAGCTTCATCAAGAGGCACAGTCTGGAGCTGATCTATTCTTGTAAATTAATCCAATGCATTCATTCACGTTACCCAAAACATAAACATAAACGTTTATACAATTTTTATACAATTCTGTTTGTCACAAGTTAAACTTAATTGTCAGTAAAGCACATAAAGCCTCAACTGTGGGATTTAACAATGCAAGTTCTCACTTCAACAAATAAGTAAGTTTGTCTTAATGTCTAATAAAAAATAAAAACTATGATTGTGAAATATTACATTATCAATCTATATGTGAGTGGTATTAAAAAACAACTCTTAGTGGCTGTTGACACCACAAGCCAACAGCTTCACTTCTCCTGCTGGAGGTCTTCTCTGCTTGAGGTCTTCTTTTTTCTAAAATAAAGCCAAACCTTCATTTGGTGTTTTGAGCAGTAGCTATACATTAAACATGTTTTGGAAAAAAAGTAATAATAATAAAAGAGAGGCCTTTTTCAAATCCCACACTCTTACACATGACATGACGGATTTGAAATGAATACAATTTAATTAGATGTGTGATTCTTCCTGATGTGAACTAATGACTACATTAGCTAAATTGTGACATACAAGAATTTGGCTCAGTTGGAAAATCAGAGACGAGTAAACATCCATTTAATTAACACTGCATATGGTCGCTCCCCTTTTGAAATATTTTTTTTTATTTTATTTTAAATGCATAATGATATTGTTGACATGCCTGTTCATCTTTGATTGTTATAGTTTTATACTTTTTTTTGGAGCATACCAGCATCATGACTTATGCTGTCAAAGCCTCCTGTGACAGACTCACAGAACAGCACAGGCAGAGAAATTTCCTTTAAAAGTTTTTCGAGCAAAGTTCATCCTTCAAACCAGTAAGAGAAGGTCCGGTTCTGTGCATAACATACTGACATGAAAGAGTACCATCTAACTATGCATGAGACGCCATGACACAAAACTCATTTTGCTGAAATTCTGTGATTTCTTTTTCGACAGAACCTCTCTTTTCAACACTTTGCCAAATGTTATTTTGCTTTTTTAAATAAAGTTTCAGGGCCTTTTTTCCTTTTTTCTTCTTTTTTTTCTAAGAAATTTCATGCACATTTTACAAATCCTGGTGACTATGTCAGCCATCAAACATGGGTTGATGTCATTTTCATTTTCACCAAACCAATGACTGATTCACAATAACTGTACTGTGACCGTTTGCTCTATTATCGCTCTAATACCAAAAACATTTGTAGGAAAATGCATCCTGCCTGTATGTAAGGTAGAATTATATATTAATATATAATATATATTATATATTATGTATACTATTTATTTATCTTCTCCCTTATTTGTTTATAGATTATTAGTAATTTCCTCATAAAACTTAAAATGACTAATTTCACCACCCTTGTTTATTACATTTATTACAAGCATATATAACATATATGATATAGTTTTATAAAATGAAAATAAATAGACTCTGGTCTTTCTTTGGTGGTTGTTGGTGAATAACCTGACTAGCTATCTATTTAACAACCACAGAAGTAATAATACAGCAACAAATGCAATAGATGGTTTGTAGCAGCAATTTCTTTGTTGTTTCCATCCTATCAAACACCAGTAAGAGAGGAAGCAAACTACCAGCTAGGACTTAGCTCCTAGAGCCTCTTTCACCCCACTTTCTCTTTGTTGTCTTTTCTTGCCTTCTTCTTCTCTCTGTGTGCCATCTGGGTGGACAGATTTCAGATGAGTCTGTTTGTTGATGAAAGCTAATCGGAGCTACGAAGGATAGGTTGTGCTGAAGTCTGTTTGTTGTTGGTCTGAGGCCAGAACTATAGAGGAATCCAGACATGGGAAATTAAGGCTTTCTCCAATCAGTTCTGCCATGTAGGTGGTATTATCTATGTAGCCCAATCATAACAAGCCCCCATGGCGTAGGTTAGATATCTCAGAAATATCAGACCTGGAATTAACTCATTATCATGGGAGCATGTGGAGTCCAGTTTATACAAAAAAAGAGAGAGAAATCTGCTGTAGCAGAAAATGTCACGTCAACTCCACCTTGCGTCTGCATTTGTCCTTGGTAGTGAACAGGTGGTGAAATAAGGTGGTAATGAAATGAATGCAATTCAACAAGCAGCACTTGCAAGTCAGTGGGGCCATACAGTATGAGCTCAGAAAAGAGAAAGAGGGCGATACGAGTGGGCTCAGCTTCTTACTCAGTAGGTGACGTAAGTTAACAATTTGCACAAGCAACGGAGCCTCCCAGTACTGATGGATTTGACAGCAGATTATTTGTCAAATTGTGCACATTTGTCATGACTGTGTAAACTCAGAAGATAAGGTTTAGTTAACAATTTGATTAAATACATTTAGTTACTTTCATACATTTCATACATTCATACAGAATCTGGCAGGTTTACAGGCAATTATTATTTCCCATTTCCCTGAAATGAGAACTTCTAGGTGGATGAATGCTTAAAAAATCTATCTAGGATCCTCAGCCACATTGTAGCACATCCTCTATTTAATGACCTGTGTTTTTGTTTTCCCTCATGAACTAAATGAGTTAATTAACAAGGAAATGAGAGACCTGTTGCCTACAGACCAAATCAGCATGGGACCAATCCAAGAAAGTAAACATTTTCAGCTGGAAAACAATTCTTCACATTGCATAATATCAATCTACTGTTTGTCCATGTGGACCAGTAAATATACACATTGATGCACAATTTGTTCAAAATTATTGATTTGTAGATTAGAACAATGTTTACTCTTACTTTGCAAATGTGCGTTGCATTTGATGTTTTGAATTCTGAATCAAGCAGCTGTTATATAAGACGTGATCTTTTCCAAAAGAGTGAAAAACAGCTGCAAGTTCACCAAACCATTAACAGATCTCCCTGGTTGATATACACGTGTTTGAGGATAACTACAATGAGATAGAAATATTCATCCCAATAGATAATATTTCTCACATCACTGACTTATAATGTTAAAATCTCTTCTTTGAGATTTTTGACAAGGGAAGGAGGCTTAACAGCTCTCTGTCTTTTAGTGCAAAAGTTCAGTATAATTACTTGAAAAACATGTTGCTTAGATTTTTAGTCGTGTTTACATGTGTGTGTCAAGACATTATACTTCACAAATTACATAATGTGTATTCAGTGATATAATAACGTCAATAATAGAAATTAGGTTTATGTTTATAAGCTGCATACTGCTGCATACAGACTTTCTGAAAGAGGTTCTAAGGGTCACACCCTTTCCCAAAGGTTTCAACTGTGACAGACTCAAAGAGAAGAAACAGGGCTCACCTCTGTCCACTGTCCGTTGGTCTGTACCATAAGTATGACACAGGGGTCTGACTTATTCAGTGTGTCTCGGTCCAGCAGAGCTTTGCAAGAAACCCGCAACTCTACTTTGGTGACACAGGTAGCTGGACCACTGAGACTGGTTGCTGGGGAGGTGGCCTCCTGAATGTCATTCATCCTTGCTCAGGGCGAGAGGAGCTGCCAACCAGCAAAACAGTGCGATATGAGGCTGTTGGTATAGCTCCGAGGGAAGGGAAAATGCAGTGCTGGACTGAGGGATTTCAGTAAAGATGTGGCACGCTCACAGGACACAGGCTTCGTTGACTTGGTACAAAAAGAACAGAAATTCCTATTGAGTTCCAGAGGACTAAACCAAAACCAAACTCTTATTAATGTCTCTCAGAGCTATTCCCTTGTGAAGAATATCATCTCACCTTGGTAATGACGAGAGACAGGACATGAAGGTGGCGGGGCTGTGCTTTAATGAGTCTAGATCAGATGCCTGGAAAGATTCATTTGAGATAGTCAGATGTAGTGCTTGCTCTTTTTAAATGGAGGAGTGTCACTGCTATCTACAAAATCATATACGAACATAGACTTTATACAGTAATTTCCCAAATACTGATTTATCAATGTTTTTAGTTAATTAACTATGAGATAGTAAATGGGTTTAATGCAGAAAATAAAAAAAACAAAATCTTATACAAGAATAGATAAACAAGTGAAACTAACAGATAAAATCAGGTATGAAAAAAGGACATGAGTGTGTGTGTCTTTTTAGTCCCAGAGGAAAACACTAACAAAAGGGTGATTGTTGATGCCCCAATGTGGCAAGCACCCGCCCTGCTGAAGTGTCCTTGAGCAAGGGGGTTTCTGACCCTGCAAAACAGCTTTAAAGGGGAAGAAAGTGTCAGAACAGGCGTTACATTTCTCTACCAGCATCATTTAGACGAAGTGTCAGATTATTAAGAGACGAAGGAGCAAGTGTAGGTTTGGCTTTCAGCACCAGGGACAGCGCCCGTGGTGGCAGTCAGCTGTGCAGTCTGGAAACCAGATGTTACCCAGAAGCATTAATGTCAAACTTCACTTAAGAAAACCTGAAATACACACACTGTCATAATCTGTAAAATACAAATGTATGTTATACAGATAAACTGATAAAACAACGCGTCCCTTGAGGAGCGAAACGTTCCCGATGCAATGCAATAACTTCACGAAGCCGAAATAAGAAACGCTCCTAAACGATTAATTAATTAATCACCACAGCGAATCAACTCTGCGACAAACCAAAATACACATCGAAGGCAAAATCACGATCTAGCTCAGGTTTTACCTAATTACAGGCAACGAGTCCTACTAAAAACGAACAGCCTACTTTCGTTTGTCATTGACTCTTGTTCACTTCAAATCAGCGGATCTGCAGCGGATCCGAGAAGAAGCAGCCGCACTTAATTCCCCCATCTGAAACATCAAACTCTTCTCTTCATCAAACAACAGAATAACAAAAACAACAAAAGAGAAACTCACTTCCTACCTGTCGTTGTTCTCGACTCTTGAAGACACTTGTTCAATCTGCTCCCATAACACACTGCCGGATCTTTTTTTTTTTTCCTGCGCCGAAACTCATTGGTTAGACTGGCGAGGAGGGAGTAGGCTCGGTTTGTGGAGATGGGGAGTGGAGAGAGTCCAGCTGCAAACGTAAAGATGGGATTTTCGCTGGGACTTGATCGTTGTGAGTTCAGTTCAAAACTGAGTCACCAAAAAAGTGAGACCACTAAAACGCCTCAGAGAAATTTTTAGTAATGGTTGGATCTGACCGCTCATACAAAGAACAAAACCTGAGATAAATGCTAAGAACATGTGCCTAACTTTGTGTGATGTGATGAAAAAATGAATTACATTGTGTCCTATTCAATACTATTCAACACACCAGAGTGTCATTCTGAGCTGAAGTTAACCTCTATACTCTGCAATCTCTCCAGGCTCCTCAGCTTAATAATATAGATTTAGCCTGAAAAATATATTTTTAAGCTCTCAGATGAGGAGATGTATGGGCTCAGTCATATGTGTGAACGTGAAACCGGATGCTTGTGGATGATCCAGATCCATAGTCATTATTCATAAATGAAAGCAATTCATTGCAGGCTGACTTTGTTTCTACTCATTAATAAAAATGCCAATGACACATACACAATCTTTCACTGCACAACAACAGCAACACAAAAGGACAGATCGTCCAGCAGCAGCACATCACGATCAAATCTCCATGTGGGAACTCCAGACAGCTGAAGACCTGTGACTGTCTGCTCTCTTACCTTTATTTGCGGCACAAATACACATATACACACCCACAGGTATACAGTACATGCACACGCATATCTACAGACATTATCGAAGCCTAATGACACTCTCATTAAAATGATCATAGACTGATTCATAGCTTTTCAATCATTTGACAGGAATGTATGTTACGTAATGCATTGTCTCTACACAGCGTTCATGCTTGAACCTTTTTGCAGTCCACCCACAAATGTATTATTTTCATGAATGTATTTCCAGACATTGCGTAACATTTATAGATCGCACAGAGAAAACAGCAGCTCTCAAGTTTCTGCAAAACAGAGCTAAAGGCTATGGACGACAAAGCTGCTTAAAATTACTTGGGAAATTTGGGTTCATCAAAACAAATTGAGAAACAGAAAGTAAAAGGTCAGATTTGACTGTTGTGAAGCAGCTTGTGTGTTTGGCAATGCAGTTCATGAAAACAAAAATGTGTAGGCTTCAGCTGCTCTAACATTTTATTCGTGAAGGTTTAGAAATCTCATAATTCTGAAGTGTCCTTCGGTCAGAACAATTTTTATGCTTTGCAGTGTTAAAACTTTATCTTTGATTTGAAGAGGATGTGTCTGATTTTCTGAGAGTTAAAATGGCTCAGAAGCTTTCTGACGGTAAAATGATGTGTGTAGCAGACAGGTCAGTCAGATTATTCCAATAGCATGAATATTTAGCTCCTTGCTTCTTTAATTGTCTGCACTGTTGAGCTAAGCACCATGTAAATTACACACAAAACAACACAAAAATATAATTGTTTGAAATAAAAAAAAAAAACATGCCTGGTTGTGGACACACTATGTTTAACACGAAAACTTGCTGCCGTCTCCTGTGGCCATCACCTAAAGTCAATTCTCTCCTTCCACGAGTATTCAGAGACTATGGGAAGCTTCTGCTTTGGAGCACACACCTGAGCCCTGTTATGCCACAGCTCCAAACAACAGCCATCTGCTGCTGCTGCTGCTGCTGTGTCAGTTCGACACCTCACAGGATGTTCCCTGCGTTTACACATGGATTACCTATTCAGATTCCCTCCACTGCTTCTCCCCAGTCACATTCAGGAGTCGCTTTGGTGCTGCTGACCACATTGCATGTACAATTACCAAAATAGGTTTTTCTTTATAAAAAAGAAAAAACAACAACAAAAAAACAAACATTGCCTGACGCACCCACATCTGAAGTCATACTTGATCTGGTGTGTTTGTGTAACATCATCCACAGTTTTTCACCAGCAGCTCCCCTGAGTGGAGGTATTTTTGTGCTTTGGTAGATTTTTGGAAAATTTCAAACACAGTATTGATTTCTAAGTCTTTCTTGTTGGTGATGGTAGCTGCAGCATCACTGTTAATGGACACTAAGCACCGAGCTTGTGTTTCAGCTGGCTCTGCTTCAAGTAACGGCTCGTCCAACAGAAACATTATCTCCAGGATATCTCCAGGAGTCTCCCGTCATCAATATTTTTGCCTTACTGACCTACAAGTACTGTGGTCAAAACGATCTCAGTTCATAAATATGATGCACACAAGCTATCATAGTTTGAAGCTGACACAAAGAAAGGATATTTCACTAATAATACATTTACAACTAACATTTTAATACATCAGTTTAACATTTACTATCTCTATATTTCTGCTTAGATCTGAGGACCTTCATCACTTTAAATAGGATCATCCCGTTGAGTTTGAACCTTATCAATCGTCCCTGGTCCACTCACCTTGATAAACTGAATTATTTATTGCCTTCAGAGTGATGGGTCACAGAGAAACACTAAAGGAGACAAAGACATTTGGATTCACCGCATCCTTTTTTTTTTCTCTAGCTATAGCCATTGACATGCTTGCCTTGAGATCACTGGACTGAATGAACAGAAATGGAACTAGACATATTCTAGTAATGCCTTCATAACAGGCAATGTCACTCAATGTATGTGTTGGGTCTGCCTGTGTTTAACCTCCTGAATGAACGTTTGACTTCAGCTTTGTCCCACTGGGATGTTTTGTTTTGGTTTTTTTTCATGATTCTTCTGACCTTGTTCGAGGGATTCACTGATCTCTTCTAGTATCAGTGAAATATGATCAGTCACATTTGTGAATCTGTCAGTGGGTTTAGACTGTCAAACCAGTTAAGACCTTATTTCTAATGACCAGGTTTAAACTGTCCTGCACAAGCTTAAATTAAAATGTACCAGTTTCTGTCACCTGATGTAATTAGTCTGGGAACATGCTGCCAATTATGTCAGTGTTAATAACCTCCTTTAAAAAAAAACAAAGACAGCTATTTTAAAACAGACAATTCCCCCACTACAGCAACTGTCAGTGCTTCTATTAGTCTCCTTTACTGAGCTACATTTTGCACCTTTACTGCCACCTACTGTTGGAAACGTGTCAAACACACCAATGTAACAAGTAGACTGATGTTCTGAACTAAGAAATTTGAAATAAAAATGTCTTCTTGACTTTTAACACCTCCAATTTCACTCTGTCATTACAAAAGGATGGGAAATCTCTCCAACACTGATGAGGCAGTACGTAGAGCTTTTCCACAGGGATGCTCTGACATCACACAAAGATGAGCACAGGTGTGAATAATAAAATTAATGATGGCTAAATTCTATTTAGCTCATTCGCTTTCAAGGTCCTGGTATTGGACAGAATGTCTTAGTGTTCACAGCTTACTGGGACACCTGAATAGTACAGATGTGGCGTTATCACCCAACAAGTGCTTTTCTACAAGTCAAAATATCTGTAAAAAAGCCTAATTATAATCATTTGGTTTGGAAGAGTCCCCCCAGTATCAAGTTACTGAGGGACCTATGTTCTCCCAGTATTTTAGTTGACAATCCATTATTTTAATTTCTACGAGCTGCAATGTGTACCATTTAATTTTAAATGAAAACCTGTAAATCAGGCTTCACCTGTACTGTTACCTGTAACCACATATTTCGTAGGACTGTAACATGCCTCTACTCCATCAAATCCCCTAATCTGTGACCGTCACCTGTCCATTAAGACCTCAATCATGACATTCTCACATTCATCTTTTTAAACACTTTATTTTGCAAAGTTCCATAGTGACTATTTTCACTTTTTCTTTTCCACATCCTGCTCAGCAGCCTCTTTAGCCCTCTTGGCACGAATGCCAAACAGACGAGCGTTGGCGCGGGCCATACGCAGGCTGGCGAAAGCCTTGAAGTTCTTCTCATCCTCGGAGATAACCCTGGCTTTCTCCTTCTTGTACACCTGGAGGGAAAAAAACGACATTGTAACCTTTAGAAAAAGAACTTATGATTTTAATAATTCTATTTCTTCCAAATGAAAAAGCTCAACCAACTTCATAATGTCAATCTTTAGGATCATAATTGTGCAACAACCAAACTGGTTTTCCAGTAAAAAAAAATATAAAGAGCAGTCATCAGAAAAAGGGTTCAAGTGTTTCATCAAAAAACATACAGAGATTCCGGAGATTTGTCATCATCTGACTGCTGTGATGCTAAAGTAAGACTTTTCTATTTCTGAACCGTCATCACTCACTGGTGGAAAGAACGGCAAATTGCAAAATTCAGCCAGTTTTATAACAGATGTGGAATTTCAGCGGTAAAGCTTAATTTATTTTTCTAAAAGCTAAACATATTTGCTTATACTGGTCTCATTGTAATCCATCACATTTTTAAATTCAAATAAGTCAGATGTTAGTGAAATCATGCAGAAAATTGCTACTTACAGTTTTGATGGGCATAACTGGACCAGTGAGCTGAGTGGCCATCTTGAGTTCCTCCTCCTGAAAATATTAAAACAGTTAAAGTGTTAAATCAGTGTTTGACAGAAATCTCTATTTTTTGATATGGGATAAATGTACTTTTATGCTATACTGTTTTACAATAAACCGTTGAAAAAGCTATAGTTTTTATTTAAAATACTTTCTCCTACTGCCTTAACATCTTTGTGGAAAAAGTTTAAACAGACAAAACTGTTCATTTTAACAATCACTACTATATTCTGTCATGTCTTATTTCAAATGAACACTAATTTCATGTGACAACATGAAAGAGATACTTACAGTGCTGTCTCCCTTCTTAGGGGCAGAAGCCTTCCTGGGGAACAGGATGAGCTTGGAGCGGTACTCCTTCAGGCGCTGAACGTTTGCCTGAAGAGATTCTGTGGATCTGTTGCGACGACGGGAGTCAACAGAGATGCCAATAGTGCGGGCTGTTTTTTTGTGGATACCAGCAGCCTGTAAGGGGGAGCACAGCACATTCAGGCTTAAACATAAAAACCATCTAATTTGGTTTTCCATTTTGAGTAACGAAGCAGTTGAAAGCAGCCATCAGAAAAGGGGTTCAAAGTGTTCATCAAGGAAATACAGAGATTCCGGAGATTTGTCATCATCTGACTGCTGTGACCCTAAACACACTGGTTCTTGTATTTTAAGATGTCTGGCAACACTCACTGATGACATGCTGACCAAGTTACTTTATGTGGACAGTGCTCCATCTCAAACATCAAGTTCACATCGCAGTATTTACATGACACTCTTATTAACATTTGGCATTTACTAGGACAAACCTAGATTTAAGTATAGTTATGATCAGTATCTTGTATGCCAACTTTAATATACTGATATTTGTACAAGACTAATAATCAAAGTAATGCATTTTTTTGGTCACAAGAAGTAGAAATTAATGCTGAGAATAAAATTCAAAGACGCACTTCGTGTTTCCAATTAACTTTAATTCAAATTTTCTGCCACAACTTAAATAACATTTTTTGTGGTTAAATTCGAGACATTAATGCTGACATGATCTGAAGTTAGGAATAGTAACACACCTAATTCTACAAAACAACATCAGTTACAAACACCAACTTCTCTGTGAGCCTACTTCTTGTGAATGTTTTGAGGTGATGCAGTCAGTTAACCTTCCACCCACATCAGGCAAGTACATGGGAGGAAAGTCAAGGTACAACATTGGCAAGAACATCAAGCCTATGAGGAGCACTTTGTTTTCCTATACAGCTATTGAATTTTTGGTTGGGTGGGATGAATGATTCATCACAGAAAGATTGATCTTGTTCTGCCTAGCAGCCACAATAGTTGTCAATCGCATTTACGACAGGGAGTTACCTTAACCTAACATTAGGTTTCAAGGTCTCTCTCTTGCCGACATGCAAATAAATCTTGATTCCTGTGCCTTGTTTATTTTAAAGTCACTGAACAGGTCAATGTAAAACTGTATGATATTAAAATTAGGTATTTAAAAAGGTATTGTGGGTAAGTTCTCACACTGGCTTTAAGTCTGCCTCTGATAACCCTCAGTTTGAAGGTCTATGTAACCGTGCCCCTTAGTCCAAAAGAGGATCAGGATACCCCCCACACATGAATACAGTGACTGAGTAATCACAGTACACTCTTACAATATCAAACTACCTAAAAAGATAGAATACAGGACCTTGAATGATGTGGATCCACTAACATGATTCAGACTTCAAAATGCTACCATGCCACGTCAATGTGCATTTTGGTTACTGGAGAATTCAATTCTTTAGGACACAGTTTTCAAAAACTGCCTAGTTCTTTTTGGGATACAATTAAGAGAATGACATAGATTTAGACAAGTGAAAAGTATTACCTTGAGTTCCTCCAGGGTGAAGCCACGTCCAGCACGAACCTTGGTGTGATACCTGATTGTGGGACACCTGACCTGTGGCCTCAGTGGTCCAGCAACAGGACGAGGAGCAATACGACGGGCCTTGGCCTGACGAGCCTTTCGTCTAAGGAAAGAGGCATGTTACTCAAACTTATGTTTTCACTGCTTCTCAACATGACATTAAGCAAGACTAACCATTTTAAAAAGCTTTATGAAACAAAATGATAAGCATTGTGCTTTTAAAATTACATGACTGAGGCTTAAATAGATTAAGAATTTAGTGTAAACAAGACATGCAGTAGTTGGGCACTAAAAAAAGTCCAGAATCAGACTAAAGTTTGAAAGGTCTGCTGGGAGTGTTGTAACTACTACATTATGTTTGTTGTGAGGGTCTTATGGTGAGGAAAAGGCTACAACCTACAAAACATGTACAGCAACCATGCCATCTTAATCCTGGACTTGTATGATCCAAATTATACTTTGGATCTTTGAACTTTTAAGGCTCTAGGAGCCCTAAAAGTTTTCCCTAAACCCACTACCTTCCTCTATTTCAAAAGAATGCACCAAAAATTCATTTTTAACAGACTGGTATACAACAGTTAATGTGCTTAAAAAACATGGCATCCTAACATTGCAGTTTAGTAGCTAAAATATATTTTATTTGAGGACCTTAAGGCAGCAACAGCAAAATCATTGTACTACTAGTACCATTTACATTACCACTATTTCTAGTTCATTTAATTTAATGTCTAATCCCCAATAAACAGTGGCAAAACGTCATATTCACTGTCGAAACTACTTTTAAATAATTGACAGCCTTTCCGGCTTATTTTGTATCGATTTCCATCATAGTACTTGCAACACTGATTATACATTTTTAAACACACTTGCTTGAGACTCGTAACAGTGAAGCTAAACACACTGCCAACGCAGTGTCTGTACTCCTCACTCATGAAGCAAGTTAGCGGTATGTTGCTGAAGTTAGCATCTCTCCCTGGAACACCAGGCAATTCTTACCTGCGGATCTTTCTGGCTGGCTGGTTAAACCAGGTGCGCACTCTTTTCTGCCAGTCCTTGTGGAAGTGAGGGTTCAGAATCATTCCATTCCGGCTGGGGGCCATGGCTGCCTACTTCCCTGCAACACAGCATGGCACAGGGACGTGAGCAGACTGTCATGCCGGCACACAGCTACATCTGGATAAGCTAACTAGGCTATTAGCTATTTTGATTGACAAACCCCGTTACCGAGATGCTACATGCCGTAATTTGCCGTCTGTACTATTTCGAAATACGTCGCGTATGCTCATTTGTATTGTAAGACATATTAATAAAATGTATTGCTACAAAAAGTGGTCGTTAACAGCAATGCTGACACACAAACACCACTTGACCGAGCAACGCCACTAAAACAGAGGATATTCTGCATTTCTAGGAATAAATCTATAACAATAATCACCTTATTTCGAAGGTATCGAAACACTCTATTTCACTCTACAAGACAAACTGACGAACACTAGTATAAAACTAAGGATTAAAACAGATTATTCTGAAATATGTAGAGAATCATTTCTCATACCTACGAGGGAGGAAAATGGCCGAAAGGAAAAAGGAAGTAGCAAAGCGGTGGATTGTGGGATATGTGACAACCAGCCAATGAAAGAACAAATGTGCTATCAAAGAGTATTTAAAGGAGCATTGCCCTCTCTACAGAAAGACTCGAAAAACTGAACAACAATGACGTAGAATATAAATATCTCACATTATTCAATGTAATAATTTATTTTGTTTATGTAGATCAGCTTTAGGATATACACTAAGAAAATATACACCACACAAATATCTACTAACTTATGAAAACAAGGGAAAAGATCATTTAAGCAAAACCGGAAGTAATAACAGTCCCATCTCAATTCAGTTTTTTTATATAGCGCCAAATCACAACAAAAATAATTTAAGGGGCATTACATTGTGAGGTTAAGATCATACACAATTATATGGAATATATACATTGTTAAATCCTTTCAGTTGCAGCAGCTTTGTCTAAATACAGGAAAACTTATAATGTTTTTGTGTTATCACTATATAATATAATATAATATAATATAAATATTCTGTCTTGTCTAACTATAATAGTTGGTTACCTAACTGCTGAGATTTAGTAACTGTCCAAAAAAACTATGGACACTAACAATGTCACCAAAAACGGAACTAAATATCTATCTCAAAAGGTGACTGTGTGTTATTATTAACTTTATTGTTTTAAATATATGTTTGCATTTGATAAATTTTTTGCAAGATAATATTAGAATCATTTAATGTCAGATTTTGTGTAAATGTAAGATTATTGCTCTGGCCACTAGATGTAGGTTGTCATATATGAATATTTCTTGACTTTTTGTCATGAATCAGTAAGAGGTTTGTTCACATCTTGTTAAACCTCCAAACGATGAACCAAATAATTATGCACGTAGCCATGCATTACATGCATCATTGTTGATTGTGATTAACAAAAATGATTATGCACAGGACTGTCTATGTGCTGTAAAGCTGAGTGAACAGCCAGACTAGTCTCTCAAAATTAAAATATTCCTTCTCATGTTTGAATATTGAATCTGATATAACTCATTACGTATTATACAAATGATTTAATAAAAATGTGGTCTGCATGTGATGAAAATCACAAATTACAACTCTAATTTTCTATTAGTAGTTTTTTGTTCAGTGACTGATTTTAAAACCACTGTTTCATTAATCATTTATCACCGAGCTTCTGCAATCTCTGCCTATCTTCACCTGAGGCCAAAGGTGAGGAGAACTGTTAGCAAAAAGAAGCAGTGTGCCCTGTCAGCACAGTCACATATACTACTATCTGCATGTGGGCATGTAGACAGTAGTTCATATGTGATCTAGTACTTACTTTCTTTTTACTAGATTCTAGTGTCGTCAGTGATCATGTTAACACAACCATTTTTGAGGGTTTACTTTTGTTGGCAAGAACGCCATAATGTAATTAATAACACGTGAGCAAAAGATTGAGTTGTAAAAAAATCACTAGGAATCAATTCAAACTGTATGACCACATTTTATTAAATATATGTGACAAAGCGCTTACAATCATTTTCCACTCATTGACCACTTCTGTGCATACTTAAAAATGGAGCAAAGCACCAGAAACAGGATCCAGTAATACTGATATACTTTGAAATTAAGAGCCCTTCAGGTTTGCTGGTGGCCAAAACTAATTCTAACCTTCTATGTGGAAATTTTTACTGCGTATTTAAATTGTTTTGTGATAGTACAGTATCAAAACAAATTCCACAGATTAAAAAGAGTATCACACAAAATCTTAAAAACCCTGTCAACTATTCTTTGCTTGAAATTACATTACAAAACAGCACAGTGAGTTTACTGATTTACTCTTCAAGTGACTTGATATATTTATCATACGAAGCTTGATCCATGAGACTATCAAGTTCTTCTGGCTTTTCGATTGTCATCTTGATTAACCACCCTGAAATGTAAGAATTTAAAAAGCCAAACATTATACATTTTCAAGAACAGGCTTCTGAATTCTTCTCGTTTGGCAACAACTAAACTGGAAATGTAACAATGGAAATGACATGACTGCGATTGTGAGACGTTTACCCTCTGCATAGCAGGCTTTATTCACAAGTCCAGAATTCTGCGCCAGCTCTGTGTTGATTTCAGTCACTTCTCCTGTCAATGGTGAGTATAGTTCACTGGCAGCCTTTACGCTTTCTAAAGCACCAAACTCCTCTACGATGCATACAGAGAGACAACATCACAGATGATACAACTATATGCAAAAGTTTTTATTTTTTTAAGTTCATGAAATGAAAAGCTATCAAAAGATCATTTCAAAGTGCAGATTTCTGCAGGGGCTGAATGTAGTTCAATTAATCAATAAAACACACAATTTGCCCCGAGGTGCCCAAACCTCTGCATTCAGCCATACTTTTTTTTCTCACTACTGGACTCGACTGCTTAACAAAACGTTGCAGTGTATTCCAGGCTCTTACCCAGTTGTTCAAGTCTTTGGCCAACGTCTGGGAGTCCACAGTATACCACGTCACCTAATGCATCCTGAAATGATAGAACCTTATGCATTTTAACATACATATACACGGGAGAAATTTGTAAAATCAGTAATGTAATGTTATGCAGAATTCAATCCTGGGTTTTCACCAATAAGGCTGCTAATCATCCATACTGGTTACTGTCAATGAATCCCATGAAAAGTTCAAAAACGATGTATTAGTCTGTCTTCTCAGACTCCCCCAGCCTGCCTGTGGCTCCACATTTCAAGCTTTTTTGTTCCCAAAGATCTAATTCTTTGAAAACGAGCCAAAGTAATGTACAGTATATATTTCTATTTTAAAATGGCTCTGCAGTGTACTGGGGTATGTGTGCACACCTGAATTTTTTTGATACATTTACTGCATCGCCAAGTTTTGTAAGTTGATGGTTTTAAATAATTTAACTTCAGACCTTTCAGCATCTTTGCAGCCACTACAAGCATTGGATTTGGGCAGTTTATTAAATCCTTCCTGGCTGATCCTCAGCCTGTCAGGCAGGCATTTCTGTCACATACTGGCCCAGATAACTGGCAAATGGCACTAATAGCATTGTCTTCTACCAGTCTGTCTCTGGTGTACAGTGAAGATTGTGAAGGCCTTTGACTCAGGTGTGAAGTTATGACGATGGGAGCTGCACTTGAGATGCAGCTTGCTGAATATCTCACTCAGGCCTTGTCGTAGTTCATCCACTACCGAAGTTGATTATCCGCCTCTGATGATGGCTTTGTTCTCTCTTCTCATATCCAGACTCATTCTTATATCATCCTCAAATGGTCTTGGAGCTACAACTCCTGAGTTCACCCATCTGTGGTTCTTTTTCTATAATGATGTCCATGCTTAGTTTGTGATTTCTTTTTATTTCAGCAGCCCCCTCAGGTAAAATGGTGCACTTCTTAGGTGATATGTCTCAGGGGTCACACTCTAATCAGTGTGCAAATTTAACTGCTTGGTGGCACACTACAGGTATGCCGTACCTGTAGTATCCACTGTACTTGTGAATTGGAAGGATGAACCATTTAGTCTCACACAATATATACAAGTATATCATACAAATTAAATACTGACTTGACAATTTTTGCAAGTTAAGTAAATGTAAAAGTGTAATCATGAAACAGCACACAGACAGTAGTCTTCTCCAGCCTGACAGTCCTTATGTCTTTGAGCATTTGGTATAAATGCAGCATGTGCAAAATATAAGTGATAAAGTCCACACACTGCTCTGAAGTAAACACATCCCCACTTATGGCAGGCCTGTCAGATTACCTGTCATAGCTCAACATATGGAAACAGCAATAATATATCTTTCTCTGAAAGCAGCATTCAAGTCAAAGATAACAGACATCTGCCTTTCTTCAAAGCTTTGAACCTTCACAGGTAAGCAGGTGCCTGGCAGGAATTGATTGTCTCAAACAATAGTCATAAAAAAGTAAATTAGATTGATAAAGTACAGTTGCTGCAGGTGAGGACAAAGTGCAGTACTGAACTGCACACTACACTACAATGTATTAGCATATCGCCATTTTTAGTTTTCCATTTGTACATTTCTAAACCAAATGTAACATAAATCAATGAGCAGCACACAGACAGACCCAACAACCTACCTGAGCGTAACTGCTGATACCAACTGTGCCAATTCCACCCTCTACGCGCACCCACTCGTGTTTATCTGTGAACTTTAGGGCTGCGGAGAGAACAAGGGAATAAGTTCGTTTGGATGAATCAGTGTGTGTAAACAACATGAAACTGTGATTCAATATGACCCATGATGAAGAAAAAGAAACTTTGGTGCTTGTGGAATGAATCCCACCAAAACTCAAAGCAAATCATTTATATGTCCAAAGAACAACTTACTGCTGAAGAGTGGACTCTTTCTTACACAACACAGGTACACAACCTCAAAAAAGTAAATGTTGAAATTAGATCATTTCTGCAAGTGCAGTTTTGAATCCTGGCCATCAGTGTTGGACAGAGAGAAGGCAAAAAAAAGAAGACTGGTGTCTGAGTCAGATCTGCAACCGAGTCTTTTGATTCAAAGCTCATGCTGTCATCTTTACAATCCCCTGAGGGAACAACCGCAATGCCTCAACAATTCCCAGTGTTTGCATCAGACCATGCAGAAAAATACAGGTTTGAACCAGATTGTGAATTGAGCAAGACGCAGATGCGTGAGAGCAGATCAGTACCCAGAGCTGAACATTCCTGCTGTAACTGGCTGAAAAAAAGTGTTTTTCATTTCTGTGGTTATTAAGTTTGGTGAGTGCCTTAAAAAAGGCTTTCCACATTTCACAGGGCGAGTTTTGCCAGGCTTAATAATAAACGGTTTGCATATGCAAATACACCTATACATGAAATACATCAGTCCAGAGCGATTTATAGGTGCTTAAAACAGGGCTGCTAGTTTTTTGCACGAACATAGTTGTAGTCTATTTAAAAAGCCAAGTCAAGTTAAAAAACAAACTTTCAGCAGCCCTCAGTGCTTCCGCTGTGGGAAAGTGACAAACTGCGTGGGGTTTTTCGCCCATTGCGCACAGACACACACACACACACAGACAGGAACGTGTGTCCAGTCCGCATGTAGTGTGTAACATTACAGCTCATTTGCACAGCCGTATTAACGTTTTGTTGTTGTTTTTTATTGTTCATTTTATTTGTTTTTTACCTGTGGACAGGGTCGAGGTCATGCTCAGAGTCCGCGGACAGCCGCTCCTCCACAGCAGCCGAGTCTCCGCAACCTGCGCTGCTGACGAGAGCTGCGGCAGCCTGGGCGGAAAGTTTGCGGAGAGGCACCGCAGCGCTGCTCTCATCGCCATCTTCACTCACTGTGTGTCGACTTTTTAATCCAGTGCACATACACTGGACGGCGGGAGCGCGCACCATCCCATTGTTCGCGAGCTCCCGCCGGGAGAAGGGGAGAGGGTGGGAGGAGGTGGGGGGAGAGAGCGATGGAGGGAGGAAGGGGCAAGTTCAGGTTGAGTTCTAAAACGAGTGCGGCCGGTTCCGAAATGTAATATTGACTAAAATGTCTTTATTACACTTATTTTATAATATGTAACATGCAAATGATATGTTGAGCGTATAAAATCTGTAAAGTGTGTGTAGAATGAAATATGATAATACATTTGGAAAGTAGTGAGGTGGAAGTAGGAGCAGATGCAGAAAATAAAACAACTAAAGTAAAACTAAGTGGTACGTTAAATACTAATTTAAGTAGCAAGAAACTTTATTTTTTCCTCTTTTACTAATGAATGAATTTATAAATATTAATAATACATGTTTATTTGTTTGAACTCTGCTGAAGCATTGAAAAGTGAGGTTTTCAGTAGATTGTTTTCATTTTTGAGGTAGTTATAGGAAAAACAGTTTGTACTGAGCCGTTGGACGAGCTGGTCATCCAGCTGTTGCTGACTCTCATCCAGCTGAGGAGCTCCACTGGTGCACAGCTGGACCAGCAACAACTGCTGATGCTCTGTGACTCCGGAGACACGGTCTCTCCCCTCCTCATCATTTTTTCTGTTTTTTGAGAGGAGGTGAAAACTGCTGATAACAGCTCCCTGCAACAGAACCCACTGACTGCTTTCAGCACTCAGAGGTTGAAACCACGGTGAAAGAATCCACCGTCAGCGGTGCCCTGATGGAACTTCAGAGGTTCTGTGAAAATAGGAATTTATACACAGCAGCAGAAGAACCAGGCCTCTTTTCACAAACACATTTGTGGAGCATAGCCACCTGTTGCTGCAAAGGGAGGCTATTTATGCTTCTCCAAAACATCAAACTCCTCAAGGGTCTCAAGCAAAAAAACTCAAACTGAGCCAGCAATCCTGCCAGCTCTATCAGGCTTCTTTAAAAAGCCAAAAAAGGTCAAAAATAAACCCTTAATGTGTTGACAACATTTCACCCTTCGGAGTAATAAATTATGTCAGTTTGAGAGGTGAGAAAGATTAAATGTTTGTTGCACTGCAATGGGTGGACAAAAAAGACAGAAACTGTCAAAATGTTCAATCTTTTGAGGTCAAATGCGTTATGTCTCCATAACTGAATATACTGAATCTATTTTTATTTTACCATCATTTTTAACATTCAGAATTCTAGTGAAACAAACCCAGTAGTGGCACTCCATACAACTTAAGCTTGTCTAAAGAGCCATAAAGAACTCCAGTTTCTAAAATAATGTGTGAAAAAGTTGAAAACACTGATCAGCCACAGCATTAGAACTACTCCCTTACCAATTTTCTAAAATTTAAGCTGTGATTTGTTTTGATTTCAGACTGTGCTCAAAAACATGAAACCTGGACTTGATTGGCTTTCTCTTATCAGCAGAGTTGAAACGGTTGAGATGCATCAATTAAATTAAATGTTGAATGATCTTGGGTTTTTTCCTTTGAACTGATGTGATTCATTTGTGTATGGTCTATTGGTGGGATTAGGTAAATTGGTGCCCAAGTTTCATTTTACTGGGTGCAAGATGTGAGTCAGGAGGCAAATGTTGTGGTGGATAGAGGTCAGACTTTAATGAAACTTAAATGCTAACCATGATGGCGCGCTGTCAGAACAGTACATTGCAGCACACCTGCAGACTCGTCATATTGCCCATGCTGAAGCCTGTGCACTAGAAAGTTACAACCACCAGGTGGTGGTGTATAATCTTTCAGGAGGTTAGGGAGTGCTTAGACTCTTAAAATACATGAAATGAATCATTTCAGCACCATAAACATTACAAGAGAAAGAACAATACAGATTCATATGCATTTTATTCAGACATTAAAGTTCTTGGCAGAGAAATATGGAATTTGTGGAGTCAAAAATCTCAGACAAGAAATCAAACTTGGTAAAAACTTACAAATATACTGAGAACACTTAACATTTTAGAGGTGCTTGTATTCTGTATTCGGTAACCAGAATCAAGCACACCTTAATGTATCTCAAAGTATATTCAAAATATTTCATCCAAGTCTGCATACAACAGATCACAGATGGCTTCCTGATCAAACACTAGTCATTTAAAGTCTGGATGACTATGTGCACTATAACATAACAACTTATGGAGGATGCAGCAAATAGGACTGAAAAAGTGAGAAATACAAAAGAAAACATAATTGACATTGTTTACCAGTCACTTGTGTAAATGAGAAAAAATGATTTCCCTTAATATTAAGAATCAAACCTCTGACAAACTAACATTGATAAAATACAAACCCTGCAGACTCCACTGATGAACACAGTGAGGTAAAGGTTCCTACTTCATACTGACTGCTGCATAGATCTGACAGCAGTACAGCTCAGCAGTTGTGTCATTAGACGGAGGTACCCTCTGTGGGCATTGCTGTCTTATTGTCATCAGGCTTCATTGCCGGGAAAAGCAACACCTCCTGTGAAAGTACAACAGTAAACTGTCAGTTGAAGGTTTTCTCTTACAGCATGAAAGTAAAAGGAGACCAGCAGTTCTTTCTTGACATAATATCTCTTGTCAAGAGAGATTTGTTCTTTATCTACTGTATCTTTGATCCTGTGGTATTTCAGTGTGAACACAGCCTGAAGGCCTTGAGAGGACAATGTATTCAAGTCACACATACTAGTAGTAACAATCAGTTGAAAAACAAGAAAACTAATGCACCTTGCATCAGGATTCACGCAATTTTACCTTGATGTTGTTGGAGTCAGTCAGGAACATTGTGAGACGATCAATGCCCATTCCCCAGCCTGCAGTTGGTGGCAGACCATATTCCAGCGCTGTGCAGAAGGTCTCATCAATGAACATGGCTTCATCATCACCCTCAGCTTTGGCCTGAAAAAGATCCAGCTCAAGTTAGTAACAACCATGGATACGCAACGCACACTGCAACCGTATAGACTCTGAAGCTTCAGATAACGGGACAATGTACCAAGGTGGAGGAAAAAACAGGATTTAGACTTCAAACCCACCTTGGCTTGCTGCTCAAAAAGCTCCTTCTGTCTAACTGGATCATTCAATTCAGTGTAAGCATTGCAGATTTCCTTCTTCATCACAAAGAGCTCAAATCGCTCAGTTAGGCCTTTCTTTGATCTGTGCCTGTAGCAATACAGATGGTGTCAGTATGTAGTGAGCAACGAATATTTAAATGGAAAATATGAAGGTTATACAAGGTGTTTCTCACCATTTTGCCAAAGGGCTCATGATTTGAGGGTGATCACAGATGAATGTTGGGTTGATACAGGTGACCTCAAGGAAGTCTCCAACCAACTGTGGGGAAAAAAGTAATTAGTAAAGGCTTAAAAGTGGAAAATGTAGAAAAACATAAACTGTGTAAAAAACTGTGATATTCATCAATAAACCAGCACCTTGTCAAGTAGTCGGGCAGTGGTTCTGGGCGGAGGACATTCAACTCCTTTCTGCAAACACAGGTCGTCGAAGAATTTACGAGTCTCTGAGGACAAAAATGCGAAGATGAAACAATAACAATTGGCAAAGTATTACTGAGCTATTGTTTATAGCATGAACAAGTAAATAAAAAAAAAAATCCCTTTATTTGTGAATGAGGCAATGAGAGAAAGATGCATACAGCATGTCACAGGCACAATGTTGATCACACATAAAATCTCTGCATAGTTCTATACATTCTTACCATCACTGTCGTAGCTGTCAGTAGGAGGAAATTTGACTCCCATCAACTTCTCCAGGTCGTGTGTCATGCTCACTCTTCTGAATGGTGGAGTGAAGTCAATCTCATAGGCCTGTCCCTCCGGACCATCAGGGTGATAAGTCACCTTGTACCCTCCAGTGACGTGCTTCACCATTCCTGAAGCAAAGAGGAGACCAGTGAGTTGAGGTGAACTGTTTTTCTATTTGTTCAGTGTACATTTTTTCTATATAGGCCCGGCATCTGACAAGTGACAAAACAGAAGACATGGAGAGTCTTCAATGGAGATCCAAATACCAATTGACAATCAATCATTCAATTGATTGATCAATCATTATTCAGAGGTCTGCTGTTGCTTCTTTCACAGACCCTTAATTTGTGATTGACACCTTTGATCTTATTAAATGTCATCTGCTGCGATGCTCATGTTAAAGAAGTGACACCTGAACTCTACATTGGATTCCTTCCTTCGACTGAGTTGCAGAGACTGCACTTCCTCTCAGATTTTGCACAGCTCCAACTACTTCAACCAGTCAAGACCTTTGCTTTGTGCATGTTTGAGGTTAAGATTTAATTATTACAATTGTCCTGCTGAAGTAGATTTTTTTGCAATCTGAGAACCAGGTGGAGAGAAATGAGATGAATGAGTAATGTCACCTGAGAATACGATAGTTATGGCACATTGTATGTAAATACGCTAAAAGATAAGCATTAAAAAGTGTCATCTCACATGCAGGGCATATGAAACACCTTGTGTAACCCTCATATTTTTCAATTAAAAACTTGTTACTCACTACATACTGACACCATCTGTATTGTTACAGAGCAAAGACTTTATTCTCTTGACATGTACTCCTACATTTTCATCAGCCATCAATTGCCCCTCATCCTCTGTACCTTGTTTCACTGAATGTGTCTATGAGAGGGGCATTCAGGGGTCATACTGAGTGTAGGTCAATTGTGTAACAAGCTAAATGGTCGATAGTAAAGACAGAAGCTGTAAGCCGCCACCCTCAAACCCTGTCAACTAAACAACTCTAGACATTAGAGAAATGAAAGTGAAGTAGTTTGTTTTTAGGGACTGAGAACACGAACTAGTTCATTTTAATATTTTAATCTTCTAAGCTCTTTTTAAATCTGACCTTGAACAACACTTTTCACAGCATGAACCACAATAGCTGTAGTTTACATGGTAGGGCTGTCAAACAGGATTTTAAAAGGTTACTGTAAGAAAGTGAATCTTCTTAACAAGACTGCTAGATACTTTTTCTGTTCACACAAATCACATGTGTTATTAACTATTTTGGAGATGGAAATGCTGTCAGCTTTTTATGTTACACTAACAGTTTGTTATCCTTTCTATAACCTGATAACTACTGTACAAAACAAATAGTGAAGCAACTGTGAAATTTAGGTGAATTAATGATTTGTAAACATTTTAAGTTATTATAGTGATAAAGTTTTCCATGTGGAAGAGTTTTACTGGCCATCATGAGGACCTATACAATAACCACCTGCAGTTATGTAGCACCACACTGACACATATTTAAATTGTAATCTAGTTTGTTTCAGTGTTGTAGTTCCTGTTAGACAGGTACTACAACATTGTTCTTTAGTCTTCTCATTGGAACTGTAAATGTGAGAAAACAAATTTTACTAATCACAGGAACACATTTACCTGTCTTCTAATTAAAAATGCAGAGGTCTGTTAATTTTCAGTAGAAAGTGTAGAATCATTAAACAAAGGAACAAATGTGACGTGCATAACATGAACACACAAGTTTCTGTGGTTATTCTGCAACAGTCTGGTGGTTGTTGCACCAGTGGATCTGCTGAGCATTTTTTCAACAGTGCATCATTACTTCAGTTACTGTGCACAGATGAAACAGTTACCTGCTGCCTTCAGTTGACTTTAAGAAGGGTCACCAGTGCAAATGATGCACCGTCAATATAGGTTACTTACTGTCATGTATTACTCTTTAATCCTTATTCTGGCTAGCTGGCTGCCATTAACACTGTAACAGCAATACAACTTTTGTCTACACAATCATCTATATCAAGACAAGCAAAATGTGACTAATGAGCTTTGTTGAATTGTGTGTCCTCAAGTAAATTGGACAAGCAAGCAACAGACTGTGCCAACACTTGTTTTTGGCACCAGTGGACTGACACCGTCACACCCTCTACCACCACACGTTTCACTCAGGTACACAGTGAGTCCCCACGCTGGCATGGTCCAGCCATAACAGTTTGTGAAATGTTTTGGCTGCATTCATTACCAACACAGAAAAGGAAACCTGTGTGTTTTCTCTTACCTGCGAGTAGTTTCTCTGTGATTTCCATCAAGTCATGGTAATCTGCATATGCCATGTAGAATTCACAGGTGGTGAACTCTGGATTATGAGTGAGGTCAATGCCTTCATTCCTGAACTGACGGCCGATCTCATAAACTCTATCAATTCCACCAACCACAAGCATCTGTGAGAAACATATAATGTACAATGTAAATATTTAGATATTTGAGAAAAATTGATCTTTAAAAAAATAAGCTATTTCAGTCAAACCTTTAAGAGAAGTTGAGTATATTATATATTAGTGTATTTCTGTACAACATATTTATAGGCTTGATATGAAAGGGATACAGCCAATTTACCATTTATTGCTTCTAGAAACAATTGATAATTCAGAAGGATGACTGTAGGGAGATGGGTGATTCTAGAAAAGCATGTTACCTTATGGTAGAGCTCAGGAGCAATCCTCATGTACAGTTTCATATCCAGCTCATTGTGATAAGTAACAAATGGACGGGCCACTGCTCCACCAGGAATAATGTTCATCATCGGTGTCTCAATCTAAAGTATGTGCATGATGAAGCAAAGCAATATTATAACAACATGTGCAAACCATTAGACTGTTCCTTTATAAAAAAATATATTTGTTTAACTAAACATTTTCCTTAAATAAAGACAAACTACAAGCACACTTCAACTGCTCTCATGTCTCAATTTGATACAGATACCAATTCTTACCTCCAAAAATCCCAGCCCATCCAGGAAGCTGCGGATGTATGTGATTATTTTAGAGCGGGTTATAAACTTCTGCCTCACATAGTCATTGAGAATCAGATCCAAGTAGCGCTGGCGGTATCGTGTTTCCTTTGGGAGAAAAGAAGAAGACAGTGGTGTAAAAGAAATGCTTTAACATTTGTTACAACATTGCTTAAACACTGAAGCTTTCTCACTTCTTCTTCTTCAGTTTTATATATATATATATATGCAGGAAAAGAGCCATCTAGTTAACTTATCGCGTATGTTGTCATTCTCTCAGAGAAGTTTTAAAAAATGGGTGGTTAAATATACTTCAGTCAATAATATACTTGCGTGGCCCAATCAAGTAAAGTCTAAGTGAGGAGACCGCTGTACTTCTCATCTTTTCAAAACAGCATTGCTTAAAAATGTAGGATATCATTAGGTCTATCTAAGAGAGAATGGTGCAGGACTTCTCAGTAAATGAAAAATATAATCATTGTGGTCTTTACCTTGTCTTTGAGGCCAAAGTGGAGGTGGGGCAGCATGTGTAAACATGGTGACAGTAGGGTCATCTCAACGGGAATGATGCTCAGCTCTCCTTTCTTTGTCTTTCCTGGGTTCCCATGCACGCCGATGATGTCACCGCGACGCAGTTTGTTGTTGATGGCCACAAAGGCCTCCTCCGACTTGTAGTTTCTGACATAGTTAAGATTGGTTGTTGTAAGTTGAAATTCTTAAAGATCTGCCATCTCATTTTGTGTACTGAAGTACATGGTTATGACACTGTACCTTGAGTTTGCCATAACTTGCAACTTGACACCTTCACCTCGCAGGTCATAGAAAAGCAACTTGGCACCAGACGCCCTCTTGGCATGGACACGGCCTGCCAAAAATTTCTGAAGTTTAACAGGAGATCTACAGCAGGATTACATATTATAGATCAAAATGAGTTAAAACCATAAAATATTGCTGCTACCTGACACATTGAGAACAACATCTGTCAGATGGTCCCCAGGCTGTAGATGATTGTATTTCTCAATGAACTCTGTTAGTGACAAATCCACATGATACTTGTGTGGGTATGGGTCCTCAGCTGTGCCCTTCAGTTCCTGAATGGCTTGGGTACGGATCTTGAAGTATTGCTATAACAGAGGGAAACAAAACATTGTATTTATACAAGACAACCAAAATATTTAGAGTATAAATATAATAATGCACAAAGAGTAACATGACAAACAAAAATCTCACATTTGGGTCAAGCGTCTCATCCAACTCAGATGCATTTAGCACTTGCTGGTCATTGGATTCACTCTTTTGCTCCTGCTGCTCTTTGAGCTTGGCATCTTTCTCGCTTGCCTTCTTCTCAGCTTTCATTCGTCTCTTCAGCTCACTTATAAGAAAGAATAGTGGACTCAAGCATGAACCATAGGTCAAAGTTTGCTGCTAAAGAGGCAACTACAATTGAAACTTAACATATGTTCAAAGTGTTAAACCCAAACATTCAAGTTCCCACATTTGCTCTGATGACAAAAGGTTGGTTGTTTTTCGCACTGCAAAGGAAAAGCCACCAACCTTTTGTCACCTCTCCAACGGTTCCCATACATTTGAGCTGGGGCTGCAGCTGTACATGGGGGGGCATATTTTAACCACTGCCCCCTGAACCCAAAGGCTTGGTACAGCTGCTGCCTGGCTGCCCTGACCAGACACTGCATGCTGAGCTATTCCAGTCAGCAGACAGACCTGAGAAAATAGACATATATACAAAGACAGTGCACAGGATATGATAAAGGCTGTCTTTGGCTGTCCAGGAAAAATAAAACACCACGGAGTTGATAAATCTCTAGTAGCCTGCACCAAGACTTATTGATGTCTATCACAATAAGAAACAGAATTAAGCGTGAAGGTCGATTCGTAAAGAAAAGTGAAGACGAACGACAGAAAAAGCAGTTAGCACAACGTAACAACTATTTGCTTCTTATATACGCCTGAAGCATTTCCTAAAAAAGCAGTTATCTGCTTCTGTAAAACATCACAATCAAAAATACCATACGTTATAACTAATATCGACCTAAGGAAACCAAAAGTATGAACGACCATTGGTGACAGACGCCGATTTGATTGCATTTTGGATGTTGCAGTTCTACTGACTGGTCAAACGAACTATGCCGATCATAACAAAGACTACAACTACCAGAGACACTAACGAACTGAATTCTGGGATATGGAGGCCTTTAGGGAGCCATATGGAACCCTCACTTCACTATCACCCTATGTGCTGATGTATCATTTAGTAATATTGCATAGCTAAAAATAAACGGCAATAACTGTTGAAACAACTAACTGTTCGAAGAAAATAACAACTTATAAACGTTTGAGGACGGTTTAAATGGCATGGGAGAAATGAACAAGCTCACTTTTTGCTGAGTTTCTCTCCCTCCGCCGCTGTCACGTCGGCCATGTTCTTGATGCAGCGCTCGAAAAGATCAACTAACGCGCACGCGCCAAAGAAACGCGAGATCTCCATGGTGCGTTTGAGTGACTGTCGGAAATTCGCACGTCGATAAAGACGGTGGAGAATGCTTAAACTTTACTCTAAGACTTACTGCAATTTTAAAATAACCTCAAAGCAACACAAGTGACAAACAGCTACTGTGAGAGCACAGCTTTCTGCTGGTTGATCCCTTAGGCTGCAGTTTCCCCTACGGCCATATAAATAATTTCAACTGACCCTTGTTAGTATTTTCCCAACCCAATGATGCAACATCTACCTACTATAAGCAGGCACTGGCACTGCAGGAATTTTCTGTACTCATGACTGGTTTTATTCTCATTCTAAATTACATTTGTGAGCAATATTTGTGTACTTACAAACTTGCCTAATTATAAACAGATTTCTAAACTAGAGCAAAGAATAATTCAGCGGGAAGTTTTGACATAACAGTAGTACTAATCTAAGTTTGAGCAGTTTGACAGATATGACACCTTTGAATTTACAGCTACATAACTAAACTACACTCTAATAGTCTAAGCTTATGTTATCTCATGTTTTCTTTGATTTTTAACCTGTCTTCAGCAAAGACACTGACTTAAATAAAAAAGTATCAGGTGACACTCCCGAAAAATGTCCTGTTGAATTTCGTGCCAAAACTAATTGCCAGAATTCTGTGACTTTTACTGCGGCCATTTCCCATTAAAACGAGTATCTTTTAAAAATAAAGAATGGTAAACAATGTGCAATGAAGCATCATAACAATGTTTTGCTATTCGAGATCCTCATCTTGCAGTCAAGTACTCTGGTGCAGTAGCTTACACAAAGAACATAAAATAAAGGTTTAAAGGCCCATTTGAAGCATATATGTTTAATATAGATAGCAGCAAGTTTACATAAATGTATTTGCAAGAGAATAAAAATGTCCCAACAAAAGCCAAATATACAGTTTTTTATAGTTGTTTTTTTTCGCCCATAGACGATTATTTGACAGTTGTTCAGATGGTTAGAAACAAGAATGCAAATTTCCCCTTTTGCTTTTTCCAGGAATAAAAAACGAGTTTACTAGAACAATGGTTCACCTGTGTTAGAGTAAGAAATTACAAAGATGTTCCAGAAGTGGATTTGAAAAAAATTAATTATGGATAAATTACCTTAAATGTTGATGTTTTCAGGAATTTTTTTACACTTTCTCTTAGAGGATAAAACTAATACTATAGCAGACTGAGTTGTATTAGTCTGAATAAGAAGGAACACAAAGAACCGTACGACATCCTGGTAACTCAAGAGGTCTGAGGGAGAAATCAGAACAAATATGAACCACTGCACCAGTAAACAGTAAGTCTGGATTTCATGCAAGAAGGGAAAATGACTGACAAACAATTAGTGATCTCTGTCTAACCACACACATCTGAGATGGTTTCTGAGAAGATTTACATTTTAACTACATAAAACATTTAAAATCACTTTCAGGTGGCACAGAAAAATCTCAATGCGCAACATAATGATATACAGACATAGACATCTATTTTGGTTTCTCCTTTATGTTGAAAATGGGAGTGGCTATATAGAAAAATATATATTCAAAAACAAACAGATCTACATTTACAGTATATTAGCTGCATAGCAGTTTCAGAGAGAATTTGTCTGCATCTATGTTGTAACATAAATGCAACAGATAGTACAAACAAGTTAGACGCATGAGAGAAATTGCACAACACATTTATCTGGTCACTGTTGTCATTTAAAGCATTTAAAGCACATTTAAAGTCTCATGGCTTAAAACATTCAAATTAATGAGGTGTTAAACAGTTAATAATGGTAAAACATCAATCTGCCAGATCCTACAACATCTCAAGGCACACGAACAGTATTTGCTAGTGTCTAAAGTGCCATTTTAAGAAAAATGTTTAAACGTGATAGCAGACTTTGTTGATATTAAAATAACTGGTAATGTGAAAATAAACCGCATCTTGTTCTAAGAAACAGAATAACCTAGAGGCTGTAGCATCTTGAAAAAAATGAGAACTTTACGTTTTTCAACATCTCCCCTCTATTCCACATAATTAGTAACTGTATAATAAGTCACACCCCTACACATTTCTGATCTCCAGTTACACTGTAAATACACAAATGAGGAAACTGCAATTCAAAAAAAGTAATTACCTCCCCTTTATGTGTATAAACGAATATTCAGGATCCAAGTGAGACATTTGCACAATTAGTACTATATTCACAGTAAAATACTGTAATCTGGTCCTATTTCAAGGATTTTTTTCACAGTAAAAATTTTTTGGTCAAAAGGGACTATAGGGGCAACATGTTATATTTACATTAGTTTAGGTGCATTTTGATTATTAATTAATCATGTACACCTTCCAAGAGTAGAACTATGCACATAAATGCATTATGCATAATTATTGCTTACTTATTGCATTATTGTTATTGTCACAAGGTGCCAGTTACAGTATTAGCAGACGAAGGGGCCAAACACATTGCTGTCATCAATACAATGAATACTATGATTATAGAAAAGAATTTAGATAGTTACCAAGACACAAATAAATTAGATGTGCTTCTTTGATAAGAGGCAGAAACATTACACCAATACAAAAAGACTCTTTCTAAACTTTCTGAAACAAACATAAAGAAATAAAATCATAAATAAGGAACACTGGAAGTCCTAGTTCTTCAATTTCACAAGTTGAAGAAAGCCAATCATAGATAGCTCCTTTCTCCAAAGTCAGGTTTCCTTCAGGAGTGGAGCCACAAAAACCACTCAAACTGCACAACCGACATTGGTCAAGTTTACACACTGTAGTCTCTGATAAAACAACAGCTGTTTCAGATTTTAAAGTATAGAAAATGTAACTGCGTTTATGTATTTCTAGCAAACTGTACAAGGAAAACAAGACGATAACTGAGGCATTAAACAGAGCTAATTCTTTTATCATAAGAGACCAGCCCCTTGTTCATGCATACACTGACAGAGAAATGAAACATGACACTAACATGTTTTTCCTAAAACACGACAAACAGAAAAAAACCTGTGGCAGCAATATATTATAAAAAAATCTACATATTTTGGTGGTAAAATTATGATGTTTGTCTTGAACTTAAACTGCAGGTCAGAAAAAAAGAAAATAAAAGCTAATGAGCCATAAAACTGGCCTTTCATCAGGATTAATGCAAAGCAAGATTTGTGTCAAGCTTTGGTCCTGAGGCCACTGGCCAACTGCAGACAAGAATATTAAGTCTGTCAACTTGTGCAGTTTGCATCTAAAAGAAAACAGTTAAAACTGGCTCTGTTCCTGCATGAGATGTATAACTGTACAGTTGTAGGCAACAAACTTATTTCTCAATCCCTAAATCCATCATAAATAAAACTGGTTGTTAGAATACCATTCTAGTATATGCGTGCCTGACGCGCAATGATCCCAGCAAAATGACACTAAATACATAATCTAGGTCTTTTGACAGAACTAATAATAATGTTAATAATTAAAATGCTAACATACTATTTTACATTCTACACTCTCCACTGAAAACGCTGTGATTTGAATGGCAAAAGAAATTAAATTATATGAATGTCTTGATCCAGATATTTCCTAATTTTCCAGGTTTCTGGACTGGTTTTGAGGAATAAATAAAGGATTAATTTTTTGGAAATTATTAAAAATAAGTGTAATGTGACTGGCAGTAAGTCCAGGACATGAAATAAAAGGTTGTGTACAGTATTGTGCTAGTTACGCTTGATACATTTAATGATACTGGCTTAAAAGTAAAGGCTGCCAGCACAGTAATGACAAAAGATTCTGATCCAAGTGCGGGTTAAAATTTATTTTTTTCACTGTAAACAGTGAATGAAACAATCAGCTCTTTGGGGATTATACTGCACACTATATGAGTAAAGCAGTCTTAAAGAACAGCATAGTAAAATGCTGTAAAAGGAAGAAAAAAGATTTCTTCCACGCACTTTAAAAACAAAACATTTGTATTTTTTTAAATGTATTAAGGGAACAATCTGTTCTAAAAAGTAGCAAACTGACACAGTTTGAGCCTGAACACATTTGCTTACTAAAATGCCATCTGTTCATGTAACACTGAAACATATGTTTCACAGCTGGAGGGGACCATCTTCACAGCACAGATGATGGAATACAATTATTTTATAGAAATAACTGCCCAAAACAAGACTGCACTTAGGTTAGCCAGCTTTTTTGTACATGACAATATACCACCTACTAAGCACAGTTTTCAGTGTATATATATAAATATATATTTAGGAACCGATCTACCCCAGAGACAACTAGAGAGAAGTTATTTATAGTATCAGGAGCAAGCTAGGGAGCTAAACCCCTGAAATAAAAATCACCAGCATGATTACACATCATATTAATATAGACATAGTATTGATTTTTGTTATTCATATCTGCAGTTCTTCTACCCTTCATTTCTCTGCTTCTTCTTTACTCCTAATCTTCATTCAGCATACGTTCTGCACTGTTTGGTCACATGAAATTAACTCAGTGGCTAACTTCGACATCATTTTTATGTACATACATACCTCAGCCTGTCCAAAATTTCCTGCCATACCACAAATGCTAAAAAATACTACAGGAGACACTACATTATTCATAGCAACTACTACACACCTTGGAGAACACTTAAGAAAACTCACAAGAACCAAAAGATGCTGCACATAACCTCACTGACAATCTACTTATAGATACAAACAAAACTTAATGGGTTAGATAAATTCCAAATCCATTATGTTATAGTCTTTTCAGGGCGAGAGTTGTAGAAAAGGATTGTGTTTTTCTCATCTCAGTTTTCTCATGCATGTTTTAACCATGCCAGTAAGATACATTCGCTCTGGTTTCTTGGCCAAACTACTCGACCAATAATTTCCAAATCACTATTATTCACAACACTTTTTTGGGAAGAGCTTGACTCAGCACGGCTAGCAACACTTTAAAATGTTTAGCTTGTCTTCATGGTTCTTTCCTAATAAATCATCAGCTCTGAGACAAACTAATGAGGCCAAAAAAAAAAAACATTTGGTAACCAGATACAAGCATATCATGCTCAATTTCTCTTTATCAAATTTAATGATTCATAAATTCTTAGCTGCGTGTAATCTTCAGTACTGTATATGTTGACTATATTTTACAATTATTTCAGAATATTCTGTGAACCTGTGTGAAAGTTAGAATGAAGTTGAGTTAAACTGCTGCCGGACTCGTGCAGGCTGACCAGCAGGTCATCAATCTTCTCCATGTTCTGAGAAGCAGACATGTTGTTCTGCACAGACCCAGACTGTGACAGGGACTGGCTGAGCAGTGACTGAATGTGTGCGTCACTCTCTCTTTGGTTCTGACCAGACTGGCTGATGGCTATTATCTGATCTGACAGCGTGTTTCCAGGAGTGTTCATCATCTGGCCACATTCTGCAAGGAGACAGGAGGGAAGTTCAGAACACAAACATAACATTTTATACTTATTCTATGAAAAAATGTGTAATGTGGGATGGCTAAAGTCCTAATCATGCTTACATTTTTTTAAATACAAAATATCATCTGTTTGCACAATGAATAGTGTATTACTGTATTTTTTATGTCTGAAAGACAATTATATTCAGTTCTTTCCATTGTCACAGAGGACCTAAGGAGATAAAATGAATGACATGTTTTATTTGGGGATAAAAAGGGGATAAGGTAAGATAAATAGTACTTTACAAAATAACAAACTATGCACAAATTTTCCATTTCATTAAATATCCCATTCAGTTGAATGCTTCTGTGTACTCATACTTTTTATGTAATTTTGGTATATGTATTAGCAAATATATCTATGAAGCATGAGCAGATCAACATTACTATAAAGTTGGAGTCATGTTTCATGTCACTTAACAAATCAAAGTCCAATATTCACTTTTTTTCTTAGATTTATTTTGCTAAGTCCTCAGGGAAATATCTGGATGTCCCCTATGTTCACCAGCTGGTGTGGTGGCTAATTCTAACTGTCTGCTTTTAGGCCACTGGCATAATGACCAACAGTGAGAGAAATGACAGGGCTGTGGGCTGTAAAACCAAAACAATGAGGTGAAAGACTATATAGAGCAGTGGAGAAGTGCAGAGTCAGGCAATCATGTGCTCTACGGGTAATCAACTTCTTACCATTCTGAATCCCAAAAAGGAACATGCCAGGTTGTTGAGGCTGGCTGGGCTGACTGATGGACCCACTCACGGCAGTGTGAAACAGCGTTCCTGGCTGTTGAACAGGGGAAGAGGTCGTCGTCTGGAGGCTTGCCACGCCGTTTTGTGAGGCAAACATAACTGACTGTGCGAGCTCTTGGGCCAGCCCCCCCTGCAAAGATGCCATGTTAGACGGAGGCATGAAGAGACCCACAGGCTGCTCTGGCCGACTGTTTGAGCTGCTGTCCAGCTGCATAGGCTGTTGCTCCTGAAACATGACTTGCTGTCGTGGATCAGTGGGGTTCCCTAAGGCCATGGGCTCAGAGCGATCCTGCTGGTTTACTGGCACCATGCTGGCTTGGGAAAACAGCAAAGAGGGGTTTTGGGTCTCTTGAGAAACAAGACTGCTGCTGGTCAAGGGAGGCATTTGGCCCTGGCTGTTGAAAAGGAGGCTGGAGGTTTGGTCCACTGTGGAGAGGGGATTGTTGCAGAACAGTAGACCAGCCTGCTGTTGCTGCTGCTGACCTGGGGAGAGCGTGTTGACAGATGTATGAGGGGACATATTCTGAAACAGCTGAGCCTGCTGGGATGGCTGTGTGTGGGACTGAAGCTGGGCAGGTTGCTGCTGCTCTATGGGGCCTCTCTGCTGGATGGGGGAGAGCTGAGTCTGAGCCTGAAAAACAGATTGTGGTTCAGGGGCAGGGGGCTGCAGAGCACTGAGGAAGGCCAGCTGCTGTCGTTGTTGTTGTGAACTGGTGGTTGCAAGCTGAGTGGGTAGGGAGGCCTGGGGTAAAAAAAGTCCAGGGGCTGAAGGTTGTTGGTCTGGAGTCTGTAGTACTGTCATAGTGTTTTGGAAGAGAGCTGCCTGGACCTGCTCCTGAGAGGCTTTCTGAAACAGAGCGCCTTGCGGATCCTGTGTTTCAGCCAAAGAGCTGGGATTGTGGAACATAGGTGGTGAAGGATTAGAGGGTGTCTGCTGGAGGAAGTTGGTCTGTATAGAAAGCAGGTCATTTGCCTGCTGAAACAGAGCTGTTTGTTGCTGCTGTTGTTGGGCCTGCTGGAAAAGGGATCCCTGGTTTGGCACCACTCCTTGTGATGAGCTCTGCTGTTCTGCGTTCTTGCCCTGGGAAGCATCCTGAAACATGCTGCACTGCATCTGAATCTGTGACTGAAACAACTGCTGCTGTAAGTTTTCTAAAACCTGCTGCTGTTGCTGCTGCTGCTGAAGCTGTTGTTGCTGTATTTGTTGCTGTTGTTGCTGCTGTATTTGCTGTTCTTGGATCTGTTGTTGGTGCTGGATGTGTTGTTGCTGCTGTTTGGGTATTGAATTGTCAGACTGAAGTGGTAAGCTACAGAACCCTTTGGCTTTAAGTTGTCTCACTGCTTCTTCCAGCTGGGCCACTTCATCTTGAGGGAACAGCGACAACTGCTGTTGTTGAGTTGTAGGTTCCCCACATAGCCTCCCCACAGCTCCAGAGCCGCTGCCTGGCCTTTCCTGCCCGAGGCCTTCTCTGGGCTCCAGAAGAAACTGTTGTGAACCTTGTTGGAGCAGGGAATCTGTAGACACGGAGAACGAGCTGTTGGCAGCAATGTCCTGCTTCTGCATGGAGCTTAAGGGCTCAGCGTTGCTAAAAACAGGAGACTGGCCTTTGTCAGGGTCACCTGCAGACTGAGACAGGTTGTTGGAGAATGGTATGTTGTTATTTAGATGTCCAGTAGTCATGTCTGGGTTCTGCTGGGCTGGACACAAATCGTCAGTCTGCTGGCAACATAAAATAAAAGATAAATGATGTGCTTTAGTTTGCTTGCATCACTACTGTGCTATTTTTTTGTTGCTAAACTGATATTCATAAAGAATAGTTATCTTAAAGAAAGCAAGTATGAAGTGAACTGACTACAACAAATAATTTAAATATGAAATGTCTTTTATACGTCACCTTAAATACTCCAGAGGACTGGAGGTTGCTGGTCACCTCCATCGGGGTGACCTCTTCTCTCTTTACTATAGGCAACATTGAGGGCATCAAGGTAGCATCCAGAACTTTAGTAAAAATAAGAGCAGAGAATAAATGCATGAATACATGATTATTCATGTAATAATCATGAACTATGAACAACTTTATAGTGACTAGCATAACTCAGGTGATTCCAATACATTAGTTGTAGCATTATTTAATGCATTGTTCTTGCATCTACTCATGCATAAGATACTGGTACTTCTGCTAAAGTAAACCAAAGCAAAATAACCTTTAATTTGTTCATCAAAAGAACAAGTCTTCACAGGGGAAGGCATCTCTTTCTTTACATGAACATCATGTTTTGCTGAAAGAGAGAACATCAACAGATTACACAACACAAGAAAATCAATGTAAATCTTCACCATAACAGTCGTGATATTAGGAAAAATGCTACATGTGGCGTATAAGACAAGACAAGAGTTTTTTGTTTTTTTTTTCATTTTAATAACTTTGTTTGTTACGTCTTTTAAAGTCAAGGTAACCAAAGGACTTTGCATATAACAGAAGTGTTAGTGAAAGACCTGAATGTGGATGATCCTGTGTTTCTGTGTTTAGCTGTGCATTGTGCTCTTAAAATGCAGTACACTGCTGTTAATGCTTGGTTTGATCCTTCAAATCTGTAGATGGTGCTGTTGAGTAACAATGATGATAGATTCAAAAAGGTAAGATTAAACACAACACAAATACTGTTCTTCTTCCTGCAGTACAGTCAAATGTAAAGTAAAATGAGGTTTTTAAAAAACAGATTTACCAAGTAAATCATTGTCAATAATACCTTGGTAATCAGCTATGTAAGTAGGTCTTGCCATTCATTAGTTGTAAAAAAAAAGTACAAATAAAAATAAACTTGGTGTGATTTAGCATACTAACTAAAACTGCCACACAAACAGACCTGGATCTGGAGTGTAGGTAAAAGGTTGAACATCGTGGGATCTTCCAGCATTTGTCACCACATAGATCCCAACACAAACTGCAGAATTGATGTCTTGGTTTTTGTAAGGAGGAACCTTTACTATCAAGTGATTCTTGGGAAAGATCAGACAACAGACAGACAGAATTTACAAGAAAATACTTAAGAACTGTGTATGAAATATGCTCACCTTTGTATTTTAAAATATTCATCAGTTATGTTAATAATCTACTAAAGCTAATATTTTCTAGATCTGAGAAGTTCTTACTCTGTGTCACCAAATCTCCTAAGTGACAGGGTAATAACTAGGTCACCCAGTTTCACACAGTTCTGCCTATCAACAGATGGAGGCAGTAAAACCTCTAAAATGCAGTCCCAATAAAACAGCACAAAAAGCCCATAAACCAAAAGTCAAAGTTCAACGTCCGAAAGTGTCACAATATTTTGGTCAGAAAATACTTTTAACATGTTTTTGACACACCACAGGATTCAGTCAGACATGATGAATGTGAACAAGACACTCCACACAGCAGCTCTAATAAAAAGAAAAGGACAAGAGCTTTTCCAATTAGCTGCAGATTCATTAATGAATCTAGATCTGACTATTTGTTTTAACAACAGCGAGGCTTTAAACTGGACTTTTGAGACATACTCAGTGCACTCTGAGACTGAATGTAATTAGGTCACAGCACAATGAGACCACTCAAAACCTTTGAAACAGCAGCCATTTAAGATGATTACATCTAAAGCCCCATATAAATCTGAAACGACTGCTTCTGTCTACTCAGCTCATTAGTAATTGGCATTAATCACTTGGCATAAAAACAACACAAGGACAATCTTTACCTGGTGAAACAGCTCCATGTCAATTTCCGCCTCTGCCTTCCACGATGTTTCATCTACAGAGAGTTGTTTATATTAAAAATGGATAAACCTAAGATGTCCATGGCTAATTATATTAAAAAGAAAAATGGGTTTCTTACCAGAGAGATTCTCATGAAATAGGACTTTAGTGTCTTTAAGAAAGTTTTTGCCAATGATAAAGACTTCTTCTCCACCCCTCACTGAGCAACTGTGTAGTGACTTTTTCAGGATTTCAGGTACCCCTGCAGGCTGGGCTGTAAACAAAACAGATACAAGCAGGCTGATTGATTTCACTTTTTATGTTTATCTTTTGGGTGTTTTCACCTAAATTGGATGGAGCAGTATAGAGACAGACAGAGAACGACAGAGATAGAGGGAGAGAAAGTATTTTTTACCGGTCTTCACAGAATATTTTTTAAAACAGGCCAGTGAGAACTGACACTAAATATCTAAAAGTCACATTTCATGCTCTGAGGAAAGACCTTTAATTGTTTTAATGCAGAATTAGGTCCTTTTGCAGGGAGGACATACAAAAAATGATGATGATGATTGAATGTACTCTATTTTATTTCTATAGAAATCACAAATGTTCACACTCAGTGGTCTGATCAAGTGCAATAGTTGTATTACTTCTATGATATGATATAATTCTATCACAGCAACTCTTGCAGTTGTATATCTGTCTTTGTGAGGACACTTACTGAGATAATGCACTACATAAACCAGTCTTGTAACCTCAACCGTCATATGTGTCTCACCCTAAACTTCACACTAACCATAACCTAAACCTCATTCTAATCATAGCCCTTTGAAGATGTGTCGAAATATTTAATATAATATTTCCCTGGATTGCATGCTGGCTGTGTGTAAACAATAGTAATCCACACACATCTATTGTTTCGTCCTTTCCTTCTTTTTTTTCTCCTGTTTCTCCCAAATCCACTTATCCAGAAAGTGGCCCTAAGCACTTTTCCTGTTTATGAAACCAACCACACCCTACATAAACCTGCACACCTATTAAACACTTGAATCTAAATTGATCTTCACACACTGTCTTCAAATGCTGACAGCCTTCTGACCTCAGGCTTTATTAAACTTTAGAATCAGGACCTGTACTGTTAAAGAAAATACCTAATTTTACAGTATATTAGTAATTATGAACTAAGTAGGTTATAGGGCAACTATTTGTTTGAGCTCTTTTAAAGTGACAATGTTAGTGAAACTGGTTTAACATACAGTAGTTAAATATTACTATTTATTATTATTAGTTCATCCAACAGTGTGTACACTATTTCTTTGCAAATATCTACAATCTCAAACTAACACACTTACTACACAAGATTGGAGATGAGGGAGTCTGTAGTATGAGCACTGATCCATCTGGACGGGGAATGTTGACACGAAACACAAGTCGAGCACGTGTGCTCTTCTTCTTCGATCCAGCGACACCAATACGAGCCTCAACATCAGCATTGCGGAGCTTCAAGATCCCAACACAGTCCACCCTGCATGGAAAGACAATATTGGCATGCAAGATTCTGGGGCTCCACTTATTGAAGATTATATGATTTTAGTAAATAAGTAAATAAGTGCAAATACATGTTATAAGGCCTCTTTTTGGCCTTTGAACTAAAATTCTTGATCGAGCTCCTGTATTTTTAAGGCCATCCTTGCCCCCATCCCACCCTGCTCTAATTGGCCATCAGAGCAGGGCTGAACTATACCAAGTTGGAACAGCAGCGTCCTTCAGCAACAACTTAGCTGAAACGCCTTCTGCATACTGGGGCATGTGTTTGTCATAAATTAAGTACCTTCAAAAGATAAAAACATTGCTCAAGGTCTTCAAGTTGCTCGAAACTATTGTTATTCTATGGTTTAATCTTTGGGAAAATTAAACAAAGCCGTAAGCAAAGCTGTAGCATGCAGCTAACTTGGGAGGGTTGTCATACTTTAGTGTAGGAGTCCAAAATGAATGGCCAGTTATAGGTTTCACATGAGAATCAGGTCTGAGAATCAAGTCCAGACATTGTCAGGAGTCAGTCTTTTATACATCATGCACACAACAGGGCACAGTCTGTGTCAGACGTGTTTTCACTTGAGGAAATAGCTCATTTGGTCTTGGTGAGGGGAGGTCCTTGAGTAGAGTTTGAGAGGCAGAACATGACGCATCAAGTACACGTCATCAAACCATTGATTAGAAAGAACATGTTATTTACTGTACACTCGAAAGCATGGTAAATATTTTCTATATTTTGTGTTGTGCTGAGTGGATTGGTGCTGTAAATTGTCTGGACAATTACCTGTTGTATTCGCACATGTGCTCAATCAGACACTACTCAGACTTTTTGATAGGTAACTGGTAGGCTAATGTCCAGTTAATGTCTGAGCCAACTGATTTGGATATTTGTATTCTGACATACTGCTATATTGGGAAATGTTTAGAGAAGTTCAGGTCAGGCCCTTTAATAATAATCATCTTATCATATGTCTCATTGTGATAACCGATTTCTATTAAATTAATTATACATACTGTAAGCAACATACATTAAGCAACACATTTAATATATACTGATGATCACGCTAATTATCTCATTTTAATCTGAAGAAAAGTACATACGCTAGTGTCATGTTGGTGCTTGGATCAAGGGACACCTCAATGACAGTTGTGCCGTCAATGACCACCTCCTTGCAGGCTGTTGTGTTGCGGCCGGTCACTCTGCAAGCTTGGTAAAATCCATGAGGCTTCACACGGCCGGTATCGTTGCCCACAAATATCTGTAAAACCACTGGCTCATTCACTCCTTCCAGCTGGGTAAGTGAAAATAAGGAATATAATACATCAAAATTGGTCAGCTAATTAAAAAAGCCTAGATTTGATAATTACTTTAAGCACTAATTGTATCTGTCATGCTGTAAAACAGATAAGAACACGTACCAGACTATCTTTAGTATGCATGATTTTGCATTTGGTACAAAACTTAAGATCAGACTGTGCTAATTTATGAAACAATAGTTTTCATTTTCTGAATACTCCTGACCTGTCACAGCTGGGCCTACATGTGAACTTCCTTACTTTCTCTACTGCCTTTCTATCACTTGTTTTGCAGATACTAACTAAGTGCATTTCCCTACCTGTCCAACAGATGACCTCAGTGTGTTGGCCAAGTGCATTTTGGCATCTCCTTATGAAGCAATTAAGCTTCATGCATCCTATCCATTTACAGCAGGGGTGGGCAATCCTGGTCCTCGAGGGCCGCTGTCCTGCTTGTTTTCCAACTATCTCTGCCCTACCCACTGCTGATTACTTGGACCAGGTGTGTCCAGCCAATCTGTAAGTGCATGGATGTTTGGAAAACAAGCAGGACAGCGGCCCTCGAGGACCAGTATTGCCCACCCCTGCAGTATGTACGATATTTATTCTTAGCTTGTTAATTTTCTCATCCTTATTCCAACTTCTTATGCTATCTTCTTAGCCTTAACACTCTGTGTTTCTTATCTCCTGCTGCTACCTTTTATTTCTATTTTCTGTGCAAGTCTCTGCATTTGCATTCACCTGCTCTTCTAGAAAAACATAAACCAGTATATTATACAGCAGAAATGGCACTGCTTTGGACCATGGTCATGTCCATATGACCTTCTGGACTAGCCTAAGCCAGATATAAAATACAGGTTTAGACCATGCAGTGGGCTAACACTAGTATATTAATATTACAGTACACTATTATTCTTTTCTAGAAAGAGCTTTACCACTTTTTTACACATTTTTCCAAAACATACACTGAAACATATTTTAGATACTCTGATATTAACCCAATCATTAACATCACCTAAAACAAAAGCGCTATCTAGCACAAACGAAACTCTGACATCACAGACTTCAGATATCGTTAAAGAGGCCGTTTCAGGGGTTTAACACTTACCTTTACAGTAGGGAAGCCCTGCTGAGTGCGGTCCTTCACTGACCCTCTGCTGCCTTCAGTCAGGTAGCGAGCTCGGTGCTGAGTCTCAGGCTGGACGAGGATCTTCACTTCCTTCCCCTCACTCTTCTGTGGGTACTGCATTGAAAGAGTTCCTCCTTTCTGGTTGGTTGTCTGAGGACCATCCGAACTGCAACGAAGACCAGTTTGACATAGATAACAGCACATTACGTCTACTGTTTTCTAGTTATTTAAATATTGGTCTATGTTCTCAACTTACTTTGAGAGAATATGACCCTATACTTATTATTTTATATATTAGGAATATCACTCCTGCAGTTGGCACCAACTTAAGTTGTAGTAATGTAGTAGCTAAAGGGAAGATGCCACATGGGCCCTACAGAATCAATATTAAATACCTGTGTATACAATACCTTATAATAAAATTGCTCTCATTGCTGCAGCAGTGAAAAAGTTCACAAGTTGCCATGGTGCAGAGTTACAGTATGAGGTCTTCCATCAACCAGGCATATTCTACTGGATGCTCCTAAATCATTCAGAGTTATGTGTTTATTTAATCTGCTCTGCTTATCCTAGGCCTTTGAGAGAGGCTCAGTGATTCACTGTGGCTGACCATTGTTTGTACTTCAGTATCCTGCCCCTCCCTCGCCTCTGATCTAACTGCTCTTCTTCAATCAAAGTGTGGTGGGAAATTCAAACAAGAGAGATTAATGGTCTGTTAATATAATTTTCTAATGATACCTACTTTAACAATAAGGATGAGTACTGTATGACATCATCCAAAGCATCTTTATGACAAAAGCAAGTCAGACTAAGTGCCAACCTATGAGCTAAATGGTACAACTACCAACGTGATAATATGAAACGCATAAAAAGTAAATTAACTACTGAGTTATTGTTTTCTTTGGACACCAATGGGTAACATATAACGGGAAAAACTTCAACAAATGAGTCAAGAAAAATAACAAATAGTACATATGGTTCCATAGAAGGGACACGGGTTTGAATAGTTGTAGTAGTACTTGGTACAGGTTTTGAGTATATGTGTATCTATCTATCTTTGTTGTCAGCACTTTAGATTTAGAGCAAAGTGTTGAGTAACACTTTTCAAAAACAAAACACAAAATAAGGCCATATTGATGAGCTGCAACAAATTACTGCTTTCATTACTGATTTTGATGATTATTTTCTTGGGTAACGGGTTAACCATGGATCAGTTAATAGGGCAGTTGTCTACAAACCCCAGGGTTGGTGATTCGACTACTGGTTCGGCCCCAATTCCTGGCCACATGCTGAAGTGTCCCTGGACAAGAAACTGAACCCCGAATCCTTGGCGCCTTAAGGGGACTGCCTGTCCACAAGAAGTTCCCCAAGTGGATTAATAAAGTATAAAGTATTATTATTAATTTAGTCATCTTTCAGTTAATGCGATTCCTTCAATTTGCTTGTTTGTCTCCAGGTCAGGACCAAAAGAAAAACAACAAACCCTCACAACTGAACTATTGTGGTAGTTTTGCTTTAAAAATTTTACTGATAAATTTTCTGTCTTGGCATTCACTCCGGTAAAGCTCCTCTAGTAAGACTTGGAAGCTCTGAGTATTTCACTAAAATACCTACTGCTTGTTTTTCCTAAAAACTCTCTAAACAGAAACACAACTTTTTATTCTTCTTATCCTTTGACAACTTGATAGGTAAATAGACAAGCCCTATACATTTTAATAGGTGGATCTAAATTAAATTATTTCAAAGCAACTACATGTAAGAGTTAAACAAACCTTCCTTTTGGTCCTGTCTTGTTGTCAGGGCCGAGCTGTGATAGGACAAAGTGTGGGCCTTTCGCACTGTCTGCATCAAACATGTCCATGCTGGCTTCCTCTGCAGGTACAGACTTAGGACCAGGCCTCTGGCGAGGGGTTCTTTTTCGGGACTTTCGTGGCACCGCTGTATTATCATTGTAAGAGGCAGTGCTCACGACACTGAAGTTGGAGACGGTGTCATCCATCCAGATGCTGTTACTCTGCTCTGAGTCCAGGGATGTTTCGTCCTGGGAGGACATACGACTATCGTCGAAAAGGTCCTGTGGAGGTGGAGAGATGTTCAGTATGGTGCGGCGCTTAGATGGAGTCATCTGGTGATGTGGCTGGACCTCCTGGGTTGTTATGGCTCTTCCGCCTCCTAGCTCACTGCTACCCCTGCAGTTACTGGCACTGGTGCTGTTACCATTCCCATTTTCTGCTCCGACAACCTCTGGTACCGCTCTGCTATTCCTGATGTCCTCCAGGTCAGCATTGTTTCTGTGAGCTGGGTTCTGGTCACTGCCTGAAGTACTGGAATGGGTGGTAGAGCTGGAAGAGGTGGAAAAAGCACTGCGGGGGCCTTCCTTGGTCATAGAAGAGGACATGGCATCTACAGCACAAATAATTAGACAATTAATAAAGGCATCTCCACCAGTGTTGGCTAGCAGTCTCATTTAAGCAGCAAAATCTGTTCACGATTGTTAATTTTTTGCTTTGTTTACTAATATTTATATCCCCCTTTTCATTGGGTCTTACATGTGTGTCTGTGGTGCTGATATTTGTAAATATACAGTATGTAGCACTGAATAGGTGTGACAAAAGGTCCCTTATTTAAAAACGTAAAAAGTACCTAAAGAATTTAATCACTTGATGAATTAGCAATATTTTGTTCATGTTCAACTGAATGAAAAAATGCCACAGTGATCAAATGGAGATGGAAGGTCAAAAAGTAATATGTGCAATATGATGCATGCCAATTATCGGAGCGTCTTTTTAAAATTTTTATTTTTGCTACAATAGTTCATTTTGTTGGGACTGAACGTAGCCACAGAGACAAAATAAACAAGCTTCTGACCTATGAAGCAGAGAACTGCAGACCATTTTATATGCAGACACTCCCTGCTTCAGAGGGAACTTCCTGGAATATAAAAATGAGACAGCGAATGAGCAATAAGAGCTGAACAGTAAAACTTTATTCAGATAACACAGGAAATTTTGTCAAAAATGTTGCTCCTGCATGCTCACATAGACTGTGATTTCAAAAGCATTGAAATAGTTATAATGAACTAGATGAAGCGTGAGAAATTTGTGGTTAAGTTGCAAAAAAAAAAAAGAGTTAGACTGATGTTGACATTCTGGGTTGTTTAGTGACTCATTAGTTTGTAAAAAGAAAAAGAATATGTTGATCAAGCATCAAAACAAAGATGACAAACCAAAAACATATTGCAGCCGCAAACTATGGACAAATAGTGAAAGATGGTCCACTGCGTCTGGCTGCAAACTTACTCGTTTTGGAAAAGCATCAGTGCTTTGAGTGACTGAAAACAGACGATATAAACAAATTTCAGTCTATTATTGTGGTGGCCCTTAGAGACAAAGTATGCACAAATGTGAAAGTTCGTACAAAAAGAAAAAGCACTGCAAATCACAAAACACATACAAAAAGTAAATGCGCTGCAATTCCCAAAATGCAGCAAATAGAAAAGCACATACATAAAAGATAATGCTACAAATAGATGATCCTAAATCAGAAGTGCTCCAGAAAACTAGGGGGAGTGATAAGCTCAGTTTCCAAATAAAACTGTTTACATTTACAAGGTAAATTTTCCCATTTTCAGTTGATGTAAAGCAGTTAGCTTACTTTACTTGGTAGACACTTATCCAAAGCAATTTACAAGGAGCTGGTGCTAAGTATCTTGCTCAAGGACACATCTGGTATGGGGGACGGGCTAGGAGTCTGGGATTTGATCCTGCCACCTTCTGCAGTCCAGTCTGATGCTTATCCCATTGAACTAACAGGCCATGCTGAAGAAGACCATGCCAGGATGTAAATTAGCTAAGTAGCAACCTAGCAAATCCACTGCAATCCCTTTTATTAAAATAGTAGTTTTAATAAAACTACTGAATAAGTTAGTAACTTACGCTAACTAGCTAGCCACCTAGCTAACTTAATTTAAACTTTAAACTAAAACTTCTGTAAACAAGTTAGTGGGGTAAGCTAGCGTGGCTACAGTGGACTATCGCTATTGCTAACTCATTTACAGTTTTCAAACTTTATTCCCAGTAATGTGTGTAACATAACTTACAATCAACAGATGAATTGAATTGTATAAAACATCATTCAATGAAGCATAACAACAAATGCATAGTTGTTTATGCATGCATGTGTATGTGTGTGTGTGTGTGTGTGCGTGTGTGATTGTAGCCCGTGTGTTGTGATTTGCAGCGTGCTTCCTTTTTGTATGTGCTTTCACATTAGTACGTGCTTTGTCTCTAGGGGGCCACTGTACATTACTGATGAGTTTGGACTTCATGAGATCCAATGGCGCAGACAGTTTGTTGTCTTCAGGACTGTAGTACGTGCTACTGGGCCCCTTTTAACACCTGCTCTTCACTCTCATCTCTCATCTGACCACATGTTTGCTACTGTATGATAATGTAATAAATTAATTCAGGAATATGCAGCATTTAACCACAAAACTACACACGCAAAAAAGGTCTAAGGTCTAAAAAGTTCTAAACTAAATTTTAAGATAAGGGCCACAGGAAGACTTTATGGGAAATTAAGTAGAAACCTTTTGATCCCAGAATAAATTGCCTAAATTTTTTATTTGGTAATCCAGCATTGGCTCTTTTTATTGCTCTTTATTGTTTATATTTTTCTTTAATTATTTACCAGTTGAGAGGGTGTGGTCACACCTCAATGGAAACTTTTGCATTTGGCTTTGTATGAATTGACCACACAATAAATGGAGTGGGAGAAGAGGTGTGACACAGCATTAGTGTTTCTTAACACTTTCCTGACAAAAAATTATACTGGGATAATACTAAAGGTGATTCTTTAAATATCCTTCAAACTTGGGTGTTCTTTATTTTCCATGCGCTGTTTGCAATTTGCAGTGTTTAATGTCAGCATAAAGCCAGACGCGTAAGCTGAATGCTTAGTAACTGAAAAAAAAACAAGAGAGGTGAACAAAACCACAAAAGCTGGCCACAGCCTAAATTGTACTTGCCATTAACAGTATTTCTGTCAGTTCCAACTCACATGGAACAAACTAGTATATAAATTACAAATACGTATGTTCAACATGACACTGTGGCATATGAGAAAACTTGTTGCGCCACACAAGAAAACCTCTAGCTCAACTCAGCAGTGGTTTAGGGACGACAATACTAACTCCGACTGAGAATTTGCAGGTGGATGCTGGAAATGCTGTCAGCAGTGGCAGCATTGCAGCATAGCAGCATGTATCAGCATAGTTTTGGTGTGAACGGTGCACACAGTCATGCAGCAAAGGAATGAGCAGAGTGCTGATGGCTTAAGTACACCATCATGATTAAAAGGGTGTGTTGGATATGTGTTGCAATGGCAGAAGTAGTGAGTTGGAGTCTTGTGACTGCAGCTTGCCCAAGTTTGGTAGCCTGAACTAGCTTTTAGGCTTTGCTTTATATATAACTTTGTACTATCAAGTACTTTCTGCTGAGTCTGCAAAACATGACACATTAAACCTACAATTCAATACAAACAACTAGAAAATACCAAAGTGGAACTGTATTAAATTGGTGTGAACCTGCTGTTCGTGACCTACATTTCAAAACTTTGTTGCTGCAAGAGACCACAACATATGGTAGATCACAAAATCATCTGAACCAAATATTTCACAGTACAAGCATGTTCAGTTGATTTAACTCTAGTGACATAACTTTCTTCTTAGGCAGTATTTTCTTCTGATATGAAGATCTAATTGTTTGACTTGTTTTATGCAGGTGTTTTTTTGCTTTCACATGTTGTATTTTTCATGGTGGGGCATGATCAGGCCCACCTACGGTAGAGAAATAAGGATAAGAGGAGGAACCTACCTGATGGTAGAGAAGCTAAAGGAGGAGGCCCCGTCTCTCCACCACTCTTTTGACTCATGATTTCTGGGTTCTGCGGAGTGGAGGAAGGCAACTGCAGCTGTCTGGGTAGAAGATCATACACTGATTCTGTTAAGAGAGGAGGACAGAAAAGATAATTTAGATAATAAGGTGACATATCAGGAACAGGAACTCAGCCATTTTTGTTGATAACCTAGAATTCATAATGCAAACAAGACCAACTTGGTTGACAGTAAAATTGAAATGACATAAATCCTAGTTCTTTTGAATCATAAAATACAGTTTCTTTATTTACTGTAATTCAATTTCATGTTGATGTTATAATCAAAGATTTATACATTATTGTCTGACAATTTCTCATCTCAACTTTCATGCAACTATAAAAACTAAAATATATTTTTTATGTGGAGAGATGTTGACAAAGTCTCCTGTGGACTCATTGTATAGTATTGCAGATATATTTGCTTCTAAATGTTTTCGAGTGAGGCTCGCCCTCCTTACCAGTCAGAGAACAGTTTCTGATTGTTAGTTTTGGGGCGTTCTTGTTTATTGTGATTTCATTACAACAACTCCCTGAAGTGCTTGGCACAGTGTAGCAGATCATTGCAGAGCAGGCAGAGGGAGGGCTGGGTGGAGCAGAGTGGATTGATCTTAAGTGTCATATCAGAGCTAGCTTAATCATATATAGTTGCTTTAAAAAAGCTCTATACAACTAATTTTTTTCCCCATATTCAGTAGTACTGCCCACAACCTGAAACTAAGCCTAGCAAGGGAACTCCAACTGGTGGAGCTGCTCAGCTTGGAACCGGAGACACAACAATCAGTGTATTTATTGATCAATAGGAAATCCTTTTTCCCTGGTTCCAGCTCATATGAGGAGGATTTACTGTTTGTTTTTGTTTGATTCTAATGTTTGGTGTCTGATTCTAAATTGAGTTTGACATTTGACGACAGGAGATAACGTGATAAACATTTGTTCAATATTTTCACACTTTGTAAAAGCATTAATTAAATTGTTAACTTATTATTTAAAACATATTATGCTGAATAATTTAAAAAACAAACAATTAATTTAATTGCTGTAGCATTTTTGTTTACCTTAGCAAATCTTCCTAAAACAAGAAGTGAAAATGTAAATATTCAAGCTACATCATTTACTCTGATATTTAAAAGGTAATCGACGATCTGTTGATGTCCTCTCCCAAATTGTCCATTTTGTTAAAGCTAAAACAGTAATTCAGGGCTTGTAATACACCCTGAGGAGGAACAAACAAGATGTTAAAAAGAAGAAAAAAAACAATATGGTAATGGTACTGGCGTCAAAGTAAAAGTTATAGCTTACCAAATAAACAGCAGATCTCATTACAAACAGACAGCAGGGTTGCACAAAGCCTTTTTCTCTCCTCTCTGTGCCTCCCTCAGGGCCAAATGGACATGGGGAGGGGAGAAAGCCTTGGGTCAACAGCAAGACAACACTTTTACTAGCAGCCTGATTCATCATCCAAATATTATGGTATGAAGTTAGAGCGGACATTACAGTCGCCTGACTCTCTTCTCTGCCAACTGCCAACTTTAATTACTTGCAGCTGAGTCCCAGGGTTCGGTGTGTATATCAGATACTTAACCCTCCCATTGTTACCATTCGCTGTGTACAATAGACAAACCTGGGACATACTGAAACCAGCCCATGCCTCTTCATTCCCAAAGCCCTCCAGTCTCTTACAGCTCGCTTTAGAAGAGTAGGGAATGTTGTTTCCCAGAAAGGGAGCTTAAAGCTGGACTCAGCAAACTCATATAACTCCCACCGAACCACACATACACAAAGGATTCTAGTGTGGTTTTGCTGGTTATTTGCAAAGTTCTCCAAACAAAATCGCAGACACACATGTATGCACATGCACACCACCTCCTCCACAAAAACATTTTCTCTGCTTCTGCATTTACACTTTAACTCTATGGTCTTTTTGGGGCTCCCTGACTGACTGCACATGCAGCAACATGTGCCCTGCATGAGCAGCCCTTACAGTAAACAGATTGCCAACCGCACAGACAGAAAATATGTACTCTTCTCTCAGAGCAGTGGTCTCGAATCACTGGCTGGCCTGTTCAAAGTGTTTCCACAGTCCCCTGATGTTTTTAAAGACTGAAGAAAAAAATTGTATTTTGCTGCATATTTGTTTCCTTGTAAGCACACAGAGCCCAATTCAATATGTACAGGCTACATTACACTGTCCCTTTCAAACAGGAGAAGATTTTTTTTAATGTAAGAAAAGTCAGTCTCATTAGAAAATAAACCATACTGACTCACACACCATGTGATGTTTTCATTTCAACTTAAGACTGCAGTCATTTTGCGCAGACCACTGACCACTGAGAAAATCTTTCATTTTATGCCTGTGTCTATCATAATTACATATTAAAGTGTGAGAAAAATATTCCCACTGACAGACACAGTTCTCATTTGGTTAGTTTTGATCAGGTCTAGTCATGGTAAAATCACATCCTCACTGATCTGATCTGTTTCATAGACAATGTAAACAGATGGATAAATAGCGAACCATGTACACTCACAATTCAACATTACATCAGAAATCGTGCAGTTAGATACTGTAAAATATTCTTGCTCTCTATACCTAAGTTGTGATAATTTATATACCATATAAACACACAGTGGTGCAGGCTAAATGTGAAAAAAGTAAGAACTCACCATCTGAATGGCAGGACTTACACTCCCATTCATTTCCCTCACATTCCTGCTGCTTGCTCTTACTAGCCCTGGCACCTGGGGCATGGCACTGGCTTTTTGGCTGAGTAACTGATTTAACCTCGCTTCTGTCCCCCTCCTCCACTACACCTAGATCTCTCCCTCTCCATGTCTTGTTTACTCTGCTCCCATACCCTCTTCTGTACTTCAAGTTGCCCAACAGGTTGTTGGTATTGTAATGTGGAATCCTGTCAAGCAGAAATTAAACAATAGCTCAACCTACTTATGCTAAAAACATTTAGATTAAAGGGATACTTTAAGCGAAATCACTGAACTTAATGGATGAGTACTGAAAAAAGAGTTGGAGGATAAGATTAAGCTCACCTTGTCAGTGCATTTGGAGATTAATCCAAGCAGAGAAGGAAAAAAACAGTGAAGGGGCTGGCACCTGCAGCAAACCATGTACAACAACCCTGAAATGTTTACAGCCAACCCTACATGAAGGCTGCCAAGGACTCCATAGCAACACAGATCAGGGGACAAGTCTTTTGAGATTTTGCTCTCTCATAATATAATGTGGAGAAAATGAGAGAACAAAACTGTATTACCCAAACTTAAATGACAAACTGGATAATAACATTGCAGGAACACTTTGGCAAAAATCTGAATCAGCTCTGTAATATATCAATGCATTTTACCATAATTTGTCACCTCCAACTGCTAAGAGATAAAACTCAGACCCAAAGTATATATACCCTTAATGATATGTGTATACGGCTGATGCTTAATTTATGCAAAGCAAATTAATTACTCTATTAAAAGAATAATGCATGAAATATGACATCTCAGTTTAAGTATTAATAAATAAATCTCACTAACTGTAAGTGATTCATTATTTAACACTTTATGAATAATGAAGCTATAAACTCATTCACATTTAGCTCATAAATTCATCAAAGCTGGCAGAACAAACAAGAATGCAACTCTTAGTTTGAACATCTCTATTCACATAGAACAGGAAAATATCTTGACATTGTATCAATATTTTCAGAACCTGGCGTAGTACTGGCAGGTTTATTACAATGCTGCAAATGTCACTTAAATTGATCAGAAATGTGTGTTTATGTTAAATCTGTGTGTTAAAAATTAATTTAATATTGGCCGATACACTCAGCTGGAGGTTTATTAGGTACAAAGAGCTAAAACAAAGACAGTCTAATCCAACAATCCTGTAATGAATCCTCCCTTCAACACTGACACTGTGACACAGTTTAGTTTCAGAGGTGTTGTTTCAACTCTATTACACTGATTACTTAATTACTAATTACGTTACTACTAACACCAGCCCATTTATATCAGTAAGACTTGGCTAAACAACAGAAACATTGTAGTACAGTTCATGAAGGTAAGATATCAAGCTGCATTGGTTTTAGCTTGTACCTAATAAACTGACAACTGAGTGAATATTTACAAGCTGGCCAAACCTGCCAAAAAAGCATGCGCATTGTAAAGGTGGCGTGACACTATGATGCAAGCATGAATGGATGTGGAGGCAGGGTGAGCACATGTGCGATGAAGTAAAAACATGAAGGCCAGTAGGCGTTACTAAGTCAGAAAGAATTTTCTCAATGGCAGGTGATAGATGGGAGAGAGAGCGTGCAGGAAAACCAAAAACACTCTCGGCTGCATCTCATGACAGCATTATAAACAGAGGCTAATTACAGGTAATATGATGACATGGCTATTAATGCATGAGCTCCTTGCACAAACACCAAAATTCAAAAATCTTCTCCCAGCTCTCTGGAGATGCTTTGTAACACCACTGTTCTACTACTCTACCATGAGTTGTTCCAATTGGGAGTGCATTCAGACGCTTTTCAAAACCAGAGGAGGTATCGACAGTGTTCACAAATGCATAATACACGAAGCATACCTTAATATTTTCTTAACACTGAGTCAGATAAGTTCCTTCATACAATTTTTTTTGCATTTCACTACTATGATGTGTTTATATAATTTTGATGCGGATCAGGTAATAAAGGCTGATATAAATAAATGTAGTAAATTTGAGTAACAAAAAGAGCATACCATACCATTTTCTACAGATTGTGTTTCATACTGGAGAAAAAGTGTTAAATCACAGTTAATGTGCGTGTGTTGTCCCTGTAGCTGGTAAATTTGAAAAGTGACAGTGCCATGTTTAACTGCAAGAACAACACTAAAGAAAACAAACCGGATAAAAGAGAAAAAAATATTTTATTTGGGAACTGAGACCTAAATGACCCTTTGTGATATCAGATGCCTTAAACAGTTTAAGCCAGGGGTCTTCCTACACGAATACCTAAAAAACACTAATCCACTTAATCATCATGAACAAAAGTAAAAAAGATCCTCAGGGAAATGTAATGGAGTCAGTGTTAATGTGTGCTGTTTGGGAGTAAAGACGAGTGAAGAAGAATTTAAATCTGTGTTAACCAGTAGACTCAAAAAGATGAAACAGACACTGAGCTTAACATGAAAGCATGACTTTGAAAAGCAGTGGAATTCAAACTATTTGCACGGGACAACACACACGCACACACAGATCACACACATGCAGACTCACCAAAAACATTATGCTTAACCACTGACACAAGAATACACTAAACACTGTATACAACGCTAGAAATGCAGTAAGAAGGGACTGTGAAGACCACACACACACACACACACACACACACACATACACACACATACACACACATACACACACACAAATATGAACAATTCACAATTCTCAACACTTGAAATGTTTGGTGTGCCACCACAGGCATTTCTGTCTGGCTCACAGGAAAACCGTGCTGAGGCAACAGGAAGAGTATTTAACAACAACACACGCATATCCTAACCAATAGTATGACATCACCAAGTGGCCACACAACCAACATTTAGTCTGAACATGCAAGGAATTATCCCTGAATTTATAAAAATATAATCAAAATCTTTGAAAAAGTGGCACAATGACTCCAGTCTATCTTTTTTTCCATAGTCCATCTACACAGTCTCAGTGAATTTGATTTAAAAATAGATTTTCACATCTGGTTTTGGGTGTGTAGCGTGATGTCAGATGAAAGCAGTTGACTGTACTGATAAGAAACTGGCAACTGTTCACAGTTGAACACCAGATCATAAGAATGTAGGTCTAGAAACCTAAAACCGAATTCTGAGGCCAAACCAATTACTGCCTTTAACAACGAATCAAATGGTCAGCTTGAGCCTAAAAACCTTAACCTGCTCCTTTAGAGCATCTACATGTGGTACAGCTTTTCTGTTCTTGCTGTACTTAAGAAGAACATTTTGATGTTGAAGATTTGGAGCAATCTAGGAAAAAAATACTTTTTACTGAAAAAAGTAACTAGAAAGAACTTAATTTGGCAATATTTGTTATAGGCACAAATTCCCCCACAGTACATTAATAACTATATACAGGATTCTGTGCCACATCCCAAAATAGGATCTATATCAAAATAAAATCTTTAAATAAATTCAGGAAGAAGCATTAAGAGAAAATTGAAAGAGTAAGTTGCAGAGTCATATTATGCCACAATGTCTATAATTTTTCACAACCAATTCTGTAGCTGTTTTCTGTGACCTATTCTTTGTTGTTTTTGTCAATGTCTGTACTGTCCGAGAAGAGCCAGAAGTAAATTCCTTGTATCTGCTAGCACACTTAGCAAATAAAGCTGATTCTAATTCTGATTCTGACATTGGAGCAGACTAAAGCTTGTTAAGGGGAAAAACATGATATTAACGATACCTTAATAATTAATATTTATTAATAATGATTTTCTTAACAATTCCTGGAACAAATGGGACAAAGGGTGAAAACATGACCAGCATAAATGTATATAAAACTATTCAGCTGAGACCAAATTCACCTTGACTTGCTTAGACTTGTCCAGAAGCAAAGCATGGCACTGTGTGTGGCGGCTAGAAGCAAATGTGATCTTTACTTGTAACTTAAACTATGACAGAACAACTTTACACAAGATTAACATGTATCTCAAATATCATCCAAAGGTAAGCAAACCTACAGTAGCACGTAAATGTTTTACTTAAATCATGCTGAGATGGCCCCGTAACTACAAGTCAGACTTGTAGAAACTTTCATTAATTAATTCTCACAGTTAGTTAGTTATGTAAACTAAGCTAAAACTACTGCAGTCTAACACAACAATGTAGGAATGAAACCTCCTTTTACGAAGGTGATAGTTTTCAGCTTTTGGTAAGACTCTTTTTGATAAATGTTGATTCAGTTTTATAAAATTTTTGTCATTTCTAATTTCTGTTACTAAATACTCCAAACTATATACAAAACTCAGTGAGAGTAAAAACAGTAGATAAAAATGTGACCAATCAAAAACAAAAAAACTCAACTACTAGAAGTAGTATAAGTGTAATAAATACAAAATGTGCTGATTTGTGTTTCTTTTATAAAACAGATTAACTGACAGATGTAAGCGAGTTGTACAAAGCACTGAACAGATGAAAGGTTTTTTACTGTGACTGGACTAGACAGTTGGTTCCTGCCTCCTTTAATGGCATGTTCCTTTCTAAACAAACAACAAAAAAACATTTTGATAATAGTTATCATATTTCAAGTTAACAAAGAGCAGACAAGCTTACTTCCTCTGCTATAATAATATCTATCCTGGCCTTGACCCTACCAGGCATCCCTCTGAATATCAAAAACCTTGTCGATTCAATCAAAAAGGAATTCCAACAATGACAGGATGCAGGGGGAAATCGGACAGTCCAACGCCACTATTCATTCCAACCCTGCCAGTCTGCCAAGGAAGCAGCATAGGACTCTGAAAAAAGAAATGAAAACACAGGATACCAAGATAACAAAAACGTTAGGCTGTTGGGTGGTATGACTAATTTATGCCAAAGGTATTCCGCGTTTCTGAAGATCATGAAATACCTCCTCCGCGTGATACAGACAGGGATAGATCCTGCTCTGAGTGCGGGAGGAACACTAATGAACAGACATGTCTTTACTACTCTAAAATACTGCACCTGATACATATTAGAGCCAATAAAACAAATTCCAAACCCCAAGTGCTAAGTTCATTATCCAAAATCAATGTGATGCGACAACCCAGTGAGACCTCCGTTAGCATTAAGCAGGTAAATCACCCATTGTAATCTCTCTGCTTGTACAGACAAACAAAAGTCGGCTCAAGAAAGAGGATGAAACGTGATCTGACGAGTATCAGTGTGTACTATAGGTAGCAGACGAGGCAACAGCCCGACATCCCAACTCCAGTCACAAGTCAGGTGTTTCTATATCTCTGCTGTTTTTTAAACATCGAGGTTATGCAATTACTCATTACTGGTTTAGTTTTTTCGTCTGTGCCATAGACTTCCATTGTTGTTCAAGAACTATAAAAAACATATGGTATCATTGAGCGCCACAGCGCTGAACCGGGTGACACACTCAACACATCAGGGCCATCTTTGGTGGAAAAAGAGAATCTAGTGGTGCAGCAGCTTTAGCTGTTGCGCAGACTCGGCCTCTCAGCACCTCTCTGTTGATACTCCTCTTGAGAACACTCCAGCTCAAACAAGTGTTGTTCTACGAATCCAAATAAAAAGTTATGTGTAGCTGTGAGATCGTGTGTGTGCAGCTGAGTCTTTCTACCTCAAAAACACTGAACGTTGTGGCTGTTCGTAGCCTAAGGAGCTCCCGCTTTTGACCACAAACAAACCCCACATTTTTTTGTAAGAAAGAAACGAGTCACTCACTACAGCGGTAAGGCTTACTGACTTGTTCTAAATAGTTTTTGGGACAACAGTGGAGCTCTATGATACAAAGCTAATAAGCTAAATAAAATCCTGAATTCAGACACAAAATGGGAAGATGCCATTTATTGCTGGTTTTAGTGCCTGCATGAGATGTGATTGGCTTCATCCTTTAAGTCTAAATTCTGTTTTCCACACTGAGGTGTTGCAGAGGTCAGCATGATGTACATTTTTTCGTTTGCTCATGTTGGTCATGATGATGATGATAAACAGCATAACCTTATGTGCCAACAATCATGTGAACACTTTTGCGGTTTGTATGTAGACACAGTTTACAGTTTGCAGTTGGTTTTGTTTCTACTAGACACAAACTGCAAACTGTAAAACCAACTGCACACTTTATATTGAATCCATTTTCTGGACTGTATCCACCCCTTTACCCAACTCTGTGCTGCAGAAAATATGATGCGTTTCCTTACTATTTTCTCTCCAAATTTTGATCACCAGACAGTTTACAGTTACTTCTAACTGTGAATCTGTCTGTTAAGAAATTGAAAACAACACTGAGGTCCATTTCCGAGCTAAGCAGCCAATCAGAGCTCATCTGAGGGTCCCACTACTTCGGTTGCGGTGCAGGACACACACAGACCACCTGACATTAGCTGACAGAAAACTGTCGGCTTGGTGTGTCACAGCCCTAAAGGTGCAGTAACAAGTCTGACGAGTCAGAGTACAGAATAGGTCAACTAATTTCATGACCACAACGTTCAGCCTCCACAAATACCAAAGACCTGAATCAACAGCTCTCTGGCACAGCCTCAATAAAAACTGAATATGATAAGCATCCCACAGGGAGGGTTTACAGCAAGGCTGCTATATCAGATTACATGAAGTGAGTGTTCTGGTCTGTGGTGTTTAAATGTACATGTAAAACAGCATACTATAAAATAAACATCTAGTTTGTGACAGGTGCTGTAAATGTTTTTTTTGTATTATTAGCTGTTAAATTTTTTTGTTAATGTTATTATTTTAATCTAAACAACATCAGATCGGTCCTCACACATCTGCTTAGAGCCTTTAGGTGCTGTGTTTCTCTCATTCTGAGCCAGAAGATATCCTGGCAGGGTGTGTAACACCGTGTGTGCAGCCTAGTTACGAGCTCTTAACACTGTAACTGCTGAGACTCATCTGCCAGTGGGATGAGTCCTGCCAGCCAAAGCTTCACCCACTTAATATTTAATGTCTTTGTTAAGAATCTTCTTGCTCTGGAGAGAAACATGAGGCATGGATGTTAGTTCTCACAGATGCTTTGTGCTTTTCACAGAAGATTGTGAGAAATCCTCAATACGAAGATTGGAAAGAAAACTATTTGGCGGCGTCCTTCAGAGGCAGTGACTATGTCCACAAAATGCATCATCTAAAGGTTAATTAACAGGCATTCAAATCACATCACATCAAATCAAATTTAAATCCTATAGCCCATTTCCGATATCTGAAATTTACATAAGGGTTTATAATTAAGTTAATCATTATGCTTCAGACTCTACAATAGAAACACTTTGACATAGAGATCGACACAATTAAATAAAACAGAATAAAATTCTGATGTCAGTATAAACTAGCGCTATAGATTTTCTAAGGTCCAAAGCAACATCACCAGAAAATAAACTCCATTCAACAGCTGATATGTGTTTGTGGCTCTTTCAGGTTTATAAAAGATCTGCTTTAATTTCATATACACAATTAACCTGCTAACCAAAAACAGGCCAAAAAAGAAGAATAGGAAAACAACACAACGCAAACATAAAATTATTTAGATTGATGCTATATCTCTTTCTGTAAAGCATATAACATCCACAATCGTTTACACAAAAAACAAAGATATGTCACATTATACTAGGATATTCTACTAACAATTTTTGGACATTTAGTTACTGTTTTTTTCAAATAGAATATAATTTTTTGCACAGATGCCAAATTGCTAATATTAGTTTTTGTATGCAAAGCATATTATGTACAAAAATGTCAGTGTCAGATGCTACAGAAGGAGAAGAACCAGCTTTATTGTCATTGATTACATTTTACTTCTGCATTTAGCCCATCCCCTGGGGGAATGGTGGGCAGCCACGGGGGGCACCGAGGGAGCTGGTACTGAGTGTCTCACTCAGGCACGCACCTAGTATGGGGGAAGGGCTGGGATTCGATCCTGCCACCTTTTGCATTCCAGTCTGATGCTTATCCTAATAACTACAAGGCCGCCTACAGCTTCAACAGGTAAAACTCGTGCAGTTTTTTACAGCTAAAATAAAAGTCACAATATATTTTGACTTAACCCTTATTAAACGTCTTCTGAAATCTAGTTTCGCTTAATGTTGAATCAAAGATATTATATAGCAGGTAAGGAAGTACACTAAGACCACAACAACTAATTTGCATTTCAACTTCATTTAGTCTTAAGAATGAATATAATGAGTATATTCAGCACCAGCATTCAGTCTTTATACTGGACTCTTTAATAAATGTAAGACAAAATATGCCAAAAGCCAGATAGAGTATCTGTAGAGTAGTCACACTAAAACAATTAGCAAAGCTTAATCTTGTTTCTCTCTTAAACTTGCTCAGATTTAGAAGTGGTGAGTTGTATTTAGCTTTGTGTAAATGTCAAAAAACCTCCACGATACTACCACACAATAAAACAAACTCATCAGGCAAAATGCAAATGATATTGGTGAGCTACTACAAATTTGAAAAATTTATGTTTTCATGTAAAACAAGGAAATTAATAAGTGACCTCAAACTTTTGAACTTTTGTAGATTCCCAGTTACAGATTCTCAACCAGACAATATTTAAATGAATCAACCCATTTTTCTGAGGCTTGTCTTGATGTCTCATCCTGGACTGACTGGCTGAAGGTGAGCCACTGTATTCATAAAACTACAGCTATAACACAAAGTCACGATGATAGGTTGGGAAAATAATTTTTCTTAACAATATGATTTCAAAAGGAGAAATGCTTTTGTATTGGCCAATACAACAAAGGCCAATACAATGTCAAACCATGATCACATGGCCACGTCCTTTGTGACTAATCTAGCAAAACCAGACCAGTACATGGAACAGGTTAGTGTTGTTGCTATATATATTGTGTTTTGTTCTCAAGATCAGAACAAAACTCAAAAAATCTTGTGATGTTTACAATGACTTTAGAGCCATGGGTTAAGTATGTAAATTTTCTAAACTGTACAAAAATATATATTTTTTGTATTATGTTGTATTATTATATTCCAAAGACAGATTTGGGTTCAGAGTCCACATGTTGTTGTGTATATGATAGAAAAGGCACTAGCCTATTACAACACTTTCATGAGTTAAAAAAAAAAACACTTCTTTTTATTTTTCTGATGTTTTTTCCTCTTCTTTCATCATCAGATATCAACAAGCTTTCAAGGCAATCACATTTTTTTATGTGCATGCCACTAAGTTTGCTTAACACAGCCGAGTCAATATTAATAGAGTGCTGTTTAAGCTCAAGTTTGCACACAGAGCAGCCAGACAGTTAATGATTGATCATGCTTTGGTAGGAGTCAATAAAAATAAAAAAAAACTTACAGTTGTCAGCTGGGTTTGATAGAACAAAGTCATAACATTCATCACCTTTCACATAAAGAGATGGGGAGACATTTATGACATCTATTAACCTGCATTCTTTTAACGACCACAAAAGGTGGTATAACCAACATTACTTTCAGTGCCATTGTTAGAGAGAGTTGTTTTTCCTTAGTTTTTCCTCTCCTCACTCCTGACATGCTCAAAATAAAGTATGTGTTGTTCATCACCTATTAGTTTTCCAATCTAGCTTTCTGAAGAACAGACCAATAATTAAGCAGAAATGAAAAATCAACAAAACTGCACACAGAACCTACACTATTTGATGTCTACAACACAAAATGTTTTTTTTTTTGCTTTTTATCCACGTGCAGGATATAAGTTGTCAATACTAAAGAGCTAAAGAATTAAATTTTCAAGTGAATTTCTCGTTTCAACTACAAGGGCAATCTGGGGGAGAGTTGGCATTGTCAGGAAAGAAGCAAAACTAACCTCACCTCTTACACACAGCCCAGTTGACCACACTGACACAAATACACAATAGTGTGATTAGTAAACAAACAAGATCCGTTCAGGCCACTGGTGTGGATATTAAAGGAATTTCTGCTAGTTTATATGATGCACAGGAAATTATAAACGTCCATACCAGGTTTCCTGATAAGTCAATACATTAAATAAAAAAATATTATTATTATCTTTATTTTAAATGTTTTGTCCAGTCAGTTGATGCTTTGTGTTTCTCACAAATGTTAGTGCTTTGAGCATCAGAAATTTAATTATATTCCCCTTCCTCTTAATGGCAGAAATCTCTGAGCCCTTCACTGTTCAACCACAACATTAAAAGCACCTGGTGTTTCAGAATTGAGGGAGTGATGAATGCAACAAATTAAGATTCTTGAAACCTGCTCCGGGGTGCATGTTACATAAAGCTGTGGCAACAGTTCACATTTCGGCAGGATGATGAACCAAAGCATTCAACAAAGACAACACTGGAGTGGCTTCTAGCTAAGTCTCTGTCCTTTAGTGACCGAGGCAAAACCCAGACCCCACACAAGACTTTTGAAGAGACCTGAAGAGGGCAGTTCAGGAACATTTCTCATTCAATCAGAGGGAGCTTAAAAGTCCAAATACTTAATGGAGTGTCTGCAGTTACTGGATATGTAGAATGAATTAAAAAAATTAAGGGTGCTACATTTTGCAGGGGTATGCTGCTATAAGTAGTAGATATGATTTGAGAGAATGCAAATCATTGCACCGAGATTTATGATGTCATGAATATTTAATGTTTTGTTTAACTTAACAATAATCAACCTTAATTGGCAAATACAATCTAATTGTGATGTAGAACAAAGCTAAGATAAGTTAATCTTAGGGTATGTGGAAGTGAAGCAAAGGTCTGTTTTTTTTCATGCAGTGTGATTTTAACTACAGCATGAGCCCATATTAAAGACAACAGCTGTGTACAGTGGTTACACACAGCATCTTATAAGTCCTATATTATCTCACTGAGTGGTACTGGCATGTGTATGAGTCAATGACATAATAACAAGAAACTGAAGTATGTAAAAGCAAATCATTCATTGGTAGTACTTTAGAAAAAGTAGCAGGAAGTTAAGTGAATTTGTAAACTATAACATATCCTGTTTAGTAGCCATATTTAAGGGATAATTTAAAATGTTTTTACGGATATTATTCAGTTACATGATTAATTTTCACTTTAAACCCAATGGACCTTTTAGGTTTACACCTAGTTTCATGTTCAGTCATTCTGCCTGAGGCAGATGATGGCTTTGTTTATGTTAATGAGCCCACTAGTGCCACCCTCAGGGTGCATGATACATGTGTGCTGCCTTCAGGGGGGCGGAGGACACTGATGGCCTGTTCAAACAACTGGCAGAAAATAGACAGGGGTGCTTTTCAGCTGGAAGGGGAAAAGTAAACTGGTCTGACTATGTACATGCAGCTGCTTAGAGCTTCAAGTTGTAAAAACTGTAAAAGAAAAACGGGCAAATAAATAATTTTGCTTGCTCTGAGACACAAAACCAAGACTAGGAGCTGAAGGACATCCTGGGCAACTACTGTGTGTACAGTGATTTAAAACTCTGAACAGCAGACATGTGACAGGTGGTGCTTAACAGATGAATGACAACGAGGGGGCTGGACGCCAAATCACGCATGCGTGAAAAGATTCAAACAAGTTAGAAACACACACACAGAGAGAGAAAAATGTCAGAGCAATAAACAGAGCAACACTTAAGTACTGTAGTTAGCAGGGCTGCAGCTATGGATAATTCTGATAACAAATTAATGAGCTTTTTAGAGCAGCAGTAAATATAGAAAAGAGAAAATGAGACATGCCTATTAAAAAGAAGACATAATAGAGAAATTATATAAAAAACTATATTTTATTGCTTAAATTGCAGGCAGTAATAGTTTCAATATACTGTCAAATCCTAACCCATTTGCTGCATGTAAGGGTTATATGACAGTCTGGGCTTTGAGGAAGACACATCACATCACAACTACAGCTCAGGCACGACAGCAACCTTTACCGTCTTCTTGAGGCTTTGTGGCGCTTGCAGGAGGCAGAAGGAGTCACTCAATTTAAATGCCATCGAGGCTGTAGCTGCAGAATGAGTTGCCTGAGCCAGCTCCACTTGTTGGTGTTTGTGCAACACAAAGTGCCACAGAGAAAACTCATTTCTGTCCACATAGCCAAACTCCCAGCTGCTGCCAGTCAGCTGCATTCTCCTTTATTATTATTATCATCATTATTATTAAATGTAATAAAGTTGAACTAGCTCAAAATAAAGTCTTTAATCCCAGTGAGTTTTTCTCTTTCGATGTTTTGAGCATACATCTCCTTTACTTCACATGGTGACGTTTATTATCCTACCTTGTGCTGGCTCCGCTCTGTGAACTTGACCTGTTCAGCCGCGATGCTGACGCTTTGACGTTGACCTACTGCTCGTTTTTACACAGTTTTCCTCTTTTTTCAGCTTGATGTGATCCCAGACTTTGGACACTTTCTGTAGTTTTCTCTCTTCGACCCTCGCTATGCTCTCTCTCTCTCCCTCTCTCTCCCTCTCACGCCACAGCGTAACGCGTCGCGCGGCAGCAGCTAACAATCATCCGTTTGAAGTTCACTCAACTGTAAATAAATATGTGGATTAAACAAAGCGTGAAGCGAAGAGTTCGCATGGAGGCTTTTTAGTAACAGAGTTATTCGAGGAATCGTTTTAGTCCTACTTGTTACCTTTTGAGTACAAGGATCTGGGAGAATTCAGGTCGAGGTCCCCGCTGAAAAGGGAGATAAAGTCAGAGGGCATCGCAATCCTTCAGTGAGGAAACTGGACACTGTTTTCACCGCAGCTGTCAGAAAACCTTAAAACTCGTCATGAAACAACTACGGCTACTAACTTAACTCTTGCTCTGTCGTTTAAACTGTGGTTTCTGTCACCGCTGGTGCCTCTGAGTCCCCCCCCCCCCTCCGCCCCCCTCCGGCCACAGGTCCGCCTACTCTGCATGTTTGTTGTCGGCGGACGACCCGAGCGTGGCCACGCCCACGCCGATGACGTTACACGTGCAAATACGTTGTAATCACTTATGATAATAAGTCTTGTTTGATTTTACTGTGGCACAGTTATTGGTGAATCTGTAATAAGCTTTGTGTATTTAGAGTTTTGTACTTCACTAATGCAAGTCTTAGCTTTGAACTACATTAAGAACTATAGTCTGATTGTAGCTGTCATGTTAGCCTCTCGTTCTAAATTAACTTCTTTTGATTAAAAACAGTAATAGAGTTTGATAATAGAGTATTGTGAAGACATTTCTGGTGAGTCGACCAAACCATCAAATTTGTGTATTTATTTTTATATTATTTACTGATATAATAATTCTATATTATTGTATCAGTGTTGGAAGATGTACATAAATAACTGAGCAAAATTTCAGTCAGATCACTAAAATATAAATGTTATAGCTTAGAGCAGCAGGTATGGCCCGTTTGCACAGTCTGATCCGACCCATCTGCACTGCTTGTCATTTGACCTTTAAGCTTTGATATCAATATCTATTTCTGCTACAGGTTATACATTTTCATATTTCAAGTTTTTACACAAAATCTGCAGTCTAAGCATGTGGGGTACACCATTAGAAGGTCAGTTCATCAAACACACAAAGATCAACAACACTGGGCGACAGCATCAGGATATTCATCACTGTAATATCTGCTTTCTTTTCAAAACAGCAGAGGTTAATGGAAGAATAATAACTTTTAAATGTGCACACTGTATCTGGTGTGCTGATACTGATCGTTTGACACAGGCTATTTCATGATAAAATCAGCAAAACTGATTAAATTAAAACATCCTGCTCACGCTATACATTAGATCCACTGGTGAATTGTAGGAATAACACAGTAAATGGTAAAAAATTTAAATTAAGGACACCTGATAATGGATCCCTTCTTGGATCGAGGCCTTGTTGTGGCAGAAGGGCTTGCGTGGTCTAGTGATCCTACGAGCTATGTTGTCGGGAGCCGTGTGCTCCTGGTAGGGTCTCCCAAGGCAAACAGGTCTGAGGTGAAGATCCAGACT
>JAUYWH010000018.1:7614521-7686601 GCA_034779795.1 Ctenopoma multispine
CGGGAGAGACTCAGAGTAGAGCCGCTGCTCCTCCGCGTGGAGAGGAGTCAGTTGAGGTGGTTCGGGCATCTGGTTAGCTGCCCCCTGCCCCCGCGACCCGACGTCGCGGGGGCAGCGGTTGATAATGGATGGATGGATGGATGGATGGATGATAATGGATACACAGTGGATCACATGCATATGTTTACGTATGTTTCAAACAACTCCTTGTATTAATGTTGTGTATTTTGATTAAATACATAAAGTAAATATCATGTTGAATCATCGGAAAACATCCAGAAGTAGACAATAAGAACTGTAAGTTTTATTTGCAGCTGCTTTCTACTTGTCATCTTAGAATGAATCCACAATGCGTCGTTTCTTAGTGCAAATGTATTGTTATTTTATTTAGGCCAGTATAACAAGGAGACCTAAGTTGTATGTTACATGTAGATACCTCAATGTAAAAATCTTGCATCTTGTGATAACAAAAGGTCTGTTTTGTTTCATAATAAGCCACTGAATATGAGTTGACATCTTCATTCTTACTTGAGAAACATTATGATGTTTCTAACTGTTACATGTTACTGAATATCTTAATTAATTATACTGGTCTATAGTGGCTAGTTAACATTTAAGGAATAAAAGTTTATTTCTCTGACATACATAACTGCAGTATAAATACAATACTTCAGTTTATAACACAAATTATGATCAGTGCTCTAGCTTCTCCTACAATAGTGACAGATTTGCAGCAGTAGAGAAAAATGGTAATATTTATAGCATTTATTTCCCCTAGGGGGGGTAATAAAGGGAGAACATTAGGTCACAAAGAAATACCAAGATGCTTTGAAGAAAATAAGCAAGCTATGACAAGCAGCAACTGACACAAAGCATTGTGAAGACTTATACTGTTGAACTTGTGTTTGACTGGCATATCAACCCTCAGAGGACATTGTTGAAAGCTCGTTATTTGAAGCAGATGAAACAAAAGGCCGATCAGTTGGTCCGTTGCTTTCTCGTTTCTTACATTTGACGCCAAACAAGCTGCAGAGTTTCACGAGCATCAGGTCAACAATCTCTTCTTCCTCTGATGGCTGTAAATCAAAGAGTGACACTTATAACTCAAGACTGTTGCTGTAATGGTAAGATCCCACTTCTATAACATTTTGACAGTAAATATTCAGTTAGTGAGCACATTTCAGACTCAGCATGCCTCAGTTACCTTGTGATGTATTTGCTCCTGACTGAATGCCACTAAGATGACGGAGATGAAGAGGTTCAGTACCACAAAAGTCATGAACACAATGCATGACCCAATGAGGAAAGCACCAAGCACTGGATTGTAATTCAGAACCTGAAAGATGAAGAGGAGGAAATACACTAATGAAGAGTCAGATATCATAATCTAGCATGATACTATTATAATAGTCTCATACCGACCTCTTCATAGTTGAAAATGCCGAGCTGCAGGCTGACCATAGTCTGTGTGGCATCCAGCAGAGTTCGATAGGAGTATAACTTCCATCCATACATAAGGTTAGACTATAAAGTACAAAGTTCACCTGTGTGTTAATAACCACCTTTGGAACGGGCTTCTGTTTCACAAAGTAAATCATATACATGGTCTTGTATAACATATAAAGTAGGGAGACATTTAGTGACTCTAGCAACATGTTGACAGTAAGTGTGGGAAAATCCTCACAGAAATGGAGTATGCCAGGAACATGATGGTCATGACCACTAGGAAGCCTGAAATATCAGTCCAGGCTCGCTGTAGTGTGGCTGTGATCATGTGCAGCTTGGGGTTCAGTCTCAGCAGGTGCCACAGTTTGACTGTAGCCAACAGTACCAGGAAAGCAATAAGATATCCCAGCACTGAATCAGCTGTGGCTGTTTCATGGAAACTGGCATATCTGAGAGCAGACAGAGCATGAGAAAAAAGAGCCTTGTTTTAACAACCTAAACCTGTTTCTGTGCAGTAACCCATACAGACATTTACAATAATTGTCAAAATGTTATATGGATCGTGGAAAACAGACGGCCTAGCCATGTTTTTTTACTTTTTCCTTAGAAATGTTGTTTTGTAAGTACATTTCTTGTAGCGCATATAAGGTCAGTTAAAAATTGTAAAAGTTCTATAGTAGTAGTGTGGACTACGTGAAATACAGTAGCTATAAATATGTATACATGATATAGACTTCTAACTATTAGTTGCATATTCAGTATTTGGTTAGTAAACTCTTTGCACACAATTACAAGTTGAACTTACAGTGTGGTTCACACCATGCAGATGATGATTATATACTTGTATGGGCTGTGTGTTTGTTAACCTCCTTACTGGTCTTTGTTGTTCTGGTAAAAGTCCACATCCCGCTTTCCTAGTAAAGTCCTCTTGATGAAGACAGATAACGCGCTCCAACTGAGGATAATGATCGCCAACTCAAGCAAGTTCCATTTACTCTTGAAATAAGTCAATTTCTGCTGCTTCATCAGCTTTCCCTGTCGGTGCATGAGAGAAGGCCGTGTCAGAAGTTTAGGGTAGTAAATATAAAATGTATTATTACTGAACAGAATAATGAATATACACCTGAACAAACATGTAATAGATGATAAAGAGAAAGTAGATGACTTCAGATGCCATGACAAAGATGATAAGGCCACCGGTTGACTGGTAAAGACGCACACTCTGGAGCTCACTGCGAAACTGGAATGCTCCTGCAAGAAATACAAAGCAATGCAGATTTATTTATATAGCAGTTTTAAGACCCGGAGTTAAATCAAAGTGCTTCAGACAACTTATTGGTTGGTTCTTATAGCAGCTGAGATTTTGTGCAGCCCTCACAAAGTAGCTGAAAACGGCTCATTTACCTATGGCTGTGGTCTCCAGCATGAGTGTAACAATGCAGAAGAGGTTGACATTGGCATTGTACACAGTGAACTCAACAAATATCGCTTGGGTGTAGGCGTCAAACCAGGTGTTGTCATAAAGGTACTGAAGAGATCTACATGAACACAGAAAAGAACATCTTTTTACTACAGAACTATTAGAACTATCCCTTGTTAAGCATTTGTACTAGAGCTGAAACCTTAAAATGCCCACCTTCTGGAAGTTTGTAAATCTGGCCCCAGATCCATCACAAACCCTCCTCCTCTGTAGAGCTTCACACTGCCCCAGATAGGGTGGGTCCTCAGCATACCCTGTGACTGATATGTCCACGGGCTGTGAAGGTTCAGTGAGGTATTACCTTCCACAGACAGGTTCCAGCCTGGACTGTAGAGGCCCATGTCCTCCACCTCCCATGAATATGGAGCGTGACAGTCTGGTACAGACTGCTGCATTGAGTGAGCAATGTGGCAGGAGTTTTTTTTCACTCTCACCTGACGAAGACGGGCACTACCCACCAACTTTGAGTTTCCATCTGTGATGAATCCTGTGACAGATATTAAAAATAAGCATTTAAAGGGAAACTCAGTCAAAATTAACTACTTTGTGTCACAGTTCTGCCTCTGAGTTTTTTTAATTTAGGTGTTCGTGTTATTTCTGGCCCTCTTCCTTCCAGCCTTCACATTCTCAGCTCATTCTTCCTTCAGTCACATGGTCTCACTGAACTTGATTAGCTCTGCTCTCTGCTCAGCCTATGTTCTGTTAATCATCAGTATATTATTATATACTATACACTACTCGCTTTTACTCACTCTCTGCCAGTTTGTTTGTTGAGGTCCTGCCATGGAATCATCCAAAGTAATTGTGTCCAACAGTAAATATCTCACAATATACTGACCTGGGTGCTCTCCAAAGAGGTTGTTCAGCAGAGTTGTGTTTGCCCAGGTGAACACATCCTGAATACGCATGCTATCTGAAATGCCTTTGCTGAAGCTCTGTTGAATGTGACGGGTCAGAAAGTAAGCGTTGGGGTCCCTCTGACCATACGCCACCAGGAGCAACATCCACATAAATCCCATGTAGGCTGCATCACAAAAAAAAATCTTTTATAAGTATCTTAGATTGTACTATACTGCTTTGCATGTTATTAAAGTAGTTCTCCTACCGAGAATCTCCCTTATGAGACCGAAGACTTTCTGCTCTTTAATCATGTTGTTTCTCATTCTTTCAATGTCAGCAGGCGGTGGTGGCTGATAGAAACTGCATGTGCTGTCTCTTCTTCCTCCCCACACTGCATTAGGATTATCTGATGGAGAAAATTTGTACTCATGTGTTAGGTTTTTCAGATAAACTATTGTCTACTGTCAAACTATCAAATAAAAGCTAAAGTGCTAAAAAAATGGGAAATGAAAAAAGAACTTGCCTGGGTTTCTGAGATTGTCATCTATCTGTGGCTCTCCATACTCCTCCTGGTCAACTTTCTTCAGAACAAGAGCAAAGAAAGCAGCAAAGCCAAGAACCTGTGACAGATTTTCAGACAAAATCAGCAAATTGCAGGCAACTATTTGGTCTGTAGTGCTGTATTGTCTGACAGTTTCTCAGTATAATAACATTTTATTAAACTAATAAAACATCTAATTGCACATTGATTGTAAATGCCCCAAGCTCCAGTTACAGTAAATTTCAGCTGAGGAATTTCCTAACACATAACATTTCCAGTGCTAATCATGTTCCTCCTTGCATCCAAATCATGCATCACCTTTAAAGGTTGTGTTATAAAGAGACTCTCAAAAAAGGAGACCACCATGGAGATTAGCCAACTTATTGAGCGGTCTTTCCCATACGTAAGTCCATACATCATGGTGAAGTATCCTGCCACACCACTGGTTGCAATCACCAATATCCAGCCCACAAAGACAAACCACCATGGTAACCCTCCTTGACAGCATTTTTTATTGTTGTCCCCATTCGTGTTCTCTTCTGGACTTGGACTGGAGTTATAGTGGTCTCTGTCCAGGCTGCACAAAGGGAGGCAGTACTCCAGAAAAGCCCTCATTCCTTGAACTTGCTGCATGGCTAGGTTGAAGCTGTCTGGGTTTGAAAAACGAGAGGGCCCCAATAGACCCAGCTCCTTCTCGACGTGATGCAGCTGCCTGTACAGGTACCGACTGTTGTTGTTCCTCTTCTTATACTCATCTGTACACTTCTCAGGGCTCCCCCACACACTGTCGTCTGTCCATGCAAAAATCAGTATTAGTAAGTTAGAAAATAAAATGCTTTATTTTAACATTTAAGCATATATAAAAGAAAATACAAATAATTCTAATTTACCTTGTAGATTGACTGCACCTAAACTAAGGATCATAGAGCGATCCCTTTTGGAGGCATCAGTGTAGAAGTCTCCAGCCACTCGGTTCTGCTGTCTAATGATGTCCTCCACCAGAGAAAGCAGAGTGTTGATGTCCACATGCTGACCTGGGAGCTCCAGGTGTGGCAGTGGACTCTTCATGGCCTTTAAGAGCGACTGAGCAATTCTCTTTATGTCCTAATGTAAAAACCACATCATGTTCTTCAGACACAGAGAACTGAAAGGTTGTTACTTCAAGTATTAAGAAGGATGCGTTTGACCTCACCTTGATCACAGTGTCTGGTGTGATGTCCTTCAGTTCTTTCTGCGGAGAAGAAGTCTGTGAAGGAGCAACTCGAACAGTCTTCCCCTGTTTTGTAGCATCTGTTTTGTTGGTTTTCTCTCGAGGACGAGTGTTTCTGAAGATACTCACAATAAGGAGATTGATGGGAAACATGATGATTGAACTTTGAATGCCGATCATAACCTGTTGCCAGGTGAACTCAATGTGACCTGCAAAAAAAAGTGGTACTTCAAATCAAGTTCAAAAGGATGTGATTAATGTACAGGTCCTTTCAGCCAAAAACTAAAAGACCAGATCATTTGCTACCTACCAAGGTCCATGGTCTGCTCAGAGGGGTCTGTTGGGATGCCCCAGAACATGATGCTGGTCAGCATGGTGCACAGCAAAAGAGATAAACAGCAGGACACTCGCTGCACACGTGTGAAAGTACTGGAGGGAGGACGACTGATGACTGAGAACCAGATATGGCCATCATGGAAATCCTTAGCTGTCTTCATGAAGAACAGGTTACTGAAAAATTGATCAAATTAATGATGTAGAATTATGTCCAGTTTATCTGTTGTACGTCTTTTCCAGATCCATAACAGGTCTCACCTAAACCTCTTCAAATCTGTTTCTGTAGCTACTGGGAAAACCTTGTCAAGGGTGCACTCTCCCACATCTACAGCCAGCCAGGAGTTACACAGGAAGTGCCATTTCTGACCACTCTCCATGTCCTGCACCATCACTTTGTTGACATACCTGCACACAACACTGCCAATTATCTACAGTGCTGATGATAATCAACCGCATGCTTAACTTGAACGGCAGCCTATACCAAGCAGTGTGTTCTCCTGAGTTGTCGTGCCACAGTCTGATGCTCTGCAGATCTCCAAGAGAAAACTGTGTGGTCAGCAGGAACATGTCTGCCCCTCCCCTCTCAAACACAGGCTTCTCAGGATCTGTCAGGTGGTGAGGTTCACTTTCTCCCTCTGTACCTATCAGAGTTATTGTCACCTAAGACAAAACATATCAGTCAAGATGGATGGAGATTCTGAGAGTGTCACCATAGTGTCAGCACCACAAATGTGGTGCAACAGAAACATCAGACAGGCTTAACTTCTGTAAGTCTCTATCAGCTTTAACAGACCTGAGAGGAGGTGGATGCACCATGCCGATGCCCGGTATAGACACTAAGTACATAACGATACTCAGCCAGTGGGTGGTTGTCCTCAAGTATTGTTATCTTGACCTACAGATGAATGCAGAGCGCAGAATTCAGGATTCATTTAGCTGATGAAATAATTATAGAACGTTTACAGATTAGACTGTACTTTATATTAATATAACTGCTGGCTGTAGCCATTCATTACTCTGTAGTTTAATACACACTGAGCTCACAAAATCTGATCCACTGTTATACTATAAACAAGCCAACTAGGGTCATGTTGCAGTTTGCATAATTCAGTGACATGATATTTTGAGGATTTGATATTATTATGCTTGGCCAGCTTTGGCTGGAGGCAATATCTATGGGTGATTTTGTGGACATGATATCTCAAGAACACCTTCAAATAATTCCTTCAGATTTTACACACATGTCCACCTGGGGGCAAGGATAATCTGATTAGATTTCAGTGGTGAATAGTCAAAGGTCAAAGTTCACTGTGATCTCATGTCTGTCTCACTCTCATTAACACAAGGTTTTTAATATACAAATGGTATTTTAATGCATATGAGTCTGAATATGAGTCTGGAGAGACTGCAACTTAACTAGTACATCGATTCTAGTTCTGTATGCGTGCTGAGAAACATCTGAATTAAATACCTTGGCTGAGTCCTGGATATCTTTCCTACGTGCCCATCCAACCACCAGGAGATAAGCAGCGAAAATGGCCCCAACAAAACACACCACCACAGGATTGTTAGTAAATGTGGCAAAAAGTTCTGCAGTGCGAGACACATCCACCAAATTTGGCATGACAAAGAAAGAACTGCCAAAGAATGTTAAGTGGTTACAGAGGCACTGGGTGACCAAAGGTGTGGTGAGCGGACCAACCTGCAGGTAAAAGAAAAACATCTGGTCAAACCTCACAGTTCACTTTTCAAGGATATATCGATGAAACCGCTGTGAATGTGATTTTTTTTTATTCACCCTGCAGCCATTTTCACTCCAAGAAGATGCAGTTTCATTCCAGTATTTGCACTGGGCAGCAATGGAAGTGACAGTGACAGTGGCGTTGATAGATTTGATGCCTGGCTCTACAATGGGCTTAATAACAAGGTAGTGCACTCCAACGTCTTCTCTTCTGTCTTTGGGACTCAGCACCCAGGTATATTTCTCCTCTGTGAATGTGCAAAAACACACTCATGCAGGCTTACGTGTACTTTAAAAAATTTGAAAGCAGTCCAGCGTCTATTAAATATTATATAATACAGTATGCTACAAAATAAAATCTGGTAGTTTGATTTTACCTTCTTTGGAATTCTCTAGAGGAAGCTGAGCCTTAGCAACATTTTTCTCCTCACTTGGATAATCTTTACTTCCTAGGAATAGCATGAAGGAAATGTCTTCAGATGGCTCCATTTTCAGCACCAGTGTTACAACCGGTGAAGGAACGTCAATTATTAATGTGCTGAAATTGGCAAGGTCAAGGACTGTACTGTTCTCCTGTCCAACATCTAGTCTGGGTAAAAGAATCTGAAAATTCAGAAAAAATACTACTCTGAATAATCTCACAAAACACTATTCTCGAATATAGTAACTAAATTGTCTCTAAAACAAACATTACCTCTATCTCATTAGGTAAGTTTTCAACAGGAATGACAGTGCCATTCACTCTGGTGAGCGAGATGGATCCTACTGTCCCTGTGATGTTTTCCTCTCTCCAAGAATATGGATTCCTTTCAAAACTCATCATCTAGGAGAAAGTACAGTATTTAGAGGATATAAAAAGAACAAATAGTGGAAAAATGTTTTTAATAGGCATTAGTCACAAACCATGTAGAAATCATTTTCATTCAAAGAGAAGAGATTTAGCTACCAAGTATAAGTCTGCAGCTCCTAAGCAGAAGGTTGTTTGCAATTACTAAAAATATAATTTCAAATTCAGTAAATACTAAATGTTACTCGAAACAATCAATCAAAACATCAATTTCAGCAGATGAAACCTGAGCTGACATGATCTTTATCTACCATTTCATGTTCTTGTGGCTGACAATATGGCTCAGTCTTTTTCACTTGGCTTCTTGTTGTAGATGAATTTAACAAAATGTTGACATACAATGCTTCTCTCTCACATTCATTGAATGGTGAATTTAATTAATGTGCCAGAATTGCAACAGATTTGAAAAAAACACTTTTTGTAAAGAATAAAATCCTGCAGTTAACATCTGCCTCTGTGTAATTGGTCCAACCATTAGGGGTTTCCAGGAATAAGTACAACCACACATCAAACAAACATCATGTTACATCCTAATGTAAGTACTTTCAGCATCAGCATCTTTCACTGTAAATGTTTCCCCCCAATTTGCACACACTTACTCTTACGTCCACCGGCTCATCTGGAGAAATAATGTCTTTGGGAAGTCTAGGGAACAAAAACCTGGACGAGCTATTTTTCTGGACACTTATTTCCTGCATCTGCATGGTTTCTGAATTTACTCTGCAAAGACAGGAATATTTGTCATTGTTAATATACTTTCAGCGAACATCAGTTTATTCTTGTGTGCCTTTTATAAACAGTGTCAGTCATCTCCTACCTGTTGACGTACACACTGATCTGATCAGTATCGATGATGGCAGGCTCTCCGTTTAACTGTTTGTTATTCAGCAAAGCACTCTGAACATTATTTATCCCAGTCAGAAGAAAATCTGAGACTTTTTTCTAAAGAGGAATTATATGTATTTAGTAAAGAAGTAAAAACCCAACATTTTTTAATGGTAATGAGACAGAGTATGTTTTTTTTCCTACATTGGATGAAACATTCAAAATATTACTGGCTGCTTCAACTATTGGTGTAGCTGCTTGCACAACTTCCCCATCATTTTCACTGTCATGATTAACACTGATAGTGTTGAGGGAGGAGCTCAGATCTACCAGCAGTGAACCTGCTTCTTCCTGTGGAGAAAATGCAGAAAAAACAAAAAAAATACACTTGATCTATGTCCAAGTTTGAAAAAAGTTAATGATGAACTTTAAAATTAAGGAAAGTTTGCATTGGACTTCAAACTATAAAACAGTGGCTCCAAGAAGTAATGTACACCTGCTGATGTTACACTAATCTAAATGCTAAAGGTATAACTCTGTCCTAAAGTATTTAGCCTAGAAGACAATCAACACTTAGAGTGTGTGGTTTACTGATGAAAAAATGTGCTAACAATTACAGCAAAACAGTATTAAGTATTGCTATGACCTATCTATTCATGTTTCTTAAACAAATGGTCATTTATAGATTACACCCTAAATTTAAAACTGCATCGGCAGGAATTTTTGAAGGACATGCTGAACCATTGTAATGCACTGTACTTGAGCAGCAAGACTGAGCTCGTCTGAGCGCTGAGTGAGTCCAGCCACAGCTCTCGCCGTCACTTGCACTTCCTCAGTTGTGTTAGTGGGGGACTCCAGCAGCACTGTGGTCATTTCGGTCAGCATTTGCTCCCTGAGCTGAAAGTGAAGGAAGTACTGCTTAACATCCTGGTGCTCTCCACTTAGCCACAACTGAATCTGTAAACCTTATACAGAAAATTTGTTTGCCTCTAATGCTTCAGCATCAGCCATCGTTTACCTTCCTCTTTTCATCTTTCTGATCTTGGCCGGCCTCTGCATTCAGCATGTCAGAAACTGAAGTAAATATTTGTCCAAGTGCCTCGCCAGAGAGCAGACCTTGCTCCTTTAGCTGAGACATAGTTTTATCCACTGCAGACTGGAGATTCACCACAGAAGTACTGGAGTTACTTTTCCGTACCTTGAGAAAGATCAAATTACGCAGAATTAACAACTGGACAATCTGCTTTCCTAATTTTGATTTCTCTAATCTGCCTTCTTTCTCTGACAAACCTGAGTGGTGATAGTTGTAGTGACTTTTACATTTTCATTCTTCACAGTTACCACAACAGACAATCTGTAATTGTTGTTCTGATCGCCGAGAGGCAGGAACACAGATTTTACCTCATTTGCATTACTGCAGCGTAGATATTTTCCTTAAGAGACGAAAGAGATTGTTGTATAAAACTGTTCATTAGTCAAGGAAACTAGGCTAAACCAGCCTCCTGTCATTTGGCTCACCTTCTCCCAAATAATCAACACTACTTTTGCTTTTAATCATTCTTTCTAAAATATGCAGCACATACACACCTGTGTCAGTTTTGAAACAATAATAACAGCCCGCAGCACAGAAAGAGCTCGGTTTGCAGGTAATGTCGAATGCGTCAAGAACTGTTCCTGATGGTGGAGAGATGCTACATGAGATGGGGTGGATCTCTGCAGGAACCTCAGGTGAAAGAGTCGGCTCAGGATCTGGTATTGGAAGTGTATACTTGGCAAAACCTGACTCCTTCTTGCCTGTAAAAAACAAACATATTTTTGTTTATATCATCATATACATATATGTGTAATATGTATGTTTGTACTTTATTCTGTATTATAATCTCATAATGCTACTGTCTTAAATTCATTAGCTAAATTCTGCATCTGACAGAAAACACAACTATATGCCTGACTATAGGCCTTAAACGCACCATAAGCAATCACACTGATGTTGTGCAGCATTCTCCTTGAAATGTTTAGATGTTGGCTGAGTACAACATATTCAGTGCCGCCATCCTGCTTCTCAATAGGCAGCCTCCTTCCTACTTTGGAGTAACATGTTTCAAGGTCACCCTGGGAAAAGATCATCATTTAAGGGTTTTTCTTTTTGCACATAATCTCTTATACCCCAGCTAAACATCAATCAAACTGGTGTTGCAGACTCACCAGTAAAGGTTTGGGGTCTTCGATGTACCAAACCACATCTGGGCAACTTGTTACACAGCTCAGTCTCAGCTTAACAGAGTTGTTCACATTTATTGATCCACAATTATCACAGCTGCAAGAAAATAAATATTGAATCTATAGATACAGAATGACGTATTATCATAAATGTAATATAAATGTTTAATGTAGAAGTCCTCAACCACAGTTAGCTCAAAAATGTTTTACAGTTGTGAAGTTGTTCTGTGAATTTAGTTCATGCTATTTTTGCTATTTAAGGGCATGCACATTTTTTTAAATGATTGTTTTCTTAGCTGACAGCATTTCTAAAACAATAAGCTTAGAAAATAATTATTTTGGGGATATCTATAGTCTTATTTTACCTAATGGTGATGTTTGTGAATTCCTTTGGACTGACAGTGATGCACTTGGATGCTGAAGCAAGGTCAACTGATTTTCTAAACCAGGTCATCTTCCTCACGGTTAAAGTATATTTGAAAAATTCAAAGGGATTTGGAAGACAGTCTTTACCTATGACAAGAATTTCATCCTTTGTTTTGTTTCTGCATTTGCAGTTTCCTTCTGTATGGGAAGAAGCAAAGGCAGAACTTTCAAAATAGCACATCAGTAAAAGGGGTTGCGTTTGTATAAAGACAAATATAATTCATTTACAGTATCATTATAGCATGAGCATGACATGAAATTATAGCCTGGCTCAGATGTGAGTACAGAGAGCTTATTAACCAGGTTTGTCATATTAATTATAGAAGTCATATTGTAAGTATCAGGATAAGTTTGCATAAAAATTTTCTCACTGTCAAAATGTCTTAAAAGCTCCACTGTTGTTAATCTGTGATTGCTTTGGATTGTCCGTGTTCAGAATTGTGTTCATCGGCTGTAATTACTTTGATTATGGCTTTAAAAAACTGTAAAGAAAAAAAGTAATTTTAAATTCTGTGGTCTGTGAATTGTTGTACTTACTACATTTCCATTCAAATGTGAGTCCTTTCCTGGGCAGAGATTCAGTTCCAGATACTGTCAGACTGACGGTCTGACTGTACTCAGTCAAAATGTCAGGAGTAGCAATTATTTTGAAGTCAGCAGAGTTGTTGACACTGATATTACCTGTCTGGAGACAAAGTCACTGAGTTCTAACAAGCAAATATCAGAAAAACTCATTTAATCTGTGGAGGGAACATAAATGTTTGAGATTAATAGTCATCGTACCTTGTTCCCATGTTTGTCTGTTGAAAAATCTGAGTAATTCTGGCAAACTTCAAATATGTTCTTCAAATCCACGTCCACATCAGAAGCTGAAAATGCATTTGTGGCCCGTACGCTCACTTTTACCAACCCTTTACCAAAGGAGATAGTAGTGCAGAATGTTTAGAACATAGAGCATTTACATAATTCACATTATTATTTAAGTTGAATTGCAGCTCAGCTTAAACGTGATTTACCTTCTAATGGGCTGGAGAAAGTATAAGCTTGCAAACTACCATTGAACATGTCTCTGGTCTCAGATAGAGCATCTGTGACTCCAGTGATATTGAAAAGAAGCTGCACAGGAGCTCCTCTTTCCAACGAAATGGCAATGATGAGATCAGTGGTGTCCGGACATTCATCCTCCTCTGATACAAGTGAAGCCTGCAGGCCCTCGACAAAATCCAGCAGACACAGCTCCAGATAGGTGGACACTGTATGCTCTGTGACCACGTTAGATGCAGTTAGAGTCAGGTTGTGGCACCCGTGCCCAAGCTTCTCCACCGCACTGTTACCCAGTGTAATGTTGTGGGGTTTAATCCCTATGTCCACTGATGAGTTTGCAACCACATGGTCATTGTGCTGAATTGTGTAGGAGACATTTGTTCCTATTTAAACCAAATAAAATAATCAAATTGGTCTGTATTTTTGGGAAACAGCTACAAGAATAAATTCTTCATCACCCACAGTATATTTACTCACCTGCTTCTACCATAACCTGAATTTGAACAAATGTGCCATAAAGCACACTACATTTAGTGCCACCTGTTGACCCATTCCTGCCATAACACTCGATAACACTAAATTCTCCAACAGGCTCCTGAACTGTTACAGCCTTCTGAGCTGTAACATGCCAGTCACTGGTGGTGCACTCCACCCCAACCACATAAACACCGGGGCGGCTAAATTTGTGCATCACTGTGCTCTCCAACCTGTGAAACATATGTAGTAAAAATTTTAAATGCAGTTCCATAACAAAAGTTAATCAGTAAAAACTAGTTATCTGGTTGAAAGGCTTGCTCACTCATCCGGGTTGTATGGATCAATAGTGTGGCCATCTCCAGCGTTCAGTGTGCACGTCAAGTTTCCCTTAAATGGATGAAGGAGCCACTTCACGGTGATGGTGACATTATCAAAAACAGCCACCAGTGTACTCATCAATAACTGGAGTCCTGGGGGGGAAATCCCATTGTTAAATTGTATAATGGAAGCACTGCTTCAGTATATTTCAAATATTAACAAATGTAACAGCAGACTTAATGCACAGTAAGTGTCAAAGTCAAAGTGTTATATTATTTAATATAGACAAAGCATAACTGTATGTATAGGGGAAGTAATAAGGACAAAATGTGCATCTGACCATGTTTGCAGCGGTACTCTACAGACAGGTAACTTCCTAGTGCAGGACATGGTTCACCAAAGGAACTTGGATCCATGGGAGTCTGGCAAGCCTGCAGTCCATGGCAATGTGCTGAAATGATACATAAGTCAAGTGCTTGATGATTTCTTGCAAGTTACAGTTGGATTATTTTTTCCATTGAATAATAATGAAGCTTTTTAATTTTCTATTGAGAGAGTCTAACAGCTCTTTTGATAGGTGCATCAACATTATGGAGAAACACTAACTGTTTGCTTATAATTGCATGAATCCCTCTTAACTAATGTGAATGTTACAGATTTGCAGCCATGGCTTTTATGTTTGACACAAAACATAAAAGTATGATTTATGTGGTATTTTTACCAAAGCCAATAATCCAATTTTTACTTAAAATACAGAGATGTCTTTAAATAAAATGTTTCATCATTCATACCAAAGAATCAGGGAAAGTAAACAATGTAATGTAACATTAAGCATAAAAAGGCTCATTTCACATGTGGTAATGCAAAAACTATTTCATAAAATTCATAATACCTGTTACAGAATCTATCACATCGATCCAGCTGCACTCCTCCTGAGAGGACGTGGGTGAGGCTGGAAGTTTGGATCGGCAGTAGTGAATTGTCTTTCGACCATAGAAGCTGTCTTCTATCTCTATAACTTGACCAGAGCCACATTGTAATGTAGCATTTTGTCCACCACATGCAATAGATGTCCCAGAATCTGAGGTGATAAGGAAAAAAACAAGAATCATATAAGGAGAGTAAAAACAATTTAAGTTTAATGCAGCACATTTATTAGTTGAAGAGGGCATACCAAACTGGCAGATGAAGTTAAGTTCCTGGCTACAGTTTGCTGTAGCTTCCCACTGGAAGCCTGAATGTCCCAGGACGTATCCACAGGCTGCTTGTGCATCTGGAGTGTTCACCCAGTTACTATAGCTGACGTCTGAGCCATCTAGCCATGCAAGAGAACCTGGAAAATGATAAGATCAACAGAAGATGTTAACGCTACAGCTCATAATGCCATTCTACATTTCTTTTCCTTTTTGTACCTTAACTGTTTGGATGGAATTAAGGGGTCATAAAAAAAACAAAGCCATAGAATTAGCTAGAGATAAGGTGACTGAGTGATAAAGACTCTTTTTTTGTGTGAGGGAAATGAAGACACATTTGTAAATCAGGCCACTTGACAGCAAGGCTATTCAAATGGATGAGAAACATCTCTGATTACACCTGCTGCTAGAAGGAGATATCCAAATGCCACATGTCAGTAAACAAACACGTTACAGATCTTTACAATGGACATGCAACCTGGCTAAAGAGATAGCACCAGAGGTGATAATGTCATCAATCTTACATTTTTCAGCCAATTTTGAATATATTTACCACACATGTGGACATCTTCAAACATGCAGCAAAGCACTTTAGATTTTAACTAGACATTTATATACTGTAGTGAGGAAGAGAGAGAGAGAAGTAAATGATCATCCACACAGCCTCCCCTGTCCTAATGCCTTCTCACCCTCAACATTGTCAAGAGTGAGGTTTGGAGCTGCAGGTGCGAGTCCGAGCCACCAGTCTTTCTCCCGCTCCAGGTGCTTCTGAAGGAACTGCTGTGTTTCATCATTCAGGATGAAGGCTAAGTGTCCTCCACCTCGCTCACACCATCCCTCAGCACTAAGAAAGGAGCGCTGCAGTGCTACAAACTCAAAACAGGAGCCATCAAAACCCTCCTGATATTCTGGGCAGGGTAGCGTCTCTGCATCCTCAGCGTAACAAGTCAAGCTGAAGTGAAACCAAATCAAAAAACTCAGTGCTGGAAAAACAGTGCTCTCCATCTCTGTCTCTGCATCTGCACACTGTCCAGACTCTCTGGTAACATGTCTTTAAAGGGTACTGATGTCAGCAACTCTGATGCTAATCAGCTCTTTAGAATAATTTCCGACATCAGGCTCAGTGTTGTTTCCATATTTCTTGTCCACAAACAAAGCTCAGGCGTGCAGTGAATAGAGACAAGAGCCAGCTGTCATCATTGATTGCTCCTCTGCTTTCATGACTGTAGGGCATCACAGCCTGCAGAGTGAGATAAGCTGCTCATTCAGACTTTTCCTACCATGAAAATGTCACTCCGAATAAACCAGAGGCTTTAATTGTATAATAAGGCGGAATTTGTTTAAACTGATATGGAAGGTTAAATTACAGAACATGTTAAAAATCCCACTGTCTACACAAAAAAATCATAAAATACTGACCTAATAAAAAGATGTCCTTATTACATTTCAGAGGACAATATTGTATGAAAAATATTTAATATCACTACGTTTAATTGACTGTCAATAGCATACATTATAACATAAAACATGTCAATAACTTAACTGTACCTCAACTACAACACGGTGTTTCTGTGTCTATGTAATGCTTGAACAATGTCACTTTTCTGCTATTTTGATACTCGAAGGAAACTACACTTTATTATATATTTACTTGTGAATACATGTGAAATTAATTATGTAAAATAGAGGTAAGAAAGAAAAATAGAGAGCTGGCATTAAAAAACATGGACAAGAAATAACTGCAACAATCCCATGACATATATGATTTTAATGAGAAGCCAGTAGTTCAATTCAACTGTGTATTAGTAGAATTAGAAGATATTTTGTCTCTGCAGTGTCTCTGGAGATGTTTTTGAATCTCTATGTAGTTGTTTGTCATCATTTAGTGTTCCTTTATGGTCATTCTGTGATCATTTTGCAGCTCTCTTTGTATGTATTGCATATCTGGAAATGTTTTGGATTTCTCTGTAGTTGTTTTGTCACTTAAATTTGTTTCTCTAGGCTGGGATATCAACTTGTTGGTCATTTGTATTGCTGCAAAACAGAAGACACACAAAAACATTTTTCACAAATTGCCAGTGCAAAAATAAATGAACAGTAGTCTCAGTGCAGAAGAGTTATAGCAAAACGTACAGTGTGAGTCAATAACTGTTTTGAATTCTTTACAGCATGTTTTAACTGGGTAAACTCTGTCAATGAGTTTTAAAGATACCTCTTCAGCTTAGTTTGCTTAGTTAGCTATCACATAGTGATTAGGTTAAAGTCAGATCTTCTCCCATTGCAAATCATCCACAAAACGGTTTTAGGAACTAAAAATATTATATGTTTGCTGTGTGGGTTCTACAGGAGAATTTCCATGTTTATTATTTTATTTCTCACAGACTTGTTAAGGCCCCGGATGTCTGACGTCATATTCCTGCGACGCAGCGATTTGAGGACATGAGCGGATGAAGAATTCAAACATTGCGGATTTTACTAAATGTTTTATGAATACGCTGACACTACATTTCCATGATGTTGGCGTGTAAACGGAGCGTGACCAGCACTGTAGCTTCTGCTCTCCGGGTTCTTCGCAGCAATGAAGTAAATACACTTTTAGCGACCTTGCACTGCAGCTTTGAGGGTTAACCGACAGCAGTTTGCTAACTTGACACTTGCACCGCTCCTCGTCTTTGCCTCTTCAGGTCGCCGTCTCCAGCCAGGTGCACAGATGTCTGTCCACACAAACAGACGGAGAGGTCCGCATCACAAATGTACTGAAGGAGAAGTTCCCGTTAGCTTCGTCCCTGAAAGTTGTGGATATATCAGGTAAACGCTGATCTGTCGTGTGGCAGACTGCATGGAGTTAGGGGAACGAGTCGTCAGCGGTGACAGAAGCGACCACAACATTTTCACTATTGATCAATCAACTAGATTAACCGTCTGCAAAATGTCTGTTCAGTCTGGTTAACTGTCTAAAACCCAGAAATACAGATTAATTAGATATAAAGCGATGGTTTATTTCTCAGAGGCTGAAAACAACATTTTCTTTGCCACTTTCTAAATAAAAGTTGCTTTAAAATTAATCAATTGACAAAGCGTCAGTGGCTTTTTTTATTCTGGCAAACATCTGTAGTTTTTAGTTGAATCCCTTAACAATGAATTTCCAAATGTAGACACATCTCTGATATTGATAAGTATGTCCAACAGTTCTATATCGTATCATTGCTTCACTTTATACTTACTGTGAACTCAGTTTTTACACACCAGATGGTCACTACATACGTGACACAGTGTTTGTGTGATCCTCTGCTGTGTTTAGGTGGTTGTGGAGCCATGTATGAGATCCATATAGAGTCTAGTGAGTTCAAAGGAAAAAGGACCATTCAGCAACACCAGTTAGTCAACCAGGTAAATCATTATAACAAGAAGCCCTGCATTTTACCTGTGCAACTATAAAATAATGAATAGTTCATACCTATCTATGTTATATTGTGCAGTTTTAACTTTAGCAGTCATTTTTAAATGTGTGTTTTAACTTACACCTGGATTTGTGTTCGATGGTCAGTATAATCATCAGTTGATGCGTTTTGTCATCTGCAGGCACTCAAGGATGAGATTCAAGGAATGCATGGACTGCGGATTTTTACTGATGTTCCAAAGCCTTAGAGAAAATCCTTCACTGTTGATATACACCTCTTCCCTTTGCTCACCCCGTCCTGTCATGAATGTAGCATTTCAAACAGGGTATTATGTAGGAAATAAATTCAGTGACAAATGTTAATGTGCGAGTGGCAGAAATGCACAGAGACATTATCTCTGGCAGTTACACACTGACAGCCAGAAATGTGTGATAAGTCTAAGATTACTCTAAATGCATTTTTAGCGAGTTATCTTCTCCTCTGAGATAATCTATAAAACTACAGAAGCTGTGATACGCACAAAATGACTTAAAAATGAAAAGTGGTTTCTTTACAGTTTGCGTTTTTTTCTCAGGATTGAAACGATGCTTGTGAAATGAAAAGGAGTCCAAGAAGTAATAAATGCAAATGTTTGTATTTGAGTTTTGGAGAATTGCTTTAAACGGGGGGAAATCAGTTGGGGGTTATTTGACTGAACACGGATTGTATGTTACTGTTCCATGTAAGTTAGCTTATTATAAACTTTCCATTGGATTGGGCGTGGACCTTGTATTTATGCTACCTATGCACTGATGATGCAAAGTTGCAATAAAAAGCAGCTGCTCCCCCCCCAACACACACCCCTTTTACTTTGTTCTTTTACTGCACCGCAGTTATATTGTCTTCAGATACACTTTCTAGTACATTTTGAAACAGATGGAGGACTGTGGAGTTTGGTTCGGTTTACATTGCTTACTTAGGATACCTTTAAGATTTGAATATTGTGAAGCGGTCCTTTAATGTGAAGTTTTCTAGACACTTCACCAGCAGATGGCGCACTTCGTATTTAAGTACACTGCAATCACAAAGAATACGAACAGATGAATTATATTTTTGAATTGGCAAACTTTACTTGAATTACTCAGAATCTCTGTGCTTTGAAAGGAAATAATAAAAAAGATCCACTGGGATTTTAGTTTCGCATGATTAAATCAAACTGTAGACGTGAGGTTTGAGGCTCCACGGTGGAGAACCATCCATCCATACAGCGCCTGTCTGTGCACAGGCTGCGCACCACATCACTCTGAAGCCCGAGGAGGAGCGGAGAGGAAGAGCAGCTGGTCTCCGACATGGCTAAAGAAGGAGCAGATATGACAGAGGAAACCGAGTACATGATAGACAAACACGTTGGCAAAGAAACAGAGACCGTGGAAACGTCTGGCGATGCCAAAGAAATGCGAGCGGTGGTACTGGCAGGTTTTGGAGGTCTAAACAAACTCAGGGTGACCAAGAAGCCAATGCCCGAGCCTCAGGAGGGCGAAGTGAAGATCCGTGTCAAAGCATGGTAAATGCGATTATATCGGTAATAAATAAGTGATCGTGGATTTTGACCTGCGCAGTGACGCTTGGTTCCCACAGTATTTCTGAGAATCAAAGACGCCGAATAACATGTTCATGGAGAATTTCGCTGTCATGAAGCCACAGGTCGTTTCTAGTACATGAGGTTGGCTGACTGGTCAGTGTGGCAGATTCAATCATTTAAAATCACGACACCTGTTTTATATCTGCTCTGTTTACAGGACAATGATTGATTCGCTCTTTTCTTTGCGGCTTTCAGCTGCTGGTGTTGGCAAACTCACAGTTTAGGGATATTACATGTATTTGATGGAGAATTCCTTTTGAATCTGGCCTTGTGTTTACACAGGAATAGCCACTGACTCACTACTTGGCAATCCCTAAATCTCATAATCTTAGCAATAAATACATGTATTATAAATTAAATCAATGGCCAGAGACAGATCATGTAGTGTCATTCAATGTTAACAAACAGTAAAGTTGAATTCATTATTTGTTGCAGTGGCTTGAATTTCCTGGACCTGATGGTACGTCAGGGGACTATTGATAATCCCCCAAAACCTCCTCTTGTGCCTTGGTTTGAATGCTCTGGAATTGTAGAGTCAGTGGGTGAAAACACAAAGGGATTTGAGGTTAGTGAAGTCACAGGCTGTGGACGTGGCGATGACTCTGTGATGTCTGAAAACTTTGATGTTAACATGTGTTGAAAGTGTTTTTATAATGTATTGTACAAATCCCTTCCTTTAGCTTTAGTTGTTTGACGTTAGTCACGTCTGTCAGTTATTCTGCTAACCCATCATGTTTGTTTCAGATAGGTGACAGAGTTATGGCTTTTGTCAATTACAATGCCTGGGCAGAAGTGGTTTGCACACCAGTGGATTTTGTCTACAAGATGCCAGAGGAAATGACTTTTGCCGAGGCCGCAGCGTTCTCCCTGAACTTTGTGGCTGCCTATATGATGCTCTTTGAGGTTGCCAATCTGCGAGAGGGGATGTCAGTGTTGGTCCATTCAGCAGGAGGTGGTGTAGTAAGTCTATTTCCTTGTTTCACTGTCGCACTGCCGGAAAACAAGTTCAGCTTCACCACACTCTGATAGTTTTCTACAAATAGAACGAGTTGTTTGTTTGCTGTTGTTTATTTCACAGTAAAATTATTTCATGTATCATACTGAATATGTTTTACAATAATAAAAAATGGATGATTGAAAATACTGCATAAGAACTCTTAGTACATAACAAGTAATATAAACATATATAATATGTGTTACCTGCGTTACATAGTTGTGTCAGTGGACTGTGTTGCTTTTTTTGTGCTTTTGGTACATTAAGAGTTAATCTCTATGCTCTCAGACACTGATAAAATGTTGCAACTGTTTTTTATTTTCAGGGTCAAGCTGTGGCTCAGTTGTGCGCTACTGTACCTAATGTCACTGTGTTTGGGATTGCCTCATGTTTCAAACACGCAGCCATCAGAGACTCTGTGACTCACCTATTTGACAGAAATGTTGATTATATACAAGAAGTCAAAAAGTAAGAATGAAAAGTTTGTTTTGCTTAAGTTGTTAATGGTAAAATAAGATGTTAAGGCATCTCCTGTAATGCAACATGCACATGAACTAAGGGCTGTGTGAAGATACAGATGTTACCTGTTCCCTTATTTGGTCTTGTGCGGCCGTGGTCCCCATGGCAACTTCCAGCTCATCTCAGAGAGCAGCAGCAGTGTATAGGGCGGAGGTCTGCACTGGCACACTGGAACAGCTGAGCCAATTAAAGCTCAGCATTAATATCCTACACATTTACCGCGCACTGGACAGTCAGACAGTTTGCATCACAAATAAACACTTTGTACCAAATACTGATCGAGATGTGATGCAATACACACACACAGGTTACCTGTAATTAAGCTGTGAAGTTTTTACCTTATTCTAAAAAGTATTTTGTGAACATCTCTTAGCTTTAGCAGTAATTTACTCTAATTTTTGGCATACTGTTACATAAACCAAGGTAGGTGCACCATACTTCATATAGAGAGTATATTACTAACATAACATATGGTAAATAGTTTAAGTTAAGATTATAATACACAGAGATTTGAATATTATTATATTAGCACTGATTGTTTCATGCTTTCTCACTACATATCAGCAATGGAAGTGGATTAATGTGCCTTTCATCTCTGTGGCCCACACATTCTTCTCAGGATCAAGAGAAAAGTACAATTAAATTAGTCTTTTTACAAAAGGCAAAAACCATGGGAATCACAAGACCGCCGATCAGTTTAGCCAAGCAGGTGTTCAGGGCTACAAGGCAGAAACTAAGGAATTATGGTCCCCCTTGATAATAACATGCCTTTCATTCTTTCATAATTGTATCTTTAATGAGGCTCATTACAGCAAAATTATTGTCCGGTTAATTCTCTGTGCAGTAAGAACACAAACTTTTTGTTACGTGATATAAAATGTGTTACTTAGGAGGAGTAATGTGGGCTTTGGCAAACATCAATAATGTCTTTATAAGAAAACTGTAGGCAAACAAAAACGTGGGTTGTAGCATGCTGCAACTTTTCCTCAGAGTAATACTCCAGAGAATGAGTACCAATATCTCATGATTAAACAAAGTATGAATGCTGAATTTAAGGACTCATAAAATGTGTTTTGCACTTTTACATTTAGTGCACACAGTCATGAGTAAAATAATACAACCTTACAGTATCACCACATGGTGTTGGCCTCTGATTGTACTGTAGAGCTGGAGCAGTTATCCTCCATCAGTGGATTGAGAAATTATTCTCTGATCTCTTATCTGATACAAATATAAGGATGCAGCTCAGTCCCCTGAATATGAATAATTGTTTAATCTATCAAATGTTAGAATATAAACAGTTTGCTGAAGCTCAAGGGGATATCTTCATATTGCTTGTTTTGCACAACCAACAGTCCATAAAAATGTACTATACAAGCAACAACTACAAATTCATACAATTTAGAATGTAAATTTAAATAATATTAGACTGTGAATTGACTCGAATTATTCACGTAGTCATTTTGGGTCATGTCGCCTGCTGATTAGATGAAACAAGACATTTAACGACATCAACTAGGCCACTGGGAGATTATATATTTTACAGTGTTTTGACACAATGAATTGAAATAATGAGCTGCAGGCTCACTGATAATAATAAATACTATTAGTTGCAGCTCCCATGTTAAGACTGTACTCTTTCATGTACACAGTGTATTAGCTTATAGGAAATCTTTACTCTTTTTTTGGACTTTTAGGATTTCTCCACAGGGGGTTGACATCTTATTGGATTGTCTGTGTGGGGAGAACACAGGGAAAGGCCTGAGTCTGCTGAAACCATTGGGAACTTATATCCTCTATGGTGAGTACAATACTTTTAGTTTAGCTGTGTGTTAATGGGAAATGACAAACTCTGCAGTGTATTGGTCAGATTGTTGATTTGCTTTAACATTTAGTTGGTTTAGCAGGAAAAAAATAGCCTATATATATAGACATTTTGTTAAGTCCACTTAAACATTATACTTTCTAGCCAGGAGTTTGATACCACTCTCATATTATATACGTCTCTGTTCTGAGCCAAAAATATCAGGCACTTTAATTTTGTTTTGTAAATTATTTAAAAGACTTGCGTTTTTGTGTGAATGACCTGTGAATAATTAATGTGTTAATTAGTGAGCTTAATTAGGTGCTTGTAGGTAGATTGTAGGACAGAAACACTTTAGCTGTTTACCCCTGTTTCTAGTTTTTGTGCTGGGCTACGTTAAGCTATAGCATTCTTTTTAACAGGTAGACACAACACTGGTATTGATCTTCTCATGCGATTCTTGACAATGATGAAAAAAGGCCCGTTTTCAGTTATAGGGAACTATCCTTTTCGAACACACACTTTGACTTGATTCAGTGTGCTGACAGCTGGACTGGGTGTGAAATAGTGAAGCTCACATAAATAAAACATTCTCAGTAGCCTGCAAATTAAATGTATTGTCCTCCACAGCTACCGTTCTCATCTCATCTCTAATTACTTTACTTTCTATCCAGCCTCATGAATCAAGTAACAACATCAGAAGGATATTTATTCATTAGTCTCACTTATTCTGAATATGTGCACTGGCATGCTTTTTTCTAAGAGAACAGTTGTTTCTCACCTGCTTCACCCATCGTGTTTCTTGACTGTCTATTATTGACCAGTAACTCATATACAGCTTTTTGCACGGCACACAGCAATCCTGTTATTTTTGTTATTTCAGGCGCATCAAACATGGTGACTGGAGAAACAAAGAGTTTCTTCAGCTTTGCAAAATCTGTGAGTCAGAGATGCAGTCTGTCATCAACATTTTGAAGGAAACAGTACCCTTTTACTATCCAGTGCGCACATTTTTATGGCCAGGGAAACACACACAGACAAACAGACTAATGAGTCACTTGTTTCTCTCCTTGTTTTTTTCTCCAGTGGTGGCAGGTGGAGAAGGTGAACCCCATAAAACTATATGAGGAGAACAAAGTCATAGCTGGGTTCTCACTCCTCAACCTCCTCTTCAAACAAGGGAGATGTAGTCTTGTGAAGTCAGTCATGGACAAACTCCTGTATCTGTACGAACAAAAAAAGATCAAGCCGGTAGTGGATTCCCTGTGGGCACTGGAGGAGGTAAGAACCTTGGGTGATCAAAGGCTTTAACACAGTAAAGTCAGTAGTGATCAGATTAAATATGATCACAGTGGTAACATACATCAACATTCAACTGAATATTTTCTGCAGACATGTTGGACAGTTTATAATCTGTTGTTTGTCATTGCTGGTTTCTGTGGGACATTGTCAGCTGTTCTTGGACATTCTTCCACAGATGGTGGGTAGGTTGCATCTTCCTGCTCCACAATGATTTCACACCCACACAGAACCCAACAGGCCATACATCAATCACTTCACTTTCAGTTTCTACAAACACTTTAAATGTGGTGTTTGACGAATGTTTGACCAGTAGATGCTGTCTAATTACACTCAATTTTAATTTCATTTTTGACTCAACTGAATCAGCTTACAGGCCATGCGTTTAGGTCAGACTGCCTCTTGCCTTCCTCTAGTTCATTGTGTTCTTATCAGCTGTTTGATCTAGGGTTCTGGGAGTCCTCTTTAACTTAGCCAGGAAATAATGTGATAGAATTACATAAGGTAAAACAAGTAAAACATTACACAAAGCTGACTACAGCTTCATGTGATGCATTACCTCATTCTGAGCTTTCTCTCTACAGTCAGAGAGAGAATGTGTTGATCAAACGATTGTTGTCTTCAGTGTTTCATTTCTCATGGGAACCTTCCCCTGTACTGTTGTCATTAAACTTTGGCAGATTGCTCAGGCCATTCACTGGAGCCATCGCCCATTAAGAATCTCATTAGAGGGGAGGATGGCGTGGGATGTGGTGTCAGGGGCACAGTCTGTCTCGTTTGGAAGGAGAAATCAGAGGGTGTTAGTTTATATGTTGACCGTAGCAACCTTTTATTTCTGGAATGAAAAGTAAATGTGCATGACTGGAACAGAATAACGGGAGGATATCTGACTGCCAACAGTTTAAGTGAGGAAAATATTAATTGGTGTGACGTGCTACCTAAGATACTAAAGAAAGTAAAGCAAACCTACAGTGCATATGATGTGTCATAGCAATAATTGGTCATTGTCCTATTTCACCCACCTGCACCAAAATACAGCTGGAACCTATTTCTTCTTTGCTGCCAAATTCTATTTAGAAGCAAAAAGCTGCACAAGTTTTTGACCTAATTTTGCTCTTGGCTTGTTTACCTCTATTCCTTTTAACAAAAGAATGGTTGTAATAAATGGCTTCCAGACAAAGAGGCACATTGAGCTGTGCCTCAGCGTGGCTTGTAATGGTATCAAATTCTGAGAATAATTAGTGATGTGTGAATTTTTCGTTACACAATGATACAGACAAGCTTTAATGAGCCGTTATAGTTTTGACCTGCTAGGTAGGTCGTGGTAATAAAAAAAATTGTTCCAGTGGTTTTTAAAATTGTTACCGCTTAATGCCAATATGAGGAGTTTGTCAATGTAGTTTTGAAGCGTCAGTCGGTGAACAGCACTGGCTAATGCTTCAAACATTACATCATGATCGGATATTCGGAGAAAATCATATATACCCACATGATCGACAATATCAACCAAGAATCATTCTTTCTTCAGCTGACTATTAAGTAATTTGTTTTGTTAGGTTGTTAAAATAGTTTGAGAATTAATTGTTCCCTCTACGAAGTGGAAGCATTTATTATTAATGTTATTAAATGGTTAGAGCCCATTCTACCATTATTTCTCCCTAGAAATAGTTGTGCTGTTTTTCATTTGTGATCTCACAGTTCATGTCTATATATAGAATTTTCTGAATGTTATGTTGATTGTTTGGTTTTATTCTCAGGTAAAAGAGGCCATGCAGAGAATTCATGACAGAGGCAACGTAGGAAAACTTATTCTGGATGTCGAGAAGTCTCCCACTCCCTTGGTAACAACAACTATTTTAATTAGTTTTTTTCTACTTACTTGCTGGAATGAAGTTATCAAATCATTCATAGGCAGCACTGTGAAGTTGGTGGGCCTGAGAGCCTCACTCCCTAATAAAGATTTTTCACAACTCATGCTGCAGAATTTTACATATTTGACATCTTACACTTTAGATAATAACTTAAACGTAGCTGTTTATATGCCACATTGTAATAAGCTGCTGAAACTCCTTAGAACTGGTTCAGTTGGTTTTAACATTGATTTAATCTGGTATCCAGACTGATCAGGCTACAGCACATCAATGCGTCTATTGTAGTTTTATCAGCTAACAGTGTAATCAATTTGAAAGTAGTATAAGTGTAAATCGTATTTCCATTACAGTTTCTATGTTACTGTTTTTAAATGGTATATTGGGTTTTCTTATATCTCCCACAGGTGGTTTCTTTGGTCTTATTTATTTAACCATGTGGAGCAAATTTTTAAAAAAACATATATCACAGGACCATGCATAAGATAAGTTGTAGATATCTGTGCTTAGTTATTCACACAGCTAATTTTTCTGGCTGGTATTTGTGGTTGGTGAATAGTTACATTTGAGATTTCTGATGCTTACTGCACATTTTCAGGTTAACTCAGGGTCATCAGGAGGCAGTGAGTAGGATTTCCTCCTGTTTTAGATTAGTTGTTGCCGTGGTGATCTCAACATCAGACCTAATTAAACTATTAGATGTATAGATATGTTCATATTGAAAGCAAAGACCCTGTACACAGCTGCCCATTAGCTCAGGGTACATTTACACATTTACTGTACTATTTGATGTCAGCTCCCATTTATTTTCACCTCTTTCTTTTTGTGTGGGTACCTCGGTATACACCTAATAATAACTGAATAATATTTATCACTAGATGGCCAGTGACAGCACAGAGACCAGTGAAGCAGGAGAGGAGGAGGAGGAGCCTGAGGGAGACAATGACAGCAAGGAGCGAATGCCTTTTATCCATTAGACCCAATGAACTTCACTGCAACATATATACAGACTGGAGGGACTGCACAGATTCACCACAGGGGAACACATCCAGAGACACGTGTTGTGCAGTATGTGTGTATGCATGTGCTGTATGCATGTATGCATGAATGTATGTACGTGCAGTGTGTGTTAGTGCCTCTTGTCTGTTACCTATTGTTTGTCAGTAGATTGGTCGAGCAAACGTTTTAGGTAAACAAAAGACTAATAACCTACGCCGCCACCTACGCAGTTAAATTGCATTTTTCAGAATAGTATTATTATTATTTTCTTCACTGTATTATGAAGTAATGTTATGCCAGCCAATAATGTGAATAGGTTTGTGTCCATTTTACAGTTTATTGCATTTGCCACCACTTTAATGAATTAGCAACAGACTGAGTGAGCTTTTAAATTTGCTAAATTGTGATTATCACTTTAAAATCAGTTACCTTAAAAACAGATTTCTTAAAGCACGGTCATAGACTGCAACAAGGTTATCCTTTCAAGCTTTTCCACAAGATAGTAAAAAAAACGGGTAGTTTATTTCACACCTGTCCTTAATGGTGACGTTTGTAAAATGTGAGTTTCAGAAAATTAGCCCAATGTTTTGATGCTTCTGGCCGAGAGAGTTGAATCAATTTCTCGTGTTCAAATAATACCTTGTAAACCAGGAGAGGTAGTCAAGTCTGTGTGTATTTGCATGATATTTTATTCTTATTATGAGATCACCAGTGCCTTTGAGCTACAAACGAGTGTTTGACACTTCAAGTGGTCTCCTCGTGTGAAGTTCACATTGAGCAAACTAAGAAAAAAAGGTATTTTTAGCTGGAATATGTGAATGGATTCATACGCTGAAAAATTTCCTCATCCTGATGTTGTAATTTGTAGTAAGATGAACCCTTAGACAGTATATATACTCACTAAATTGTATTTTCAGAATTTTCCTTAAATGCGTACATGATAAAGAAAACCAGACAGGGTCACATTTATCTTCAGGTAATGACATTTCAATCAGAACCAAGCTGAGTTTCGAGACGCAAATTTGTACCTGTTCCAAAATCTTTCTAAATATATGTAAATACAAGAAAAATACTTTTTTTTTTGGAAGGATCATAAAATAGTCAGGCTGCAGTTCGACAGTTGAGGATTCTCTGCTTTGCTTGATCTACCAAAGTTGTTTACTTGCTGGTGCCTCACATCAAAAGTGCCATAAGACTCCAAGATAAATTATTTTTACAATGAGCAGGTGGATGAAGACCAGATGATTTAGGATCGAGCAACACTGTGTTTCACTTTATGTAAGAATAATGCCCTCTGCTTTACTCCACTCCACTCAACAGCTGACAAGGAGCAGATGTTTACCATACACCCACACTCTCCTACTCAGATGACAGGACTGATTTAATTTTAAATTTTAAGTAGGAACAAACTGAATTATATTTAGTTTTCGTCATTTATTTGGCCTTGCTTATTCAGAGTGTTTTATATTGGTTAGTCATCGGAATTATTTATTACTCTAGTTCAGCGTGTGCATCGCAAAAGTATTTTCTCAATATAGAAAGAATAAAATGAGTCAGTGTTTCCTAATCATGACATTTTTAAAAAATGAAAATTGCATCAACTAAGCAACAGCAAAAACTAACAGGAGTAAACAGCGCATGCTTTGAAGCTAAATGATAAAAAGTGGAGAGACAGTGTTAACGAGTTTAATAAAGTGATGAATCATTTTAGAAATTGATTTCTGGGCTTGCAAATGAGAATGATGACGTGTAGATGCTTTGAAAATACATCTCAGTTTTGATGCCTTCAGTGTCTAATTGTGTATATGTGTGTGCATCTGAGAGAGAGTGAGTGCATGTTTTTGAGTGTGTGTGTGTGTGTGTGTGTGCGCCCTTGTAAAAAACAAAACATTGTGTGTAAAGAAGTGTTTAACATTGTAGCGTGTTCACAAAATTCCTTATAAACTCATGTTTACCTGTGTATGTATATTTTTGTCACATTTTGTTGTGTACTATCTTTGAGTACAGCTCTGTTTACTTGAATAAATTTATCTGCAAAGTTGTTTTTTAGTCTCATTTAGTTTATCCATATGACATTTAAAAAGTTGCTATTTTTCTGCAAACATTTACTGTTTTTTTAAATACATTTTATGTAAATGATGTATAAATTTTGGTCTTATGAAATCAGTAAGGTATAATGGCTTTTAAATGGATTCAAATCATAATTCAAATGTAATGAAAAGTAGAGGTAAAGAACTCCACACTCACCCAAAGGCTAAAAAATGGGACGGGGTACAGGTTCCGACGAGGGCCTTCTGTAGTTTTTCAGTGCAAATGACATATCATAATCTGAAATGTGTTTCTAATTCCTACGTTTGGCACAAGATGGCAACAAAGGAAGGACTTTCTACAGATGACAGATTAAATATTTTGTTCTAGTGAACTAAATGTGTATCTCACAGGAAAAAAATAAAAGACAAATACAGTGTGTAATTAAAGACTCAACATTTCTCAATTATGCAACTGCTGACCTTTTACAGAGACACTCTAGTCAGTATAGTTCAAATTAATTCATGTACTGTTGTCAGAGCTGCAGCAAGCTGTGTTTTATTTACATGGCATCGTAATGGTCATTATTGTCTCATCTTCAACTCTGGTGTTAGTTTTGGGTGTCATGTCTGCCTCAGTGGAGAAAGAAAGCGACCGCATTAGAACAGCACACAATAATTTGCTAAGTTTTATTTGCAATAAGTGTATATAACTAAATAGATATTACATACATTTCTTTTTGGAATCAATTTACACATATTACTTATAATAACAAATTAAAGATAGTTTCTATAATTTGCTAGGAAACAAAACATGTCTGGGGATCATTATAAAGTAGAAGCTAATGCAACTTTTTAATTATTTATACTTGGTTACATACATTACTGTAGAAAACATTTCAGCACCACTTAGTGCAGACTATAAAAGGGGAAACATTCTTGAGCTATTTTTTGTATTACTATATTCAGCTCATATACCCAAGGGTTTTTCTTATTTAGTCCTTACCCCACCCTCTCCTGTCAGAATACAGCACAACATATGTTATCTTATTAGGGGCGACATGATAGCTTAGTGGGTAAAGCAGTCATCTTCCAATCCAAGGCTGAGCAGTTTGATTCTCAGTCCTGGCAAGCTACATGTCTGAGGTATATCAATTATTATTACGGATCAGATTAATGCAACCTCATGTACATGAATCCTGGATTTCAGTCCTGGGTGATATTATTTGACAGTTCACACATGCTGGCACCAAAACAAAGTGTCAAAACGTGAGTCACCGTGTCCAAAACTGACATGTGATGGGGTGATGTGAAGAACATGCTGTAATAGTAAAGTCGTGAATTAATGAATTTCCAGTTTGTTTGTGAAATGAAAGCTTAGGGAACTTTTTTCAAGTAAATATTTATCAAAAGCCAGACAAGGAAATTATTCTTTACCATTTCAGCCTTACCTCCGCCTGATGTTTGGACAAAAACAAAGAGGGTTTGAACCAGTGCAGGGTGAGTACCCAGAAAGGCACACAGAGGGCCAGTATATATTGAGCCGCCTGCAGTGTTGTTGGTTCCTTCTGCAGAAGTACAAGGTGTGCTACTGTGTCCTGTCCTGTAGGATCCACGGACATGGCTCGTCTGGCCTTCCCCGTCTTTCTCGTTCTTTGCTTCTCTTTGCTCCACTCCAGCTCCAGCCGTCCTCCTCGCATCAGAAAGGCTGTGCTGCCTCGTCAGTCTGGAGGTAACTCTACACGTCACACACAATTCAGCAATAATTTGCACTGTATTATTGCTTATTTGACCTTTTTTTTCTGCCTCTTCACTGAAATGCAGCTGCAGATGAAGAGGATGTGAAGTCCCAGATTGAGAGGTTGTGGCAAGAAGTGAACTCACTGAAAGAGATGCAGGCATTGCAAACAGGTACAGCTTTCACTACTCATAGGAATTATTTCACTTGGTCAATATCTTTCAGTAATTGATAATGATGATTTGGTCAATACTGTTGTGGTGTTATTATTGTTAGTGTCTTATTGTACATATGACTGTGGGCTCAACTAAGTGTTGCTTGTAAATTAGGCCACTGAGATGTGAAACTAGAGCGTTAACCATTGATAACTTGATAAATAGATTTTTAATAGTTTGGTGTCTTAAGTGTCCAGCAGAGGGCAGTAAAGTAAATCTTAGTAACACAATTACTAACAAGTCTAATGTAAAAACACTATTGGTATTTTTTATCAGTATTTTTTCTTTGTTTTGTGTCTCCTTTTAGGAGACTTAGTTCATCCTCTGAAATAATCTTTAAAGCCCCCTTCCTTCTTGGCTCATTTGTCACCATTCACTATCACTCTTCTGAGAGTTGAGTTACTTATTATGGATGTAAAAATTACTACACATTCTGTGAGGGAAAGGGGGTTTGAGTTAAATTATTAAGTGAAAGTAGTATTGAAATATATTACTTTTGTCCAAGCTGATTCCCCTGTTCTTGTGTGACAACTAAACTTTGCACTAGCTTTAAACTGTTTGAATATCATATAGCTAGTTTAAATTTCAGTGCACTGGTTAAGTAACAGCTTTGTGTTTTCAGTTTGTCTCCGTGGCATCAAAGCTCACAGGAAGTGTTACCTTACAAGTGAGGAACCCAAACACTACCATGAAGCAAATGAAGACTGCATTGCACAAGGGGGAACACTTGCAACACCACGGGACTTGATGGAAAACAATGAACTGAGAGACTACGCAAAGAGGAGCTCGCCAGGATCCAAGGACTTCTGGATTGGCGTGGCAGACATAGTGAAAGAAGGCCAGTATGTTGATGTCAACAGTCTGCCAGTCAGCTACTTCAACTGGGACCGCTCCAAGAAGCAGCCCACAGGAACGAAGAGGGAGAGCTGTGTTGCTCTTTCAGTGGCTGCCCAAGGAAAGTGGTATGATGAGGTGTGTCGCAGTTTGAAAAATTACATCTGTGAATATGTCATTCCTTAAAGTGAATGCTGCTGTTACCAACTTGATGATCTTTTATGCAGGCCATTAATCAGAATTGTTTTGTCAGTTATGTGCCAATTTATGAAGGAAACATGAATTGATATTGGACATGCAATATAAAAGTTATTTTATTAAAAGTTGGATTTGTGTATTAATTAGCTTCTTAATTACCTTTAATACATAAAGTATTACACAGGGCCATGTTGATTAGAACTCCAAGCCTTGGGTGATGACTGAACATGATCTATGAAACATATTCAGTTATATTAATTAAACACATTTTATCAACTGCAGCACTAATAATAAAAAAGACTAAATAATAAAAGAATAAAATGAAAATGATTTGCAATCTAGAGTTTATAAAGTCAATCCACTTGACTTGTCTGTGGAATGTGGGAGGAAACTTGCCCAAAAATAAACTTGCACAAACACAGAAGGAGCACGCAAACATGCAGAAAGACTCTGTTATCAAACTTTGACCCTTCTTGCTTCGACGTGACAATGTGAAATATGCATTCTAAGAGCTGGGACAGTTGGACAATGCTCTTTACATTTGATAGCATTTCCTTCATGCAGTTTTTATCCATGCAATACGTTTATTATTATATTATATTATACTATACTATATTATATTATATTAATTATATTATATTATATTATATTATATTATATTATATTAGGGCGCTTCTCTCTATCAGTCAGAGAAACAATAACAATACATTTGTGAAATTGTCTCTAATAGAATTAAAATAAAATAGAATACAGTTCTAAATCTAATTAAAATGCTCATCTAGATACAATTCTGCAAATATTCATATTGAAAACATGTTGCGTTCCTTACTCAGTTTAATCCGTCTAAACTGTTGCGGTCAGATTGAAAACAGCGCCAGACTGACCCACAGACGACCTCCTGCACCCCACTTAAAAAAAAAGGCTAAACCATTAATGCCTCATTCGCGTGTTTCTGTCACCTCTGTCTTTTTAAAAACAAACAGCACCGCACACACACTCGCCGACGTCATCGTGCCCGCAAACATCACGCACGCTTGTTTGGATGGACTGTGACGCCAGAAGTCCCTGAGTGAAGTCTCGCGGAGTGAAACACCGGCCATTTTTCTCCATTTATAGCAGGACACTGTGCTTGGGTAACGTTAGTGTAACCGATAGTGTTGCGATCACTTTTATACGCCGATAAGTTTTGGCAAGTTTAATTTTGTTATCCAAGCATCCAAACTTACAACAAACAGGACACGAGCCATGTTCGTGTTTACCGCCGCAAAGTTTTCTCGCTGACATTACTTGTCCGGATAGATGCTTGTCTAACGTTAAACTATCGCACAAATGGAAATGGTGCCTAGCGAGGAGAACCAGTTCGTACCCAAAGAGGTGAGGTTATTACGAACCCAGCTTGGGTCGGAGGATCAGCCTCTGAGCGTTAACCGTCACCCTTTCGGGTCATGCACATTAACAGTAGCAACTCTTTTGCAACACTTTGCGAGTTTGAGATCTTGGTGCATCATTTGGAGGCTAGCTCTCAGCTGCTAACAGTTAGCTAAACATGAGTTGGACGGCCTATAATGACATGGCTAACTAAGGATGTAGCTAAGGCCACTTAGCGGCTAGCTCCGGCTAGTTCCACTGTATCTCAGACAAAGTCACTTTATGTAGGCAGGCAGTGCTGTTGTTTATTTATCATTAAGTTATTTAGACTTCAGATTTGTTTTTGTGGTTGACAGAAAGTCCTGAAGGTTTAAAATATTGCGGCTGACATTATGTTAAACACCCAAATCAAGACGACATTTGTCAACATTAGTTAGCTAACTCGTACACTAGCTAGCTAGCGGAATTTGGCTAGCTTATCTCGTTAGCTTGTTTCAGTCTGGTAAATGGTAACAACCGTAGCTAATTTGTATGTTTTCGAAGTTGCCAAACCAGATGTAAATAGTCTCATCAGTGGACACGAATGACAGGGCTCAAGCAGCGTTTGCCCCTAACACCAGTGCAACAAATGCGCACACTTTGATTAAATTTTTGCTTCATTTTGCGGATTGTTTTGAATGAAACTTATAGCGTTAGCTTCTGAAATTCGCCAGTTAACGCTAACGCTACCTAAGGCTAACGTTACTTATAAAGATCCAAGTGTAACAGCGTTATTGCTATGTTATCAGTTAGGTTGCTACTGGTTGTTGGAAGAGAAATGCTCACCTTTCTTATTTTAAAAACCCTGACCAATCAGTTTGTCATAACAATAAGTTATTTAGCCTTTGCTTGTTTACACTCCTATGATTGGTATAGCTAACGTTAACGTGCATTGTGCTACATAGATAAAACAATATTGACCTACAGTGGAACTATACTGTCATATTTCTGACACCAAGTTTAATCGTCTCTGTCAACATAATTGACGGTTCTTAAATTGTTAATTAGTTGCTGACATACTGGCTCAAATTAACAGCGTACTAAAGGGTACTATTGGGTACTAAATGGTCACTATTCATGTGACGGTAGTTGTCTTGTCATAACCAATTTATACATAGCGATACATATATCTGTAACGTTGTTATGTGGAGCAGCATTGTTTAACTAAGGATGTTTTATACCTCTTTGGCATTTAAGCGAGACAGATACGTCAGACATCGAACGTCATTTGTTTATATTAAGGGTTGGTGGAAAATCTGGATTTGATGATGCATGGTTTCGGTGTATTTGATAATAATAATGAAACCATGGTGGACAAGTTTGTGTTTTTATTTAAAAACGGTGACTTGTGTTATTTTCTTTTTTGTTGCTTACAATACCAACACTTTGGTGGCCTTTTGACTCTCAAACGCATTTACTCCTAGAGTTATAGTTTAAAGTAGAAGCCCATTGTTGTCATGATTTGCCTGTGGTTGTTTTTTCTCAACAAAAAATTAAATCAGCTGGCCCATAACAAATATGTAGAACACTCCTTTAGCTATGTAGACATTCAAATGTGACAGGAAAGCAAAACCTAGTGGAACAATACTTCCAGTACTTTCATTTTGTTGCAGAGTTCGATAAGTTACAGCTTATTTGGTAATGTTGTGCAACAAGACATAAGCTCAAGATAAGGTATGCAAGTGTATGCAACTTAATCTGCAATTGGTGTTGAAACATCTTCAAGAAGAGATACAGTTAATAACCACAGTAACATAGCCACACTTGCACTTGCACGTGCAGTCCTGTAACATTTAAACTAGGTATCTACTGAATGACTTTATGTTTACAATGTTTTTGTTGTAAAGATTCATAATCAAACCTCTTCCAAAATATCACAGTAGTTTATGAGAATGCATCTAGACTAATGTAATCGTAATGTAGGGCATCAGGTTTCATAGAAGAAAGCTTAGACAGATTATTGTTTCGCCTTCCTAATGCTTGACCTTGTGTTTTATAAAGTGCAAGCTAAAGTTGTCATGGAGTCGTCTTCATAATTTTCGTAGTTCTTTTACTTTCACTTTTACTTCCAGGCTGCCAATTGTCTGAACAAATCATAAATTCAATGTAAAAATATATATGTTTTATTGAGCCACAATTTGAAAACATATACAAAAGACATTTAGCAGCAAGTATTTCTAGTGATAATTAAATTTTCATTGCTGTTGCCTCATATGTTTGTACCACTGCTCTTAATGGCTAGTGCTGTTATTGGCTTACATGCCACTGACACAATAGCCTATCCTATTTAAAGGATGTTTACTTGCGAGTGTGTCACAGTTAGATGACAGATGTGCTATCTACACTAAATTGTCATTGAATAAAAAGTATTGGCTATTTTAATTTCACTGCCTGCATCTCTGTTCTGTTTTAAGTTTTTGTGTACACGCCATGTGGTCACATTGTATTTACAGATGTGTATGGAGACAAACGTTTCACGACGCACTAGTTATTGTTATGTAATTATTTTTTGTGCAGTTTAAAATGAGTTACATCTGTAAACAAATACCACATGTGCTTTGCAGTATCTATACCTTCATGTCAGCACCTTGTGATTATATCCATGGTAAAAATAACCTTTAATCTGATAATACACTTGTGTGTTGTCAGCTGCTGCTTCTTTATAGCACCTATCGGTCACAAATCTCACAAAGAGGTTGTAAAAAAAAAATGGAATAACCTGAATATATTCTTACAATTATTATCACTGCGTCACCAGCCAAGAGGTTGGTTTATGCCTACAAGTCAGCTTCATTTAGCCTCAACACAGCTAATGACACTGCCATGTTTTACAACTTATTTTCTTTGTTTTGTGTGTGTGTTACGTTTTTCTTCATTCAAACTATCTTCACATATTATTAGGGTGTGTTTTGGAGTTGCAGACAGAGTATTTCTGATGAGATGAAAAGGCTTTCTCAGGTAGATGTGTCTGGTGTGGGAGAGATAAAGCATGGTATTAAATAGATGCATGAAGCAGGATTGTGATGAACATTACATGCAGCAATGATCAAGACACATTTCAATGAGAAATCAACTTCATAAGCACAAACTCTTATCAATGATGGGAGGCATGCAGTTAAACAAACAGAATACAAATTTGTGTTTGTGACATACTGTAAGTCGTGTGTTTATAAAACACTTGCTTCTGGAAACCAAAAAAAGGCAGTTGTCATTCAAAATGTACATAATTTGAGTTTTAGTACTGGTGCCAAAATCATAGTACATTTTTGAGTGTACAGCTGTTTTCCCCCCGAATAAGTCAGTACATCAGTATTAAAAGCTTAAACAAAAAAATCTGAATAATGACTGCACTTACATAAAATACAGCAATCATGCAACTAAAACTGAATCAGTCCAAGTTCCTCATAACTTCCATTTATTAAAAAGTACTGTATATTTCCTAAAATTAAGGAAACTGTCGTGACATATATTTGCATGCTGCCTGCATCAGTGCTTGTTTAGTTTGTATTTCTTATGTTTTTGCTACTCCAGTTTTTGATTTTTGCTTTTAGCCTATAAATAATTGAATTCTATCACAAACACACGAATTTTGTTTGTTTCTATGACTGACATGATAATGGCAAACATCACTCTTTATGGTCATTCAGTAACAACATTTATTGATATATAATACATTTTTTTTTATATCTATATATACTCTATATACAGTATTTTTTATTAAAAACTGTATTTACAGTAAATCCATATACTTAATTAAAATAATGATCTTTTTATTATGGTTGGTTATCATTTGAAATGTTTTTGTGACACTAGTGCCAATCCAGAAAAAAGACTAAATGGGGAAACAATTTTAAATTAGAATTTTTATTTTTAATATTTTTATTTTGTTTTTAATTTTAAAGTTTTTTTTCCTTGTGTATTTTCATAATTGTATTTTACTTTCTATCACTTGGTTATTTCAGTACAGAGGCATGAGGGGAGGTGTTTTTTTTCTTTGTGTGCTGGCATGTTCCAATTATATTTGCCATAAAGTCACACGAATATTCTAACCATTTTTTTCTAAGGCTTGGCTTGTCACCAGTACACTTTAGGGTGCCCTATAACACAGTAAATATAGAATGAAAATGTAGACAATACCGTAAATCATATTAACATTTCTCCCATTCTTCTTGATTTTCAGATCCAAAATGCAGCCGAGGAGCCCAGAGTGCTGTGTATAGTCCAGGACATCACCAGTGCGAAGACAGTTAATGAGAGGCTGACTCTCAACTTGCCAGCTTCCACCACCCTCTCCAAATTTTATGAAGATGTTGCTCACAAAGCAGGATATGTAAATGGGACTTTTGACCTTGCCTGGGGAAATACACCAGACATGGTTAGGACATCACTCCATCTACACATTCACATTTTGTTTATGCTAACGTGTCTGTGAAAATGTTTTTTTAACAATTAATTTAATAACAGCTCTTAATTTATTTATGCATCTCAACTGTGTTGTGGGCTGAAGGTTTGTGTTTATGCTGTCAGATCATAAGACGTGGTTCAGCAAAAGTTGCATTTCAGGGTTTGAATATGATAAGATGGCACCTGACAGGTTATAGACAATTGTTTGGCATAGGGACATTTCTTGTGTTAAAAATATGAGTTGGCAATCAATAAGAGCCCAGATTTCATTCCTACTTGACCTTAGATTAACCATTTTAGTTGTGTGTAGGTGTAGGATTAGAGCAAAGCTTATCAATATTTTTTGGTGACAGTGGATCAAATGAAATGTAGTGATGTACTCACAGATACTTGTTACTCAGCTCTATGGTTGAGAAATCACGTTTGTTTCCGTATTGTCATTTAATCATAACTAACGCCAATAGATCCTCTGCGGGTTTCTTTATCATCACACATGTTAAATGTAGCTGATCTCAGAGCACAGCTGCTGTCATTAGCCTGTATTTTAGTACATTTCATCAGACAATGTAGTTATCACAGGGCACCAACAGTTGCCTTTAATTAAGGAACAGAGTCACTTGTAGTGATTAATGTTAATTACTGATTGAAAAGACAAAACAGCAGAGTCTCGTGTCGTTGATAGCTGATCTGATTGTCAGTCAGCTCAAGTCTACCTGACTCTGCAGTTCACCTCAGGCTATTGTTTTAGTTTTACACCCCCCTCTGCTACTGTTAGGCTTCACTTCTATTATGCTGCTGCTATGTTTCACTGCTGTCACCTCATTTCCAGCAGCTGCAGCAGGCAGCTGATTTTGGTGAAAAAGCTTCTGTAGGACTAAACCCAAATCAGGATTTTCTGTCTGAAATAAAAAAGTGTGGGTCATATTTTTGTTAAAAAAAAATCCTAATCCTAATGCATCACAGGACTTTTTACCTGTTTGCCTTCTTACAGAGACATAGAGCAGCAGTAGAGGAGCTGGTACCAGCACCTGGGTGACATTAGAGAATGCAGGTTTAACAAACCTAAAGGTTTTTAAGGTTTAACGGCATTCACTCTGTGTCACAGTATTTTATTTTTTACTCATATTTGGGCCTGCCAGCTTGTTTTACTTTAAGAAATAACATTCAACATATTAATGTGCATTAATACGTACAGGGCAGTATTTTCATACCAGTAAAACATACCTCCAGTCAAATATTGTAATCATTCCTCTGAACTGTCTTTCTTTCTTACAGACAGTATCCCACAACGGACAGGGGAATTGTACTGTGTTCATAATGTCACACCTTTGCTTACTTTTCCCAGTTACGTGTAGCACGTAGAGAAAATGCGTCTTCAAGCAGCCTCTAACCCTGGAGTAAGTTGTTGTTACCACCAGCAACAACAGGTGTTGCTTGTGGCAAAATTTGCATAATGTAGTTTGACCTACAGACACAGCTCCTCTCTTGGGCAGAAGTTCTTTTGGTGCATTTGTGGTCTCAATTTCACACTTTCTGATATCTGTTTTCCAGTTTCCAGTATTATACTGAATATAATAATATAATTCCCTGGCTGCTGGAGTATTATAGCTGTCATCTTTGTGAAATACTTGATTAAATATGGCACTATATGAAAACTTCTTGCTGCATGCAAAATCATAGCCGGTGTACTGAATAAACTGGTATATCTGATACAGTGGTATCAACTCTCCTCTCCGATGATGATAACTGTGTGTCACCAATCGGGACAAGACAAGTTCAGTTCTTCATAGATCAGTGTGTAAAGGTTACTAATTACTTCATACTGGAAGAAGTTGGACAGATTAAAAATGTTTGGTTAAAGTAGTCAAACTGCTTAGTCAAAAAATGATGTTAATGTGATACAAAATATAATATCTCACTATTCAAGGGAAAGTGCAGGAATGTCTGCTTTAGTTTTGTATGGAACTTTGTGAAGTACGGTTACAACTAGAAACTAATCTCTGAATATTTGTTAATAAATTGCAAAAATCAATAATTATGACAATTTGCACTACACAAAGGTAGAGTGTTTGTTAGTGGCTGTGTTGTCTGGGGATTCTTCCCAACAGTCAGGATATTTTTAGAGCTGAAACTTTAGAGTTTTTACTAAATCTGCTTTCTGGATACACCCCTGATTCCTTTCTGGTTTGTTTTTTATATTTGTGGTATTAAAGTATTTTAGTTGAACTCTAGTGGGATACATAATAATGGTTCCTAGCTTATTTCTTCTCTCGTAAGAAGTTAAACGTTGAGTAGCCCGTTGCAGGTGTAGTGCCACTACTGATCTCAATGAAGTTGATACCATACCATTGTTTTCTGCTACAAAGAAAACGATGTCTAAGCATGGTGTTTCTGAGTGCCCTCTCATAATTTACAGCAAATGTGATTTTTTTTATTTTATTTTTTATTTTTTTTAAATGATGTGGTCACTCAGTTTGTGCCACTCCCTTTTCTTAAATGAGCCCAGGCTAATCCTGCTGCTGACCCAGGCCAAAGCCCAGGTGCCGTGTCCGTTGTTATCTCACTGAGTAGGTCAGTGGATTAAGCTGCTGCATGTTTCCACTGCAGCACTTGGCTGGCTCGTACTCAGCTTGTCCAGGAGAAAGACAGCTACGTAGCATTGTTCACATGTTGTCTTCAAGCTACTTTCCTCGTATGTGTCAATACAGGGAATTTGCTGAAAATGAATTCAGTAGGAGTTTAAGTATTCACGTGAGTTCATCCAGTTTGTAATTTGTAAATTTTAAATCTGTTTTGAATGTTTGCATCTAATGTTTTTCTTTGTTCTCCATGGAATGATAAGCTCTTTATAAAAGCTGTTTGTTCATGTGATATTTGCTTTTCTTCTGCTTCCCTGTAGACACCACTGGACCATAACAGTGAGATGTCCCTCTCAGATTCTGGGTTTGAGCCTGGTGGTAAGAGGAATTTCCTCCAGCTTACCGACAAAGACGGAGAGCAGCCCCAGATTGCATCGGTGAGTGGTAGTGGATTAACAAAACAAGAAGCTCCTTATTTCTGCTAGAGTGAGATTGGTTTTGGTTTTATTTCTTTGTATATTGATGTGCGCAGGATGAGTCAGGACCAGCAGATAGCAGTGGACTGGATGACAGTTCCCAGGAGCGGTTTATTGGGCCCCTACCGAGAGACAGCAGTGCAGGCTGCAGTGGTGACTACAGCAGTCCATCTTACTCCTACTCGTCCATCCTCAACAAATCAGAGACAGGTGAGGTTTGAATTGAATATATGACAAGACTTCTTTTATATGATCTCTGCTGACTTTTCTACTACTACCCAATTTAGGTTACGTTGGCTTGGTCAACCAAGCTATGACCTGCTACTTGAACAGTCTCTTACAAACGTTGTTCATGACGCCGGAGTTCAGAAATGCACTTTACAAGTAAGAAACTACACTCAGAACTGTGTACATAAAGTTTTACTTGTGATACACCACCACCAACATTCTTCCAAACGTCTCTTCAATTTAAGCTGGGAGTTTGAGGAATCAGAGGAGGATCCAGTCACGAGTATCCCCTACCAGCTGCAAAGGCTGTTTGTCTTGCTGCAGACCAGTAAGAAACGGGCGATTGAGACCACTGATGTTACACGGAGCTTTGGCTGGGACAGCAGTGAGGGTGAGCATTTATCCTCTTGTGTGACTAGACTCACATGGCTTGTCTGCGTGTTTCTGAGCATGTGCCTCTGTATCTGTACGCTTATTACGTTTTTTTTGTGTGCGTGTTTGTTTTTAGCTTGGCAGCAGCATGATATCCAGGAGCTGTGCAGGGTCATGTTTGATGCCCTGGAGCAAAAGTGGAAGCAGACAGAGCAGGTAGGAGAAAGCAAGACGTTTTCCTAGACTTCTGATAACAACAATTCAGCAGCCAGTCTGAGAGCTCCCGTTACAATGGAAACAAAAGAACGACTGTGGGAAAAGTGAAATGGGCCAGTAAGCCCCAGGGTTAGCGGTTTCTTATCTCATGAGTGAGTTATAAACTGCAAACACTTAGTCGTGTGTGTGTGTGTGTGTGTGTGTGTGTGTGTGTGTGTGTGTGTGTGTGTGTGTGTGTGCGCGCGCGCACGCGCACGCGCAAGGTGTTACTCATGTTGTGGGGACCTACAGTAAATCTCACAACTCTAAGGTCTATAAACATGAGCTCCTGGTTAGGACATAATGAATGCAAGAGATTGAGCCGTGTTAAAAAATAGCACAAATAACATACATTATGACTACAGTAGATAAGTTTACTTCTGGGAAGTGTAAATTAAGATTTAATATTTAAATAAAGAGTAAACTAGGACTGGTGATTTCACTTTATCAAACACCAATATTAGATTTTGGATACATACCACGCAAAGTCTACACAATGCAAAACTGTTCTGTTTCTAAATGATCACACTAAACAGTTGTGCAACACCTGCTATGCCAACATGCTGCATTTTAGCATTTAGTTGTAGTTTGATTATGATTGTTATTGTGCAAAGGATAATCACTAATTTTTGGTAGCAAAGATAGCATAATTCACTAGTTATAAACTTGTCCAGTTGTGTCTCCACTAGTTGTAAGAATCTAAGAATTAGGAAGACACTTTAGCAGGTTGAGAAAATGTAGCCCAAATAAATGCTGCATTGTTACAAATAAATCATGGCTGAGAAGGCCTGACTGTCATGCCTCTCTGTCCTCAGGCTGACTTGATCAACCAGCTGTACCAGGGAAAGCTGAAGGATTATGTCCGATGTCTGGAATGTGGTTATGAGAGCTGGAGGATTGATACTTACCTGGATATCCCTCTTGTGATCAGACCTTTCGGATCCAGCCAGGCCTACGGCAGTGTGGTGTGTTTCATCTCTTTAGACGTGTAACAAATTGACAGCAATGATTCCAACACCATGCAACACCTGTTCACACTTCACAGCTACTTAAAGGCTGTCTTGAATTCAGTACTCTCAGCTCATTGTAATACAATTTATGACACTTCTTTTATATATTTCCCTTCCAAAGGAGGAGGCTTTGCAGGCATTTATCCAACCAGAAACTTTGGATGGGCCCAACCAATACTTCTGTGAACGCTGCAAGAAGAAATGTGATGCCCGCAAGGTGAGTATCATGAAAATGTGACACAGAAATCATGTTCAGAGAATGCAGTGTTCTGCTGTTGACTTGTCAGGTTTTTTTTTTTGGGATGAATTCTTCTCTGCACAGGGTCTGAGATTTCTGCACTTTCCCTACCTGCTAACACTACAACTGAAGCGGTTTGATTTTGACTACACCACTATGCACCGTATCAAGCTTAATGACCGCATGACTTTCCCTGAGGAGCTTGACATGAGTCCATTTATTGATGTTGAAGATGAGGTGAGAGCAGCAGTCGCAGTACAGTATTTCTGATTTACACCAGGCTATTACACCGATCAGCCACAACATTAACGCCACCTGCTGGTTTTAATGATGTGGTGGACAGGGGTCAGCATAGCAAAAGTGTAATGTTTGCTATGATTGACATAGCAGCTTCTTCATATCTTTCTGCATGAGGCTGCTCACCATTGTTCACCACAACATTAGCGCCACCCGGTGATAGTAACCTCAGTAGGATTTCCTGTTAATCCTCAATAATGTGACATAACTTTACACTTTGGTTGTAAAAAATAAAAAATGTGTCACACTCTTTACATCTTTATATGTTTTTCATCATCGTGTAATATTTCAACAAGGATAATGATAGTGCTTCAATAACATGTCACAGCATATACAGACATAAGATACATTAACAAACACCTTTTAGGCCATAGCCAAGTAGTTGGAAATGTGTATCAAGTAAAAAGAATAAATGTGGAGCTCGAGTGTTTGACACATTTCCCTCTAAAGCACTCACAGCATTTGTGTTACATAAATTATGGTTCAGCACAGTTTGAACTACTTTTAACACTTGTCTGTTGTGTTTTTAAATGGTGTCCTCTTCAGAAGTCGCCTCAAACCGAAAGCTGCACTGACAGTGGAGCAGAGAATGAAGGCAGTTGCCACAGTGACCAGATGAGCAACGATTTTTCCACAGATGATTGTGTGGATGAGGGAATCTGCTTGGACAGCACTAGCAGCTCAGAGAGGATGTTGAAGCCAAAGGTAATTATCTTGAACAGTTATTAGACTGATAGTGCTGTTGATCTGCTTGGTTAGTTGACTTACTAACCAAATCAATAAGATCGGCAGACTTCTGACTGAAAAAGCACTTCTTCTTCTTCATATTTCTTTATCTGTGCATTCAATATTAGTTATTTGTTAGTGGCTGCATGTGACTGCAGCATATCTTGATCTTATTGTCATTACAACTGCAGTGTTATAAGTAGTAACTGTTTTCAGCTTTGGTTTCGGCTTTCTTGTCTTTTCTCAGAGTTTGATGACCTTTGAACTGTTCTCTGTTATGGTCCATTCTGGGAGCGCTGCGGGTGGCCACTACTACGCCTGCATCAAGTCCTTCAGTGATGGCCAGTGGTACAGTTTCAATGATCAGCACGTTAGCAAGGTCAACCTCACCCAATCACCTATTTTGTTCTCTTACATTATTTAGTGCTAGTTCTGTGTGTCTGTCAGTGGAGTCTTTAGTCTTACTAAAGTAATCAGGCATTGCTACTATAATTTTAACAATTCGTTTATTATTTTTGTTGTGCAGATCACCCAGGATGATATCAGGAAGACATATGGCGGGTCCTCAGGGAGCAGAGGCTATTATTCCAGTGCCTTTGCAAGGTCAGTTGTCTTTCATATTTATGTCCAACACATGCTTATATAGGCAGCCACTTTAACTACAGATTTAAAGTATTTAGAATAGATTTAGAATATTTTCTCTGTATGTATAGTTGTGTATATCCTCCACTACACTCATTAACAGCTTCTGTTCTTCCAACAGCTCTACAAATGCATACATGCTGATTTATAGATTGAAAGATCCCTCGAGGAATGCAAGTAAGAAATTCATTCAGTTGAATCTGAGAACACAAACAAAATGATCTTTGTCTGTCTTATTTCTCTCGAAGTGGTTTATTAAAATGAAAAGTAAAGTCCCAGCGTAACATTAGTTTGTTATACACTAGAGAGAAAAAGTTTTCATCAATCCAGTGTCACAGTTAAACTACAAAACAGTTTTTTGATGCCAACTTCATTAGCTGTTACAGAGCTGGTCTGAGTTTTTTAAGACAAGCGGTTGTGCACATGAACTCACTAATTTCCATTATAAAGTAATTATACTTACTGATACTCACAGAGATTATTTTCTAATAAAGTTTTCACTCTCTTAATGTTATCTTAGTCCTGTGCCTGTATGTTGTGGATGTTAGTAGCTTGTTAGAGGCATTTAATTGCATTCAGCCTGAAACCAACATATCTTTGGTGTAGTTCTTTGGAAGGCTTAATTGTGTACCATTATGTTAACTAACATTTTGTCAGCCCTCTTGCTGTATGATGCAGTAGGTTGTGCTCTGGTCCTCTAGTGTTCCCCTCTCCACTAGGTTTAATGTGTATCTTGTTCTGTTTGCAGAATGTTTATCTGTGGAAGACTTTCCAGAGCACATTAAAAAGTTAGTTCAGAAGGAGAAAGAGTCCGAAGAGCAGGAAAAGAGACAGAGGGAGATTGAGCGCAACACCTGCAAGGTATGTGCCTTGGTTAGTTCTGCCTCCAAATAATTATCAGCCTGTTTTTTTTTATATCTGAGTTCAACTTAGGAACTTATATTATGCTCTTTATATTCAGATCAAGCTTTTCTGCATGCATCCTGTGAAGATGATGATGGAAAGCAAACTGGAAGTACACAAGGACAAAACTCTCAGAGAAGCAACAGAGATGGCATACAAGGTTTGTCCGCTTATGGTTTTTCTTTTGCGTATGGATTTCCAGCAGTATAACCCATCAATGCAGTGTATTCGTACAACTAACTATTAATTACCAAATGGTGAAATGTTCTTGAAATCATTGCCAGAGGGACTTTAAAAACAAGATTTCAGCTTTCAACCACTGTAATACACAGTACTGCAACACTAACAAATGAATGTTAAAATGCTAGGCGTACAGTTTTATATGAGGAGTCTAATGTTGGACTAAACATTACTTCTTAGCGGCTAATTTTGTCTTTATAACCATAGAACTTGTTACTCTCATGGTAATTTGTGTGTTCTGGACCTCAGCTGATGGAGCTGGAGGGAGTCGTTCCTCTGGACTGCTGTCGCTTGGTAAAGTACGATGAGTTCCACGAATACCTGGAGCGCTCCTACGAAGGTGAGGAGGACACACCAATGGGCCTCCTGCTGGGAGGAGTCAAGTCCTCATACATGTTTGACTTACTGCTAGAGACCCGTCAGCCAGATCAAGTGTTCCAGCCCTATAAGCCTGGAGGTCAGTAACCTGCTACTGTTGAAACTTTTCAGTCAGGAATGTCTAAAAAGTGATTGTTTTACGTAGTGTTGTCCAGATACTTTTCAAAACACAAGTTGTAAATAGGATTAAAGCAGAATGTAACATAGTGTGTACTGCAAAGCAACTGAGAGTAACAACTGTGGCAAATAGACTGCACACTGATCATGGATGTAAATCAATGACATGTAAATTATGAGTCAGGAAACCAACCTAAATAACTGGTTAATGTCTATGTGGGTGTGTTTCTTAATTTCTACAGAGGTGATGGTGAAGGTTCATGTTGTGGATCTGAAGAATGAGACCATTGCCGCTCCAATCAGTGTTCGTGCGTACTTGAATCAGACCATCACTGAGTTCAAACAACTTATTGCACAGGTTACGTTACTCATTTACCTGTATCCTCTCTTCCTTCCTTTTCATTTTTTACATGGTATTTGTATATTATATGAAATCAACCTTCTTGACTAATGCCATTTGTATGTTTGTTGTCACAGGCTACAGGACTGCCTGCAGAAACCATGCGTGTGGTGCTGGAGCGCTGCTATAATGACCTCCGACTTCTCTATGTTCCAAACAAGACACTGAAAGCTGAAGGATTCTTCAGGAGTAACAAGGTATTTTTATTTTTGTTTTCACCGTTTTGTGTAGAAAAGGCTAGTTATAAAAAAGAAATCCTAATTTTAGTTTTTACCTGCTTTTTATCAGGTTTTTGTAGAGAGCTCCGGGTCAACAGATCATCAGGTTGCTTTCACTGACTCACTCTTGTGGAAACTGTTGGATCGTCACGGGAATACGATCCGACTCCTGGTCTTACTGCCTGAGCAGTCTCCTGGCACCTTGGCCAACAGAACTCTTTGCCAAAAAGTAGGAGGGGACTCTGATGTGGCCTTTGAGGGGTCAAAGGGTAACAGAAAATCTGTAGAGGCTATCCTTGAGGAGAGCACAGAAAAGTTGAAGAATCTGTCTCTACAGCAGCAGAACCAGGGCTCCAGCACTAGTGACAGCCAGAAAAGCTCTGATGCAAGTGACTTTGAGCATATCGAATCCCCGACCCAAGAGGCTGACTCAAACTCTTCACTCTGTGTGGCTGCAGACAACAGAGAGTTAGAGAACCGGATTAGATCTACAGCTGGGAGCAGTGGCGGTGCCTCCTCTGACCCTGACAACCACTTTGCTTGTGAGGAGCGCTCGGACTCTGAGGTGAACAATGACCGCAGCACCAGCTCAGTGGACAGCGACATACTGAGCTCCAGCCACAGTAGTGACACACTGTGTAATGCAGACAGCGGGCCCATACAGCTGGCCAATGGACTTGACTCGCACAGCATCACAAGCAGCCGGCGCTCCAAAGCCCATGAGGGTAAAAAAGAGACCTGGGACACTGCTGAAGAAGACTCTGGAACAGACAGCGAGTATGACGACAATGGGAAGAACAAGGCAGAGGCTCAGTACCTGTACTTCAGAGCAGAACCTTGTTCTCAGGATGACTCCTTTGGCAGGGATACACAAAAATGTAGGAACCTTTTATGTATGAGGCAGTTGAAAGGATTAATCGTCCTGAAGTAGTATAATTTGCTTTGTCATTCTACTAAAATGGTAGAATGACACATTTCTGCTGAGCTCCCTCCTACAAATAAAGCTGAACACTTTTATAATTCAGACAATAACTATGTTTAATTTTTATTCCGTTGTGATCTACTTCAGGTTTAGTGGTTCATGTGGACAAGAGAATAACATTAGCAGCATTTAAGCAGAACCTGGAACCTTACGTTGGAGTCCCCTCGACCCAGTTTAAGGTGTTTCGGTTATATGGCAACAACCAGGAGTTTGAGAGTGTGCGGCTCAATGAGACGCTCTCATCGTTCTCTGATGATAACAAGGTCAAGAGAAATACTGAGAATTAATTTACTTGATTTTTTTTTTATTCTGTGTGAAGGTTAACTAAGGCTTAGTTTGGATGTTTTACTCTCCATAGATAACCATTCGACTAGGAAGAGCGCTGAAAAAGGGCGAATACAGAGTTAAAGTGTATCAACTACTAGTGAATGAACCCGAGGTAAGAACTGATGGTTTTGGTTAAAATGATCAAAATCCCTCCATTGTGCTCAGTATTATGATCAGAAATATCATAATCCAGTCATGTCTTCTTGTTTGTTTTTTCAGCCCTGCAAGTTTCTTGTTGACACCGTGTTTGCTAAGGGCATGACTGTCAGACAGTCCAAAGAGGAGCTGCTTCCTCAGTTAAAAGAGCAGTGCAAGCTTGACCTCAGCATCGACAGGTAATATTTTGAGATTATATATAATAAAATAAATCACAAAATTGAGTGCATGGTATTAATCTTGAAATAAAATATAGCTGTGCAACAAGCAATTTATTATTGATAAACACATCATAATCTAAATATTTACAATTAAATGGGTACAATTTGTGTGTGGGTCCAGGGTTCGTCTCAGAAAAAAGACATGGAAGAACCCAGGCACTGTGTTTTTGGATTATCACGTCTATGAGGAAGACATCAGCATCTCATCCAACTGGGAGGTTTTTCTGGAAGTCCTTAATGGTAACACATTTGTAGTTTCTTTTAAACAAGTTACAGATATTGAATAGTACATTTTTACTTTGGTGCCTTAGGCGAAGCTAGTTTTTTACTTGGGCATAAATAAAAAATTATTCAAAGGAAAAGAACACGCACAAAATATATAATTATTTATTGCCGTGAAACTACAGGTGCCAGCAGATAAATGTTTTTTTACTCTTCTCGTTCGCAGCTCAATTTTCATGTGGCGTAAAGAACAGTTACTCTGTAACGTGATCCATGGTTTATCTGTTTCTTAGAACCAGAGAAGATGAAGTCCATGTCACAGCTGGCTGTACTGACCCGGAGGTGGAGCCCGGCTACAATGAAGCTGGGGCCCTTCCAGGAAGTGATTCTGGAGAGCAGCAGTGTAGAAGAACTGAAGGAGAAGGTATGTCTGTGTTTTTACTTATTAACTTCACCATCTGAAAACGCTGCTCACTCACACTCGTGACTACTCCAAGCTAAGTTAATTGATTTGGTTGCTTGAAATAATACATAGATTTCTTTGTTTTGATAACATCTTCATTACCTAGTGGTATTCATCATCATTTGTGAAGAATTTCTTGTTTTATTTGTTTGCAGCTTAGTGAAATCAGCAGTATTCCTCTGGAAAACCTGGATTTTGCAAAGGTATGTGAATTCCATTACCACAAAATGCTATTCCTCTTGACATTAAACTTTGGCAAAATCTATAAATGGCCCTCCGGTTTGGGCACCTACACCTTCACACCCATCCTCTTAGATGATTTGCATTTTTGTTAAATTTGAAAATCATATAATCTTGTATCAGTGGAGCACCAGAATAAAATATAAACAAAATATGGCCACTTTATTACTTTACTGATAAGCCTTATGTCTGGTATGTGCAGGGTAGAGGAACCTTTCCTTGTGACATTTCTGTGTTGGAGATCCATCAAGATTTGGACTGGAACCCTAAAGTCTCAACCCTCAACGTGTGGCCTCTGTACATCTGTGATGATGGAGCCGTGGTCTTCTACAGGTTTGTTGGACGGGTGTTTGTCATAGTGAAAGGGGTTTGGTTGTTGTGACGGTCATAATTACTTTGACTTTACTGATGTATCATATGGTTAATTGTTTTTTGAAAAGAACCCCCACTGAGCTTAACAAATCCCATTTTTAAAAAAGAGTCTGAAGTCCAGTTTGCGATCATTCATTTACCAAAATAAGTAAAAATGTGCAAATAATGTACATAAATTACATACTTGTGAATTTTTATCCCCATTATTGTGATTTTTGTGTGTGCAGGGACAGCACAGAGGAGCCTATGGAGCTGTCTGATGAGGAGCGCAATGAGCTGATGAAGAAGGAGAGCAGCCGTCTGCTCAAGACTGGACATCGTGTCAGCTACTCACCACGCAAAGAGAAGGCCCTCAAGATCTACCTGGACGGAGGCCCTGCCAAGGACCCGGGGCAGGACTGAAGCACAGAGACCCACTTGTGGTTATTTGGATCGTCTGGCTGCTGAAGAAGAGCAACCAGGATTCAGGACTCAGTGTCAGGCCTGATAGTCACTTGAACATCAAGCAGCGTTGTGAGGCTAACGTGCTCTTACCTTTCACTCTCCCAGTCCCAGGACTGGCTCAGAAATTCTACTGTACACTACAGTGTTTTGCACTGTAAAGTTTAAAGGGAAGTACAAAAGCTCTTCAATACACAAATTAATTAAATACTGTATTGATAAATCAGTCGAACGTAAAAGATCCAGAAATGGATGCAGAGATGTTAGGACTGTGAAACTGGGCTGGAAGACATCCATCCTGTTTATTTAAGTCTCCCTTCTCCTTTTACATGGTTCTCTTTCACACTCCTCTATGTCACTGCGTGTTTCTCTCCTTATTTTGGACATAGTGTTGATTCATCTGTGACCATCTTGTAAATCCATATGCTCACATCCTTTGAGCACTCTTCTGTTAGAGAAATCATTTTTATATCACATCAGTCACCTTTCTTCAAATATTTTAAAACAACCGTACATACAACCAAGAACTACTTATCCAGCCTTCCTCAGTCTTGCCTTCTGGCGAGGTAAACCTCACTCTCTGTGACTTTGACAAGTTGAGATTTCACATCTTTCACAAGATTTGATCAATCAAAAAAGCAACAATTAAGAAATTGTAAACTGGAGGTTGTCTTATGCTCCTCTTATGCTCCTGTAATGCCAGATTAACGTGTTGCTACGGGTTACTGCTGCTCTTTGTGCTTTATAGGAGCTTTGCCTCTGTTTCATCACTTCCACTAGTTTCAGTGATACATAGGCTATTGTTCCTTTTAATACAAAGTACAATGAAGCAAAACCAATTAGGCTGTGTTAAGGATCTCCCTGTTTTGTTCTTGTTTGTTGTAAATTATTTTGCTCCAGGTTTAATCATTCAATTAGGTCTCATGAGGCACCAGACACACATCTGTTGTCTGTATTAACTTTTAATTTAGAAGGTGGTTTTCGTCTCTTCTTGCACCATGTGGACAGGGTGTACACCTCGTTTGTAATCCGCATGTTATGTGTGGTGTTGTACTGGAGGGGGGGAGCTCTTTGGGTTTGTGGCAGAGAGCGTGAAGCTGTTTTTGGCTGTTCTACCTGCTGCTGCTTGATAGACTGACACCAGGGGGTGTAGAAAGCCCACTGGACTTCTCAGTCTGCCTGGGCAACAACTGCTCTGAGGACTGAAGCTCAGCGTCCTGGCCCCTGTGGGCTCATGATGCTGTCACCAGCTATTCACTGTAGAAATGCCAATATCTAAAGAAAAAATTTTTTTTTTGATGTTTATTTCTTTGAGATTTAAATCCTGTGTAAAAATAGTTTAAGATGATTTTAGAAATGAATTAAAATGCTTTTTTCACAGCAGTTTTTTGTCACTGTAAATTAAAATATGTTAATGTTTATTTTAACAACAGATAACCATACAAAACGTTTCATAGTGCTTAAGAACAATGTAGATGTTAAACTTGACTGATGCAATAATTGTGCTCTATGTTAGCTTCCAACAAAAGCTAGTATATTGTCATCTGACAATATCATAAAAGGTATCATACCTTCTAGCCTCAGCAGCAGTAGCAGCACATAGAGCAATATGAAATATGGAGAAAGGTGCAACATAAGCTGGAGATGCAGGCGTGAACAACAGTTCCTTGATAAATCTGCAGAAATTGTGCAAACTTTCTAATCAGCCAGAGTAACTGCCAACACCTGTGGGAGTGTACGAGGCCTTAACACTTACCACTAGAGTGCCTCTCTTCATTAGAGCCAAAATCTTTTAGAACTAGATGTAATTGCTGTGCAGAATTTCAAAAGGATCACAGGAGGATTGTTTTAATTAAGCATATGGACAAATGTAAAAAACCCTATTTTAATAATAATTTAATTTTAGGATCTTTTACTTGTTTATTAAGTACAGCAGTACAGTATAATATATTTCAATATCCCTGTCATGAATCGTATTTTGGGGAGAGAATATTAAACACCTCATGTTACCTGAGAACGGCATCTCAACAACACACCAACATAGCAGAACTATTCATCTAAGTCCATCAAAATGATTATTCACTAAACTGGTTACTAGTAGCTGTACGTACTAAATCTGCACAGTGTTCTGATTTTTCAGGTCAGAGGACCAAAAAACGCAACATCACTACAGTTCAAGATTGCATTATATAATATTTTCACTGCTGGCACATAACACCATTAGTGTGTTAACACCACTAGACAACCAATGCTGTTTCATTGGCCTGTAGCTGCTGTTGCTGTTAGAAGTTATAATTATACCCTAATGCTCATGTTTTGCACACCTAAATGTGACTGTATTGAAAGCAATTTGACAGTGAACAGTTTTCCAATGTTATTGCTGAATATGACTTGATAGACTACTGACATAAAGGATACAGAATTAAAAACACATTACATAATAATAAGATATACAATATACATACAAATAATATGCACACAATAAATAACACCTGCTTCTTCCTGTTAAGCCATCAAACATTTCAAGGTCTTGACAAAACCGTACAGTTGCAACATGACAGTAAATCGGCAGCCGAGCAATATTAAGAGGATTAAGAAGCAAGGTTTGCCAATTCACTTTCTCAGGATTAGCAAGGTAAACTGCAGAGGAAACAGATCTTCAACTTCAGGATATTGAAACAGTTATATAGTTACTCTGCTAAAGCTTTAATCAAACTTGCACATTCAAAGAAGAGAAAGACCGTATCTTCAGATAAATGTTTACAAAATGTTTTAACAGATTTACAAGAAGCCACGTTTGTTGATGCATCTTGGTATTGTTGGGATAATTTATATGAATATACAGTGCCTAAAAAAGTTTTTTTCCCACTTGACAAACATTTACAAAAAAACTCTTTCATGTCAAAGTGAAAACAGATCTCCACAAAGGTTGTTTTTTTGGGGGTCTTTTTATCTCCACCACAATTTTCTACACTTATATTTAGCCCAGGTTTTTATGCCAGATGCCCTTTGTGCACTACCCAGACTGCACTGGCTTGTGCAGCCTCAGTTGCTGGGATCTTTTTGGACACTTTCAGTGTCCAATGTCTTGTCCAGGGACACTTCAACATATGGTCAGGAGGAGTCCAGCCTTCAACTGCTGACCCTAGGACGATCGCCCTACCAACTGCGCCACTGCCATCTCTACAAATAATTATATTTTTATTAAAAATATTTAAGTGCACCAGTATTCACACCCTTTAAAGTGACTCACATTAATTATCACTGATGCAGCCAGATGGGTTAAGTGGCCACACAGCTAAAAGGAGATCACTTGAGTTCAGTTGATCAGCTTCAAGGATTGTAGTACAAATACACCTGTATCTGGAAGGTCTAGTCACTAGTGGATCAGTATCCTGACCAAAAACCTCACCACTCTGGGCAGTTTTTAAAAAGCACAAGACAGATACAAGAAGTCTTCCAAGTCGATGCATTTCCCTTGGAGTACTGTTAGATCAATCATTAAGAAAAAGAAGGAATATGACTTGTGTAAGTCTGCCTACAGCTGGTCGTTCTCATAAACTGAGTGACTATGAAAGAGGTGGACAAGTAAGATAGGCCACCAAGACACCTAAGTGTCCTCCCTCATTCCCTCGCTAAGGCTCCTCTGAAGGAGTTGCAAGTTTCCGTGGTTGAAATGGGAGAGGTTGTGCATATAGTAACTGTTCCCTGTTTGTCATAGTGTGTAGTGTGATGACCAAAAGTTCAGTTTCATTCTCATTAGACCATAGACACTTAAGTTGACTTCAGAAACTCCCACGTCTTAGATGTTAGGCAGTTGGTGTATGTACAGTTCCACCCATCTCAGCCACTGAAGCTTGAAGTTTCTTCAGTGTCTTGGTGGTCTTCCTCACAAGTCACCTTCTTACACAGTCACTCAGTTTATGTGGACAGTCTGCTATTAGCAGACTTATTCATGTGCCGCGTTCCTTCCATTTCTTACTGATGGATTTAATGTATCCAAGAGATGTTCATTGACTTGGTCATTTCCTTGGACCTATCCCTTAACTTGAGCTTCAATAACATTTTCAGAGTTGCTTGGAGTCTTCTTCACTGTGTAGTTTTCGGCCAGGACACTGATACACCACTAATCTAATCTATAATTCCAGATACAGGTGTATATACAGAATACTACAATCACTTGAAACACATTGGCTGCACCCAGGTGATCTACAGTTGTCTAATTGTGTGACTTCCTAAACCAATTGGCTGCACCAGTGATGACTTGGATGACTCACTTTGAGGGGAGTGAATACTAATTTTATGCTTTTAATTACAGTATATTACTTTGTAGACGTCCATCACTTTGACATAAGAGTCCACGGGGTGAATACTTTGAATAGGCACTGTAGGTGTATTGTTCAGAGGAGTGATTATTCAAAGCCCAGATATAATTACGTGCTTCTGTGATAACGTTAAGGTGGTTATACAGTACACAAAGCATGATTGTATGCAGTTCTCTTTTCTTTTAAGTACAGTAGGACTGTAAACGAGGTGTCTCAGTGCTAACTTGATTCTATTTTGTTGTAATACGGGAAATGTGATCAAACATTTAAACAGTGAGGTGAGTAGTCTACAAATATTCAGTGTGTTACAGTGAAGTTCATGGCTGGGATTAGCGTTAGATAAGGGATTGAGTTAGAATAAAATAGAGATGCAGCAAATATTCACGAAACCAGCAATTAGTAAATAACGCATTTCCTGTTTTGTGTTAATGGCTTTTATCAACATTTTCAGAAACCTTGAAGGATTGTGAATCCCAGGTCTCAATCACAGCAAACAAAGGAACTTAATTTAATTCTTGCATCCATTGTCCACTGTGGCTGGCAACATAAAGTGCTATGACTCTTTAAAAAGAAAGCTCTGGAGTCACTGGAGACCCCAGTCTAGTTGTTTACAAGGCAACGTGAGCTAGATCAACCCGTGTCTAGATTATGTAGTCTATTCCTGAGTATAGAGTGTCTGCCAGGTCCTCTTCACTTGAATCCTTTCCTTTAAGGCACATTGAGCCTCTCCTATAAAAAGAAAACAACGTAGTACTGAGGAGAAATGTTTGTGAGTGGCTTGCATGTAAAGCTTTAATACCTAGGATTTATTTTTAAACACATGTACTGTACCCACCCCAGGTGCTGGCAACGGAGATTTCCTGCACATGGGCAATGTTTTCCGGGTGTCTCGTCTTGAATGTTCCAGGACAACAGCTCCATCAGGTGATTAGAGGCACCGAAGCAGCGCTCACGCTCGATAGGCTTGGCCAAGCACACAGGGAAGAGCAGGGCTGAACACATGAAGAAAACTCACAGATGCATTTACTGTGATACAGACGAAGCAGCAGATACTGTATTTTATGTGCTGTACTGTACCTTTATGAAAAGCACAGCAGAGGTCTGGGTGGCAGTCGGTCTGGTGTTGACACGTGGTGCCAGGCTCTCCTTTAGTTGCATTATGACTGCACTGACCCCATGCACATAACTGTTCACCACAGCACTCCTCATCATCAGTGCAGGGCTATAGGGATTGGAAAAAAAAAATTTTTTTGTATCACATCTCATAAGAATTCTTTCTTAACCGGTATCTTTAAAGTCAAAAGTGACAACATGCATCTTCAGTTTAACACAGCTGAAAATTGCTGGAGCATTAATCACACTAATGATTCTCTAAGCATGAAGCCTGCTGAGGCTCGTTCAGTTAAATATAAATGAGATCAGCAGGTCAACTGGTCTCTGATAGCAATGAGACAAGTTCCTATTCCTATATACTCTTGATGAATTATTCATTTGGGGATATGGAATACTGTGCTCTAGTTATTTGCATGCAGAGTTTTCCTTTGCAGTGCTTTTGATGAGACGGATCCTGTCCTCTGTGTATTTATCTCTGTACACTGTTCCCTTGTTTGGCTGACTGCCAGTATCTCTATCCCTTTGCGTTGATTCTTATGCTCTGCCACACCAAGACCAATTCCTCCAGTGATGACACCTGATAATCAGCAGCAATAATCGAGTCCTAAATAAAACCAGTAACTCTCGTCACTAATGTTATTTTTGTTCTGGGCATCCTTCGAGAGAGCAGAGGCAAAAGAAGGGCTTTTTTTTAACCTTGACACGTGCTACCCTTTCATGTGAGGCTCATGTGACAAATGGAAAATCACAAACAACACACTTCAGTTACACTTGTGGACACACTGCAATGCAGTCAAAGTGAAACCTCAGCTGCCCAGAAGAGACAACTCGCCAGAAAAGTGATGGCGTCCGTGTGAAGGTAACGTAGGTTCACCTACCACATCAGTTGCTTTGCAAGGCAGACACTTGGGGTTATGTGTGTCGTGAAGGCAATACCTCCCCTTCCCACAATCCTCATCAGTCATGCATCCCTAAGAACAAGAGAGAGGAAGGATTAAATCAGTGTTGATACTTGAGAGTGATACAAGAGTGAGCTCTTCCTGGTCTACTTATTAGATAAACAAATGTCAGTGTACCACATCTGCATACGATGATCTTTAAAGTTACTTGTGCAAGCAGAAAATCTGCATCATTTTAATAAAATAAAGAGGCACCTCCTCTGGTGTTATTTTTATCTTTTGTAACTAGCACAAACTCTTGTCCCAGAGTTACCATATAAACACTTATTTAAGTCACCTGTTTCTCTGTATTCGTCCACATCATTATTATTGCATTCTGTACACTCTGCCAAAGGACTTAAGTTGTCAGTAAAATGTTTTTGAAATAATTTGTTTTTTACATGTGAAAATAATTATTTATCAGCGATCTCATGCAGTTATGCATTTTGATAAATGCACTTGACAGATCAACTGCATATCAGCATTTTTGTACTTCTATGGTAAGTACTGGTTCACAGCTAAATGAAGACATTGTGTAACCTTCATACACTCACTTTGATTATTTTTACATACATAATGCCAAGTCAGCAGCTGTGACGACCAAACATTAACCACTGCTATGAATCTGGAGGCCTTGTCATGTTGAGCTGTCAAAGGTCATATAAAAACATATGAATGATTGGTTCATAAATAAACTTACGTGATCAATACTGTTCCCCAGATCACCGTACTGGACAGTTGTAGTACTAATGTTGTTAGTCTCCTGTATGGGAGTGGGAGATCTGTTAGGTTTCATTCACAATGGGAAACAAACTCACTTTAGTTTACTCGTTATACCTGTTTTACCCACCTGATCTACCAATGTTTGCACAGATTCATTGTCAATCACTTTATCATGAGCAGTTTTATTCTGTTTATGTGGAGAAAGGTTATTAGGATGAAGGCTGGCCCTGACATTCTGGTTCTTCTAGAAAAATTGAAGATGATCAGAGATAGATTTCAGATACAGGGATACACTAAGAAATCACTCTCATATTCTAGATCCTTCCAGTACTGCCTCTAAATATATAGTTCTGTCCACATGTAGAAGTGTTTTAAAATATCCTGCATCAGTAACAATAACTTTCAGCAGTTAAATAATGCAAAGTCATGTAAAAAGCTAGGTGCTGCCTACTTGGTGAAACGCATCCTCAGGCTTTGGCTGCGGATCCTCTTGCTCCACTTCCACAAATATGCGGTCCAGCTCAGTTTGCCCCGGCGCGGAATTGTCCTCCAGGATGTGACCGATGCCTGAGTCCACTATCTCAGGCAGGATGGCATCGCATGATGCCGCAAGACTCAAAACTAGCAGGGCGAGTCGCATCATCCTGCTCCTGCTGCTGCTCCTTCTGCTGCACTGTGAGGAGGAGGGTGTGGCGGTGATGCTGAGAAACACAAACAGCGTCACTACAGCCCCTACAGGGTCATCACTTCACACATGCTAGTTTCTCAAACCCCTCTTAAACAGGTGACCAAAAACTCACATTAGCAGATTTTTAACATAAATATACCGCTTTCCGGTGTTACCTTTTGTAGGTGATAAACTAGATCAGGACACCTTTAACATAGTTCCGGTCAAGTTTAACCTGTATTTAAAATTAATACGCGAGGTAAACTTTGTAACTATAGCAACAGCATTTCCTCAAGCTAGTTAACGTTAGCTGATTAGTTAATTTTAAAACGTATTGACGTTAGCTAACTGACACCAAAAAACGAAAACATCATGCTATCGTTCTTGTAAAGTTGTGTTTTTTTCTTACATGTTTATGCATGTTAAATAATTCAATTTTATTTGAAGAACTAGCTAAGTGTCTAGCGCCAACTGTCCACGGAATCAGCTCAACGCTCTTCACATGTTTCAGTAGTAGCAGTAAACCTTGAGCAAGGTAGCTAACATTATCTAGAGTTTTGTAGGTTACAGTTGGCCCTAAGACTACTTCAGTTTATTAAGAGAGTTTAGATTACAGAAGTAAACCCATGGACTGTCTTTCTGTAAGGAATAAAAACGGGTATGTGACGTGTAATATCGCAGAGAAGTCGAAAATCAGCATAATAACATTTGAGAAGTACCAGTGTTTTACTGGCATTTTTGCTTAAAATGACTCAAACTATTAATATTATCATTTAAATGATTTATGCGCTGCCTGTAGGTTACATGTGTTAGTTTAATCATATGACCACGAGGTGGCAGCCGCTGTTTTCCTATTAAACATGAAGGGAGCGCAGATAACCCCGTCTGTCAGAAGAAGGCGGGTGGTAAGTTAAGCGTTGAGCTACATCCCTGAAAGTCCGACAAAGTCTGGATCGTCTGGGCTTTAAACAGCAGTCACAGTAGCTGCTCGGGGATGTGTCCACTGTAGAGCACCGCCCTCAGGCCGGTACAGGAGGGGACAACACCGGCGTACTTCACACAGCTGCCCACACCGGAGACACTGGGAGGAAGGCGAGCTTTGAGTGGGTCGATATATGAGGTGAGTATATAGTCCTTTGTAGTTTTTTATTTTTGATAACCAAGGAGTTGTGTGAAGTTGAGGCACCTGAAGTTTTTACCTGGTCCCGCTTGCACAACAAACACAATGTGTCAGTAGCCACTTTGACCAGACTATATCAGAGCGGACTATATTAAAATGTATGACACAATAAATGAAAAATAGGCTATAATTTCACGTTAGTAGCCGACAGTAAGGTCAGTGTACGAGCTTGATATAATTTCACAACGACCATTGGCAACTTTTAAAACTAAAAACATGTTCTCCTAACTTTGTTTTATTGTTTGTGGGGAGTTTGGAGTTTTATGCCAAATCTGATGGTTTATTGTGAAAAGGGCGATTCGACGCTATCTGAGAGGAGTAAGACATGTGGGCTTGTCTGTTCTCCCTGATAACATAAAGGTTATCTGTATTACATTTACATGCAGTGAGTCGCATTTGATCACAGATCACTGTTGGGGGCCTGTAGCTGCATTTCAGACAGCCTTTTAAGACTGAGATGACAGCTTTTCTGTAAGGTCAAAAACACGTGGTCATATTATGAAAGCGTGCCACCATTATCCAGTGCAATATTGAACTGTGCACCACTTCTACTCTTTCTGCTGAGCAGGCTGCTCCACCTGCTCAGCAGCTTCCAGACAGTAAATAGTCCTCGAGTCTTTGGAGTTGTAGTGGCACAAACTGCATAATAAAGCAAGGTGTGGTGTTGACAGGCTACTAAGTGTGACAGAAACAGCAAGTTAATGTTTTCTAGTGTGACTACAGGTCAATATGCTGAAACTGCTGCTGATCAAATACGCAGCTGAACCTTTGATAAACACTGTTCTCATGATGAAACAGGAAAAAAAGTCAGAAAAAAAGATTGGGGCAGCATGATTGCTCAATGGGTTAAGCAGTCGTCTTCAGACCCGAGGGTGAGCGGTTTGCTTCCCAGTCCTGTCAGGCTACATGTCAAGGTGTCCTTGCCTCACAGGGGCAGCCTGTCCACAAAGAATTTCCCCAATTATTAAAGAAAATGGGTCAGTGATGAATAAAGGGAGCATAGAGAAAATATTTTATGATCACTAGCCTTTAAAAACGCTTCCATTGGATTAATCTTCCTCTTCCTCCTGCGTTTCAGTGTAACATAATGAGCATGCAGACTGGTATGATTCATATATCCTACAAGATGATGCATGGTCCCTGCAGCAACATTTTTAAGGAGAGTCACAAGAGTCATTCATACAGTGGTTACGTCTCCTTCCCACTGCTGTGTTCAGACATTTCCTGTGCATTTTACAGCTGTTTAAGCACAGCGTACCAATCCTCATCTAACTGTAAGATTCAGACTTTGTTGCAGAGAAAGCAGACAAACATTTTTATACTTATAGTGTCTGGTCTCCTGGCACAGATGCCGATGGTCTGTGTCAGTTATGCTCATAGAGATTAACAACCTCTTTGTGCATAAACATTCAGCTGTAACCACATTATCCTCCTCCTGCTGGACTTTCCCTCTCTCTAAGCCTTTTTTGAATCATTCACGTGCTTTTATATAAATTATATGGAAACACGCAGTAAATAGCGTATAAGATGTCATTCGGCAAATGTTTTATTTTGCCAAATAACTGAACGTTTTTCTCAGTGATTATAGGTTTAATTTTGATTCATGTTCTTTGCTGTTTAACATGTATAAGTACTTTAGAGCTGAGAAAATATGTATGATCACAGTTCACCAGTACGTTTAACTTCACTGTAACATAATTAGAAACTGGTGCAAAAATACAAACCAGTTTGGGTGACATTTAAAAACATACTTCTGCATTTTCAAACTGTCAGTTGACTGCTGTCAAAGTTACAACACTGCTTTAGTTCTTGTGTCAGACTTCTTGTGTTTCATTTGTAATTACTAGTTTTGCTGCGTTTTAGCTTAACAACAGTGTGCACAGACAGAAACAGGTTGCCAAATTGAAGACCTACGTTTGGATGATCTTCATGAAGAATTCAAAAACAGCATTAGTTACCTTGTCTAGGACCTTACCTTATCCTAGTGAATAAATGAAACAATCAGCTAATGAATATGGAGAAATGGAGCTAAATGAGGGCATCACGCTGTGGATGACAACAACGTGAGTATGTTTCATGAAACCTGATAAACTGAGTGTGAGTGGAAGCCTGTGCTCATTATTGACAGGGAGGTGGTGTAAACTTTCTCCTTCCTCTCTGCAATATGTTTCCTTCCTTGGACACATGTGCACACACATCAGCTGTACAAAAGAGACACGCACCACATGACTTTCAGAGATAGGTTTGTAGTGCGTGATTTGCCGCAGTTTTAAGAACAAACAAAACAGACTCCACGTAGCCACCAATAGCCAACTAGTACAATAGCTAATCATTACTCTGCCACCTCTAGACAGATTTCAATTGGAAATGATATTTTTAGGAAGTGCAAAAAAAACATTTCTGCATTCTTTAAAGCTGTAGCTGTTTTCAATATATGTTAGGACACAAGCTAAAGATGGAGCCACTGCAAACGTCACAGTAAGACTTAAGTAAATGAACCCCAGGATGTGACTTTATAGGTTCCCTCTGGTAGGAACAGGAGTATTAGTCCAGCTTTAAAATCACAAAGGTAGAATTTTAAAGAGGCAGCTCTACTTAGAGCTTTGATGTGGACAGGAAACCAGGCACGCTCCACAGGAAGAGTTTGGATGGGAGGTGTGTGAGCCAACTCACGCACTTAGTCGCAGCACTCCCAGCTTTTCAAATGTAAAATAAGGCATCATATATTTTTCTCGTCATGTGATTCAGTTTAGATGCCAGATCACTCCTGTTGGCTCTTTGTGCCTTTTTTAATACTTAGTTTTGTGAGATGTGTTGGCACCAGACTCTGCTACAGTTATAGAGGTGAACTCACAACAGTTGCTATTGTGTTGAACTTTGCACTTTTTTGTGTTCATCTGAGGCAATCATGCCTCGTGACCTTGTGTTTGTTGGAGGTCTGCTGTTTACAGGTTCTGGCCCTATTGATATCTTTTCAGGTCATGTGCTGTTTTCTTCTGCAACACGACCCTTGTCTATTCCGGGCATGGCCTCGCTGATTGTTGGCTCACAGAATCTGCTGTTCTTGCCAGGCAGTAATACTGTGTCCTGCTGTAATGTGGCTGAATGAAAGACGCCTACTGATCTTTGACCCTGTGTGCCAGTCATTTTGCTACACTCTATGTTTAGTAATTTATAATGCTCTCTTCTTTCATCTTTCCTTACTACACTCATTGTGAAGATAACAAATACAGTAGATTTTTTTTATTATGACTCGTGCAGTTAGAGTCAGATTAATTGTTTGTGTCAGTGTGTCCAGATAAATCATTCTCCAAAAGGAGCCATGTGGTGGACACACACTGAGGGGCAGACAGGCCTACAGACAGCAGCCCTGAAGCTTCACAAGCCTGGTCCCGCATGTGTAAATTAACAGTTTTCTCCTCTTAAGTTCTGCCAGTGTTTCTACCTTGCTCCTGATAGATCTTTTGTTTTGGCACTGCTGCCTGAACATGCAGGCAGATTTTAGAAAGCTGAGATAATGCTGCAAAGCTCTGGGGCCTGGAGCAGGGCAGAGCTGGCAAGCTGAAGTCTGCAGGAGTACAGTGTTTTCTGAGGCAGGCTGCCTGCTTATCAGGCCTACAGAGGGTTCCTTCCTGGTTTTCTTCAGTCCAGTCTGTAATTACTGTTGCTGGCTACAGTATGTGCATTTCCCAGCACTCCCAATGTTTTCCTTGTGTTGTCAGCTTCCTATTGTTTTCTGATAGCTTGAAGCTATGGGCTCTGCAGAAACAAGTGAAGTCATTGCATCACTAGTTTAGAAATTTCAGTATCTTAACAGTTTTGTCAGAGTTGTACTGTATGTTTTAAGTAGGACTGGCTATTGGAAGTAGTTTGGTCACTTTTGTGTGGACATATTACTGTACATGTAAACGTCTTAAATCTATTATTTTGGGCTAAGAATAGAAATATTCTATAGGTTTTTGCTGTTTGTTATTCATATAGTTGATAGTAGTTAATGTCATTAGACAGTGTGTGTTTGATGGGAATGTGGGGCATAATACATTCATATGTGCGCATGTTGTTGTTTTTTTGGTGCCCAGGTGTAACAGGTACATTTTTCACATTCCTAACATTCCCACACCATCGTACTGGAAATGGCTATCTACATGTATATCACTTAAACACACAGCAGTGCTTATTTTCTATACAGTACTCACAGTTGCATCTATCTTGCTTGGTCTGTACTGCACAAATATGTGACAGTAAAGTAATTGCACATGTAACTGTAAAATAATACCTAAAGGATTAGTAGTTAGAAATGCTTGAGATGTTAAATAAAGGTAAATCACAGCTATAAATTTACTGTTTACACATTAAAGAATCACTACCCTTGACTTTCTCAAATAGCCACAATCTGTTTCACTAAGTCAGATCATTTTCTAAACAGACAGCAGACTTGCACACTATTAAACTCTCTGATTCGCTTAAGCATTATATGGTTTGGTTTTGATGTATGGTGTGTGTGCATGTGTATTCTTTGTGCTTCGTCTGTCATTACTTGTATTTTTACAGCCGGTCTGGGTTCGTTCTGTCTGCCCGCAAGTGACTTTCCATTCTGTCAGACCAGGATGGTGAAGTCATTGGACTCTGTCTGAGACAATGCAGTTTGAGTGCTGAGCATGAAGACAGTGAGTGGTACCTTTTCATTAGTCCTCGCACACTCGTATAACACATGGTTCCAATAACTTTGCCTATTGAACCATTTTACCTGGACTGAAATGTTAAACCATAAGTGCAGTCAACATGTCTTTATTTGAACTTTCCACCAGAGGCATGAGAGATTACTGAACACTGGCCAAAGTTTAGAATAAAACTTAACATAAATGTATTATTAGCTGTGCTTGTGGAAAACAGCAGTTATGGATATGGAAGTTTGCTTCTCCTTTAATACAGAACTTTATTCTTTTTTGGCAGAAATGTATTTCTTACTGAGACAAACTTAATTTAAAGCTGTGAAATGACTCCACGTAAGATTTATAGAAGATTTCTGGCCCCTGCCAGTACACATACCAGATTTCAGAATACACAGCAATTATCCCATCACAGTCTCCTGTCATGCATGAAAGATAAAAGCACCTGCATCGTATATCATGCCTGTCATCGCTCATCACTCATTGACAATCAGAATGTAGAAAACTAAGGAGGCGATCCCAGGGAGCCAGTGAGAGAGTTAGCGCACTGTTGGTCTCATGCTGATGGAGCAGTTCAGAGCTCTTAAAGCCACGTGGCGAAGGAATGTCAGCAGAGTTTGCGGCTAAATGGAGAGATTGAGCCTTTTATACAAAGGTGTATAAAGCAGGTTTAGGGTCACCTGGGTGTTCGTATACAGTATTTCTGTGGGCTCGTTGGTATTCCTCTCTCTCTTTGTCTGAATCTTTCTCTGAAACAACAACAGCATCCAAACAGGATGCACACAGCCAAACAGGATATGTGTAAATGAATATGCTAATTTTAGCCTGGAGACTATTGCTGTTTTCTGGGAGCAACATTCAAAGTTTCACTAAATTTAAATCATAGTCAAACATGTTGTGACCCAGGATTGAAAGGCTATTGAATGTAGTTTTGCATACGCTAATGTCTCTGACTAAAGCTTTCTCTGAACAGTTTCATGGCACATGTTGCCACCTGAGGCCTCGGGTGTGATTGATAATAGTGGATTACTGTGGGGGTCGTGTGCTGTCCTGCACAGCTAGCTTGACCTTCCTTCTAACCCTGCCCATCCCACTCAATGGGACATTAAAATATCAAAGGCAGACTTTTCCCAAAAAAACTCCCCTCCAAACACGTGGTTATTTTTTTTCTCAGCATTTTGCTTTAATGCCGAGAAATGCTGAGAGATTTTCTGCCAGTTTTCAAAATGTTTGATGGTTGATTGGAGGAAAGAGGAAACTACACTGTATTTAAGTTTGTCAAATTCAACCCCATTGACTGACATGAATGTGTGCTATACTAACAGTGTCTTTCACACAGACACACATACTTCAGTGGAAAGTGGACCATTAAGACTGCATCCCCAATCACATCCAATCAAACTTTAGTAGCTTGAGCGTGTTTTTACTGCTGAAAACATTGTCTGGTTCTCAGATGGAATGAAAATTATACTAGACAAATACTTCATCATCGTTTGTGCTTCTCTCCAGGAATAAAGGTGCTCAAAAGAGTAAATAATGTTTTTTGGATTACAATAATAGGAGACGCATCTTGTTACTTATTTAGAACTGCAACTTGCAGAATTGTCAGAAAGTTAGTGAAGACTCTCTAAATTTTGTGGCATATACTAAATGTACAATGTATTACCTGAAGTCATTACATCCACATTTGTTGCCAAGTAAACTTTTATATGGAACACTTCATGCAATTAATGGCTCTGCTACAATAATAGACAACTGAAGTCCAATGAAAAAATGTTCCAGTTTTGTTACTGGCAAGATGCCACCTTAGTCTTAAGTTAAAGTCAACTAAAGTTAAATGATTTTAAACTTTATTCCACTTGCTTCAGTCTCTTCTTTAATGCCTCCTGATTGTGTGCTTCCATTTTCATCTCCTTTTTTAAACCTTTTGATTGAATAAAGATTTAATCAAATAACTATAAAATATGTCTTTATTTTGTCCTTTTTTTCCCCATGTAAAAGGTGGATGTCCCCTTCTGCACCTCTTTTGAAAAAGCAGGAAATGGCCTGTTTAACTTTTAATCTATAGAGACAGAAAACCATTAAACTTTTATGTTTTAACAGTGATTTGTTCAATTGACATGTCATACGTCGTAATATGTTATAATTTAAGTTATTTATTCATGGTAAATATCTAATGATACAGTCTGAATTGTAAGGCCATCCCTGAACCTTGAAGCTGTTGAAAAGCTGTAAATGTTGAAGAACCACAAATGGCTCGTTTTGTAGGCTCACATGGTTAAAAAGTAGTATTAAAAAGTAGTGAATAGGTCCAACAGCTTTGTGACACTGACAGCTCATTTTATTATCACAGTCTTGTCTGTCAAGATAACTTGAAGTGTTATTTTAAATTAGATAGTGAATCTTAATGGAGAGTGGTACTGTCCTTGATAATTTGGTAATGTATACTAAAGTCATAGAGCAGATATAATACAGCTGTTTTATATTCAGAGTATATTTTATATATATACTCAAATTGCATTACATAATACATTATTTAATTTAATTGAAGTAATGCAATGAATCAGAACCGATCTTATCAGGCTAATTATAGAAAATCAGTTCCCCAAAGCCATCTGTGCTAAATTCTTGGGCCTAAGATGACATCAGACTCTTACAATATGTGTGTCATCTCCTCAGACTGGGCATGACGGTGCGGGCCAAGCAGAGGGTGTAGCCACATCTGGCAGAGAGCACTGAAGAAAGTAGGAGCCTCAGCACACCAGAACATCTACTGCAGTGTGGAAGATGGGAGAGGCAGAGGAGGAGAGGGAGAATGTGGCGAAGCTGTTTGAGAATTTTGTCCAGGCCTCGACCTGTAAGGGGACCCTTCAGGCCTTCAGCGTCCTCTGCCGACAGCTGGACCTCGACCCTGCAGACAACAGCACCTTCTACAGCAGTCTGAAGGCGAAGGTCACCTACTGGAAGGCTAAAGCACTATGGAGTAAGCTAGACAAGAGGATGTCCCATAAGGAATACAAGAAAGGCCAGACTTGTGTGGGCAACAAGGTAAATTAAAGAAAAAACATATTTTTTATTAATAGAGTTTATTTTTATCTCTAAGGAAGGCATTTGCTTTTACAGCTTGACTGTTGGATCATCTTTGAGTTTATTACTTTTCCAAACAGAACTGCAGTAACATCATGATAACTAACATTGTTTTCTATTTTTGCGAGAATGTTTACCTTGATGCATTATCCTTCTCAACCATGTGTCTCCAAGTAAATTTTTTTTTGGTACTGGAAACCAAAAAAAGTGTTGTATGCTTTGGAAAACAGTTGACACAGTTGGTCTTTAAAGCCTGAAAACACAGCTACTCTATATGTGTGTTATAAAAACACTTTATTGTAACTGTTATTGTAAGGTTTGGTTTGTACATCATTCAAGTTGACACTTTATGATTTAGGAAGTGATCATTGTTACTTCCCCTCATGCGGTTCCTATTTTTAAAACATTCTGCACTTTGTTCCTCCTTAGGACTATTAATGTACACTAGAGAGTACCATAACTAAGGCAATGTCATAGTCACCCCTTGAACCTCTGCCTGCCAAGATGAAGCCCGTAAACTACATTATCACTGCAACTGCTCTGAACAGACGGGACAGGAAATTAAAGAGATATGAAATGTTCTGCACTGATTCTATTATTCTTAGATGGGGACTATGTGATGAAATTGTGCAGAATGACAAAAAAAAAATCACAACACAGTTGAGGTGTCCTGTGTGAGATGGTGGGGTGTGTGTGGGTGTGGAGGAGTGTAATTACCCTTCAGCCATCAGCTGGCCCCAGCTTGAGAGAGTGTTTTTTTATTGCACAGAGAAACAGACAGCATCACTCAGCAACTATGATTATTTGACCCCAGTTACACTGAGAATGTGCTCTGCTCTTTATAGGCTCTTCCTAAATGGCTGGAACCAGGCCCAGATTGTTATTGAAGTGTGTTTTAAATGCGTAAGTGTGAGCTCGGTTTTACAGGTTCTTTCTAATATAAGCCAACACCAAAATAAGTTAGAAGTGTAACTCTCTTAAATTCCTGAGCCAGAGGTTTTAGGTCAGATTTCGTAATTCCAACAATCTGCGGGGTTCTGTAGTAAAATAAAAAAAGTGGCACTGTGCAGCAAAGTAGTTAAACAGATGTACAAACACTGGGTAGTATTCATTATTAAAACACTACATCATTTTGAATTTTATTGTGATTTTAAAGCACAAGTTGTAATGAGTTACTTACACATGTATGGGCACAGTGTGAAGCTTGTTTTAATCACTCACAGGACAGATAGTCTGCTTTTACTTGGTCACTAATTTCTTCTCTCCCAGGGACAATCGCAAGGTGACAAGTTATAATTTTATGGCAACTCAGCTTTTTCAGAGTGACAGATGTCTCATCGCCTTGTCTTTATATTCCCGCTGAAGCGACAATCTTTAAAGGATGTGATGTCAGCTCTGTTTTATGGGCTGACACAGCTGGCTTCGGTGACGCTAACATGTAACCACAGTGTGTTTTTTCCTCATCTCTGCACAAAAAAATGGCAAATTAATCTTTTGATCCATTACATGTTATTATGACTCATTGTTAGCACACAGCTCTGTGACACAGTGCACTTTTATTCCTGAGATTGTAACACATCCTCATTCAGTTGACAGTCGTTTGTGCTTTTGGTGATTAGATAATGTCAGCTGCCAGATTGGGACATTTTTATTAATATTCTCACATTTCATAGACCAGATGATTGATAAAATGGCAGATTAACTGATAACAAAAGTAAGTGTTCTTTCATAACACGGTTTCATAACATTTAGGTTGTAATATAACAAGCTCCTTGTGTTACTCACACCCACACGCACAAAGTAAATGGGTTCATTTGTGAGGCGGTGGACAGATGGGACTAGTGCGAGGTTGAGCTGGGATGAGAAGGAGGTCACAGGTGGGAAGCCGAAAGGAAGTGTGCATGTCCTGATTCAGATGTGGAACCCACCCTCAGGAAAAACCTCATATCTGGAAAAATATATGAGTGAATGGAAAAGTGCTAAAACAAACAGCCTGTTTCTGCTGATGACTGATAGAGAGATCAGCACAGTTTAGATAAAAACTTGCACTTTGTGAACATACTTTTGAACAAACTGAGCTGGTACTCATCATTTGGTGCACATAAATTATCACATTGTGACACAATTATGACACAACATACTTCCATCTCTGTTTGCTCACATTTGCTCACCCTTTGTTGATAGAAAAGACTAAACTAAGGCAGGCTTGTCCAGGCAGCATTTCCACCACCTGTTTGAACTCTACACCTGAAAATACCTCATCCTGATAACCTCAGGCAGATGCCCAGTGAAAACCAGCCTGGAGCTCAACCACACACTCTGGAGAATATGCAATGACTAAAGCGCAATCATCTGGTTTTTGGTGGACAAGCCTTTGAGAGTATGATGTGGGATTTTCGTTAGCTGGTGCTGGGTGGGTTGTAAACATCACCCTGTCTGATTATCTCACAGAACTGATAGGAATGAACCCCCTCATACTTTTGTGTTATACTGCTGGTGGACACACAGGATTACAGGAAATCTTCCTCCTGTCGCAAACTGAACTCTGTCTGTGCACTGTAGGGAATTAGAGGTCAGACAAAGTGGTACCCCTTTATCCTTTTGGATCAATGGAAAGCCAAGAAATTAAAGCACATTGTTGGGAGGTATAAAAAACATTTCAGCACTAATTTGTTGAGACTACTAAGACAGGAGACCATCCACCTTGATGAGCACAGCAGGGCTAGCCTTCTGAAGTGGTTTGGTTCTGGATTACAAATGTCAAAAGAATCAAGCCACACACTCATACACACTCCTCTCTAAACAACTCTCTATAATCCCTCTTAATATGTTAAGAAAGATTTTGCCAGCACACCGCACTCTCTCAGTTCTTTTATCTGTCATTCATGAGGTTGAAGTCATGCTTGAGCTGCACATTCTCAGACAGATGCTGTAACCTCAACGGAGTGACTTCATGCATTTTTGGGTGAGGCTGATGCATGAATCACACCTTTGACATCTGAAAGTTTTAATAATGGTCTAGGTTGGTGGAAGTTGTTCACAAACATCCCTCTGGACAATTTCTATTATATTTAATTCTCAAATAAATGCACCCCTTTAGGCAAATGTAAACTCTCTTCTTCATGTTTAGTGTTTTACTAACAGTCTGGAGAAATCACCTTCAGACTGGAATGATCCTCACTGTCACTGTCTATGCTGCTGAAGTGTCCTTGAGTGAGATACTCAACCTCTAAATGCTGAAGTAGTGTGGTAAAGTGCTACTGCCTCTCATGAGCTATGTATATGGTATGATGATCCCCCGACTATGTTATGAAACAAATGGGACATGAGCCATTTTTCATCTCAAACTGTTCTGCTGCAAGCATCTCAGCCTTTTGATATTAATTTAACAAAGATGTTACCATGATGTAGTTTCTTTGTCGGTAACTACTGCTGATACTGAGGCTAATATTTTAATTCTCTCTTATTTAGTGCCTCATCATCGGAGGAGGCCCATGTGGTCTGCGGACAGCCATTGAGCTCTCTTTGATGGGTGCCAAAGTGGTGGTGATTGAGAAGAGAGACTCCTTCTCCAGACACAATGTGCTTCACCTCTGGCCCTTCACCATCCATGATCTGCGGAGTCTTGGGGCCAAAAAGTTCTATGGCAAATTTTGTGCAGGGGCTATTGACCACATCAGTGAGTATCTGACTTTCTGGAAAAAAAAATATATATATTTTTATGTTAACCACACACTGTTAACCTCTCTGAACCTGAATCTTCTACTTAAATGTACTGGATGTTTCTGTGTGTCATTCTGTAATCTTTCCAAGATAAGAGATGAAAAAGTAGCACAGACACAATTGAGTATTGGCAGGACACAACACACAAAGTTTGGCAGAAAGTTGTATATGTATACAAATGTTAGCGTTTGTCTCTGTTTCTAAAAGGCATTCAGCAGCTGCAGCTGATGCTGCTGAAGGTTGCCCTGATTGTTGCAGTGGAGGTTCACATCAGTGTGGAGTTCATCAACTTGCTGGAACCTCCAGAAGATCAGGAAAATAAAGGTATCATCCACACATTCCCTTCAGTAACACGTCCAAACAACAGATTGCCAATGCTTTTATATTCACCCACTGACAGTTGTTTTATTACCTGCATGCATTTTAACAGCTGAATAATTGGGACATTAAGAAAGATGAGTTTGAGAAATAAAGCAGCGTAAATCTTGATATAAACATCAGGCTGCATTTGTCTGTTACACTGTGTAGCTTCCTGAAGAATGTTTATTTACACTCCTACTCTGTAGCTTCTATTCAAGCTTAGTTAGTCAGCAAGGGACATGAAGTATTCAATTTCCTTGACAGCCGCCTATAAACACAAGATAAACATTGGCACTGATCTAGTTTTTCATCATATTAAGTTGCTTCCCCACTCATATGTACTCATGCAGTTCATGCTGTACATGCAGTACATTACCTAGTTAGCACATAATACCAGTAGTAAAACACATCAAGCTATATTATATATATATATATATATATATTTCAACCAGCCGAAATACACCCACGTCACACCTCTTCTCACCTCTCTCCACTGGCTCCCGGTAGCTGCTTGCATTG
>JAUYWH010000018.1:7686701-7702642 GCA_034779795.1 Ctenopoma multispine
GAAGTAACTCATAGTTACAGAACCCGAATTGTAATTTGCTTGTGTCTCCTTGTAAGTCGCTTTGGATAAAAGCCTCTGCTAAATGAACTAAAGTAAAGTAAGGTATATTCAATGCATTGTGAATGGGAATAAAACGGGGAGATATCCAAGTCACAAAAGTACAGTATTTTACCAAGTGAGGTGATTTAAACATGGGAAAAGTTTCATTCATTCCATAACATAGATTTCTTTTACTGTCCATGGAGACATTGTTGGTGATTTCTGCCTCAACTATTTCTTACTTATTGCTTTTTTTCTCATTGGTAACAGTATCTGCAATAAATATCTGTCATGTTTTTGAGCTGTAGTTGGCACATATCTCACTCAAACTGAAATCAATCTCTGAATTAATTATTGACCTTATCTCAGTTACCACACCTTTTCCTTTGTTTAAAACAAAATGCAGTAGTCGTATCTTCTACTTTCGTCTCAAACCATTTGAGAGCTGCTTTTCTAATTTGCATGACCTTCTGATGATCACATAATAATTTGCTTAGACGTATCAGAGCAATACACAGTTTCCTCATGCTGTTTTGTAGCTCTATCACTGCACTGTCGTTGACTTCTTGACTTAGTTGTGCGATGTTGGGCCAGAAAAAAATAACTTGTCAGCTGTAATATCAATACACTGATAACAACGAGGGCCTTACCTAAATTTAGACACAGACTTATCCCTCATGTTCTGCTGTGACGCGTTTAGCTGTGCCCTTGACATCGTGGAATGTATTTTCCACATGGTGATATTAACAGACACTAACTAGAACCTACCAAGCTGTTCCTGTGTCAGGGCCTTACACACCTGCAGAACCCAGCACTGCAACTGTGCATTAATTACACAGTTTAAAATGCACTGACACTTTGCAGGCTTGCATCTGCTTTCACTGCTGGTGGGCGTTACAGATATGAGGTATCCCTGTAGTACAGTACAAAAGCCTTTTTAGGCCCAACACAGCTTCATTTTCTAATGTCACAGACATTTATTCACTAAGCATTTCTTTTGTAAAGTAATAGTAGTCCCACTTGGTAACATGACGTTAGCAACCCTAACACCAACAGTTCTACAGTGAGCTCATTCATTCAGCACGCTCATTGTCTCAATACTGACAGATTTAGAACTATAAAAGCGTTACAGGTGGCAGAGTGATCCAGGAATTAAATGTTCTTGTGGATACTGACTGTGAGCCCTTGAGCAAAACATCAGACTTTATCAGTTCACATTCCACAAGCTGAGCTGATTGTTTTGTGGAGGGGTACAATACAACACAATGAGAACATTCCCTGGATTTATATCATAACCCCTCTCACGCTTTCTCTGTCTTTGTTTCCATCTCTCAGGGCTTGGGTGGAGAGCTGCAATCCGACCTGCCGATCATCCCGTGGCTAACTTTGAGTTTGACGTCGTGGTGGGAGCTGATGGACGGAGGAATACTCTGGAAGGTGAGAAGACAGCAGACAAAGAGAAGAACAGAATAGATGTCTGAAGGAGGTATTGTAGCTGACGTCAAAGCATGATATAGACGATCAGGTCATGATCCACATGTTACTTTCCCACTACACAGTTTAAGAGTGTAGAGAGTTTAAACCTGCTACCACTCCCAAATTATTTGACATTTTATGTAACAGTAATTTATATTGTCAGGTGCTATTAAAATTAAATAGGCATCCAAATCAATAAAGAAACAAACAAACATTATACAACAACTTTTTCATGATGTATTATATACAAATACATCTATCACTGAAACTACTGTAATCTCTTTGCTGCTTCTTGTTTTTAATGTGTATATCTATATAAACATATAATCCATGTTGCTGCCTATAATTTTTTTTTCTTAACATTACTTTTGTACAGAAAAGTAACATATTTACCACACTCAGTGTCTCTGTAACTCCCGTTAATTTTGTCTGTTTGCACTATTAGTTCCCACTATGAACTGTGTGGAACAAAAAGAGTTGGGGCTCAAATCGGATAAAACCTAGCACACCTTCTGTTTACTGAGCAGCTGAAATAACCAAGACGTCCCATGGGGGTGTCTCTGGACTCTCACTTTGAATTACTCCTTCTGCATTATCTCTGTTGTGAAGCTATAAATGAAACTCACTTTATGTAAACTTATACTTGCATGAAGCTGTCATCTCTCCCAGTGGGAGAGGCAACACGTGAAAGCACTAAAAATGCTGCACATAAATAGAGCAGAGCTTCGGCTTGTGCGGCAGCTGATACATCTTCTCCATCTCTCGGCCTCACTGTTTTCAGCCTCTCTCCTAAAAATGCTGTCATCTAGCAAACAATTCACATCAGATGCTTTTTCCTAAAAAGGGCATTTTTGGCCAGAACAAGACATCTAGCTCATTCTCCAATTATGAAGAGGCCTAAGGGAAATGATTTTCCCCTGCAGTCAGCCTGCTTTTGTGGCCTAGCTACGGTAACACAGACAGTCAGATCTGCCCTGTGTTGATTGTTGGTGCATTTGGTTAAAAAAAAACAAAACAATAATGACGTGATGTGAAAGGGGGAAAAGACTCTTCATGATGTTTAACACTGGCAGTGAGAAAAAACTTTGGCACAACTTTAGATGTTTACTTATGTACTACCACTGTCTCATACATCACTTTGTTAGGAGGACATTTTCAATTTTCTTTTCCTTCCTGTGGTCACTTTACTATTAGTGACTTTTTTAGTGAATGCTTCATTTATTTGTTTTAAAATGTAATTTGATAATCTCCCCGTACAATGTTGAACCTTTATTTTAGTTGATCTTATGTCTGCTTGTTTTTAAAAACCTTTTTGTGCTTCAGTATTTTATATGTTCAGTTATGTTCAAATGTTTGTTTTTATTTCTTACCAATGAAGAAATTGTCAACAATATCAAAGAATGATGTATAATAATTAGCCATTGATTGCTACAATTATAACTGCTTAAGCAAACAACATCTTAGCTTTATTCTTGGCACTTCTTACACCCCCTGCCTTTGGTCCCTTTGCTTACCTGGGTAAACAGTTTTGTATACTAAATTAACTGCCTTGTAATTATGGTTTAAGACTACACTTCCTTTCGACAATCCAATGGGACTTGTTTGTTTAGGTTTTGTTTTGTTTTGTTTTAAGATCAAGATCTTTTTTGTTGTTTTTATGTTTCCCCGTGTCTGTCTTTGTACCAGGCTTCAAAAGGAAGGAGTTCAGGGGTAAACTGGCAATTGCCATCACAGCCAACTTCATCAACAGGAACACTACTGCAGAGGCCAAAGTGGAGGAGATCAGTGGAGTGGCCTTCATCTTCAACCAGAAGTTCTTTCTTGACCTCAAAGAGGAGACAGGTGAGGAAAAAGAACTATTCGTGGTTATTTGGGTCTTTTTAACAGTAAGGCTGTTTGTTGCTTGTGTGTTTGCTTTTGCTATAATCATTGATCATTACTGTAATTATTTAGATGATCTTTTCAACCTCCGCCAATATAAAACTGGAAGCATTCCCCACTTTGGGATGTCTGGTGTGGTTTAAATATTGTAGCGATAGTGGAACCATATAATTTCTTGCAGGTATTGATCTGGAGAACATTGTGTACTACAAGGACAACACACATTACTTTGTCATGACTGCCAAGAAACAGAGCCTGCTGGACAAGGGAGTTGTCATTAATGTAAGTACAATAAGTCAAACCAATTTAATATGTGGGAAATCAAGTCTCAAAAGTTTTATCTCACTTCTCAGTGCAGCATTACTGAAAAAACAAACTCTTGTTAGTGTTTTAAAAATGCTAAAATCAGACGTTCTCTGTGTGATCCACCATGCTTTTGTTGAACAGGACTACATAGACACTCAGATGCTGCTGAGCGGTGAAAATGTCAACCAGGAAGCTCTTCTGTGCTACGCCCGAGAGGCTGCTGACTTTGGCACTAACTATCAACTTCCCACACTGGACTTTGCCATGAACCACTGCGGACAGCCAGATGTGGCAATGTTTGACTTCACAAGCATGCACGCCTCTGAGAACGCTGCTCTGGTCAGGGAGAGATTTGGACACCAGCTCCTGGTAGCGCTGGTTGGCGACAGTCTGCTAGAGGTAAGCAAGCTGTGTCATGTTAACTAATCTACTTTAGAGGAGTTTAAGGAGGTTGCAGGGCATCTGAGGAGCTTGACTGCCTGGTAGAAAAATCTGAATGTTCTTTCTGCAAGATGCTGCACTGTCTGTGAGAGAGAAGGGAGTGTTGTGAGTTTTGATTTTTGTTCCTGTTCCAGGACAGTGTGTGAGTTATTTCATCTACTCTTTGTAAGCAGATTAGTCTTTGTTGCTAATTTTATCAGTACGTTCATTTCTTTGTACATGATAACACACAATCACACATGAATAATCATTTCCTTCAGTGAGGTACACAGACAGAACTGTGTGTAAAATGTTCACAGTCAGCACATTGATATGTGATACTACAAAACAGAGCACTTATTTTTCTTTCTACATGCTCGTACTTATTTATCCACTCTCCTTCTTTTTTGTAAATCTGTTGTAATACATTCTCACAAAATGTCCATCTCTTCTTTCTGTGTTTGTGTGTAGCCTTTCTGGCCGATGGGGACCGGTTGTGCCAGAGGCTTCCTGGCTGCCTTTGACACAGCCTGGATGGTAAAAAGCTGGTCTCAGGGTCGGCCGGTTCTGGAGGTGCTGGCAGAGAGGTACACACACACACACACACACACACACACACACACACACACACACACACACACACACACACATACAAACAAACTAGTGCACTACATTTCAGAAATATGTGTTTGCCTTTCTGTGCATTGTTCGTGTTTGTAAAAACATTGTTTATGTCTTTATAGGGAGAGTATTTACAGGCTACTTCCTCAGACAACACCAGAAAACATTGCAAAAAACTTTGAACAGTACACCATAGACCCTGGCACTAGATACCCCAACCTCAACTCCTCCTGTGTCAGGCCACACCAGGTGAGATGGAGTACCTAATTTATGAGTATCACATTCTTATCACATACCTTAAAATGTTTATTAATATTAGTTAAAATTAATCTTTTCTTTTCTGTTTCAGGTGCGTCACTTGTACATCTGTGGAGAGCTGAATTCATGCTCTCTGGAGCGTGCTGCTACCATTCGACGGCCTGTCAACCTCTGCAGACGAGGTAGGTGTTACAGGGATCGGCAGATTGCTTTGTGTTGTTTTTATGAATGAATCTCGAGTTCCATGCTTGACAGCTGCTGAATCATCTCTGTTATTCTAGCTGATTGATAGGGTTTCCTCTCTGTGAAAGGATTCTGAAATGAATGTTGTGACTTGCATGTCTCCTTCCCTCTCCTTTTTTATCTAACAGAAGTAGTAAAGAATCAGAATATAACTCAGTTTGGGGAGTAAGTCTTGATCTGATGTTTGTTTTTACGCTTTGAAAGAAAAGCTCCTGGGTTGTGGTAAAACAGTGAAGCAAACATAACTTGGTCTCCAAGTCTCTAAGCATTACCTTGTGTTTCTGACTTTAAAATGAACCTGCCTCTAAAGAACAAAAAAAAAAAAATAAAGAAAACAATCACATCATTTGGAAATTCCCATATATCTATCATGATGACATGTCTGAGGCAAAATACAAACTTTTGTTCATACTGGAGATTAAAGTCTGATTATAGCTCTAGTTTGAATTTAACAGTGAAGATTAACTTTTGCATACAGGACAAAGCTTATATTCGACTGGAACAAGTTGAGTCATTCACCAAAGGCAGTGAAGGAGAACATGTCCGAACAGAGATGTGTACATACCTCAGTCCCCACTTCCAACTTTTCTGTCATGATCTTATTTACTTGCATACCACGTGTCTGTCTATCATATAGTCTTTATTAGGGTCTAAGTGTGTGCTAACTTATCACTTTCCTGCGATATGTTATTTGAGAAACCGGGTATGACTGTCCATGTTTCTTTTGTAGATACAGAGGTCAGACCAGCGAGACTTCTCACGTGGTGCCAAAAACAGACAGAGGGCTACAGGAATGTCACAGATCTGTCATCATCTTGGCAAAGTGGCATCGCTCTCTGTGCCCTCATCCATAGGTTCAAACCTCAGCTGATGTACGTTACACACAACCATCAATACCAGTTTGCAGCAATGCAAACATCACACATAATTGTGCCTCTCATTACATGAACAAACCTGTTTTTTGCTGTGTTGTTTTAGTAACAAATTGTGAGGAAATTTATTTCCTATGGGTGTGTTAAATATGTTTGGCCTCAGAGCAACTCTTTGTTCTGTGTGTGTTTTCTGCTGCTCTACCTCCTCCTCGCAACTTGTAAAACATTTTTAGAGTGCTGATAGATGCGATAAAGACTTCATACATAGCTGTCTTATACGTAATGCTTAACTGGAAGTCCAGGGCAGCTCTGTACATTTTATACATTTTTACCAAAGATAGTATATCAGTGAGTTTATCAGCTCAGCTGAAAAATAACTGGTTATCCCAGTATTTTTATGTTTGTGGATCCTCTAAGATGTTCTTAGTGTCCTATATTTCTATAGGAAAAAATTCCTACTTAAAAACAAATTGCACCTTAGTTTCTACTTTTTAGGGTTAGACTTAGCACAGCACAGCCTAGAATTAGTCTGTGCAACTGTAGATTAGTATATTTACGAATGTAATTATATCTTCTTGCTCTTTAATTATTGCCTGCATACCTCGCCGCATGCCAGTACAATTTCACGTGATCCTACAAGTTTCCAGGAACCACTGGCATTTTTCCTCTTCCCTCCTCCATATGTATGTCTGTCAGCAGAGCAGGCTGCAGAAAAGGGAGCAGGTTCATAGAAAAGAGAAAAAGAAGATTGAGCCTCTGTACTTACAGAACACCACCAGTGTTTGTGTGTGCTGCTGCTAGGTTACTTCTCCCTCCTTTACGTTATTTTGTCTGCAGTGTCGGTAGATTTGTCAGAGCTGTTATTTTCCTCCCATTAAAAGTAATTTACTCCCATTTTTTGCATGAAATATGATAAAGGTGTTCTTGTCGAGGGCGGAAATGATTGAGTATGATAGGTTTCTGTGTAGTCATTCCATTGCGCTGACGTTGAACATTTTCATGTCAGGGTGCATATTATCTTACACTGCAATCACTACATGTAGAAATCTAAACTTCTGCTAGGAAATAGTGTCACTTACAGACCTCACAGCTACATTAATCAGTTTTTTCAGGCCGTCTTTACTAGGCATGATACTTGATGCATGCTGAAAAAAATAAGTGAAAATATAGGGGGGAAAATGTCATTATGTTTGCATTACAGAGTAATCAGGCGAACTGTAAACCTGACCTAAGTAAATTATCTACAACTGTGACAACTCAGGATAAAGCACAGTACAAAATTAAACCCGACTATAAGCTGGCTCATTAGCTTTATATGTTTCTCTTAGCTGTTTTTGCCATGACTTACTTAGTCTGAATCTTTTCTCATAACCTGACACCGTCAGAGATTTCGACTCATTAAATGAGGAAGACCATGCTGCAAGCCTCCAGCTGGCGTTTGACATCAGCGAGCGGGAGTTTGGGATCCGACCCTTCATGTCTGCGAAGGAGCTGAGCGCTGGTGAGGAGCTCGATAAGACGAGGATGATCACCTACCTGTCCAAGTTCTATGAGCTCTTTCGTGGAACACCTCTACCTGTATCAGGTACCCAGCGTGACTCTACCAAACTCTGTTCTTCTCTACTCTTTTCAGCTCTTTATCAACTGAACTTGAGTTCTGCTTGACTCAGTCTTCTCTGCTCAACTCTACACTGTTTTATTCTGCTTCACCTGACTGTACTTGATTCTTCGCTGGCTCAGTCTGCCTCTACTCAATTCTACAGTACTCCACCCTGCTCTACTCAACTTTACTGAACTCAACTTTTTTAGTTTGACTCTACTTAACTCTGTTCTACTCAACATGACTTGATTCGACTTGACTCTAACTCTACACTGCTCTACTGTACTCTGCTCTATTCAACTCGACTTAACTGTGTAGTATTGTGTTTTGCTCCACTCAAATTGAGTCAACTTTACAGAATGTAACTCGACTTCTGCTTCTATCTCAACTTTGTCCCACATACAATGACTTGATTGGCTTGATTGATTTGACTCTACAGTACTTGTGCTTTACTTGCTCTACTCTAAACTAAAATTAAAGTTTTTACATTTCTTTTGGTTTCCTTTTAAAAACATCCATGTTGTTCAGTCCTATTAGTCAAGTATATTGGCATGAGAGGAATGTGTATTTGTTCCAGAGCTGTGGACTGCAATAGTCTGAGATTCGTGAGAACATGAAAATAGCTGCCTGTCTCAGTAGGACATTTTAATGTTTACTATGTTGTTATATTTAACCTCTGCCACTTATTTACCTTCCACTGATGCGTGGTTGAGTTATATATAGCTATATCTATATATATATATATCTATATATAATATTATTATATTTGATCAGTGGCAAAGATGGAAACTAATGCATTTATGTGTTATGCTACAGGTTCCAGAGAAGTGGATGAAAACAATGCAGAATATCCTTCTAAGGAAGTCAGAAGTAACAATAATGTGCTCAATTTTGCAGTGCCCAGAAAACGGGTACCAAAGGTAATTCAGTGCTGAAATGTTTAAACTTGCTGTACAGCAGCAAGTTGATTATGTCTACCTTCCATTACTTTTATTTTCAGTTCAAGTAGGATTTATTTTATGTGCTGACAGTGGTTCACTGTCAAGAGTTTTATTCAAGCAGCTTATTGCTGGTTTGAAACTGTTCTGGCCATTATATATTTACTCTTACATTATTTCCTTGTTCTGCTAGGATGAAAAGAGGTCAGACGGTACAGACCCCATTTATAAAAGAAGACGAAGGTTCTGTTGTTTGGAGGAGGTTTGTAAAGTGCTTTTTCAAGATTGACCACTAAGTGGAATGTTTGATGTAGTAATAAGATGCATGTTTTATATGTCTCTCTTTAGGCGACCAATCTGTCCAGTAATGGCTCGTCATCACAAGACGGGCGGGATCCCAAGGCAAATAAAGTGCGATCGATGGCTACTCAGTTGCTGGCTAAATTTGAAAGCACACCCAGCTACACGGTCCCCAAAGCACAGGTAAAAATAATGTGTTTTTTTTTGTTTACTGTGGTGGGACATAAGTGTGCTGTATGTATTTTATTTGCTCTGTGTATCTATCCATCTACTTTTCTGTCAATAGTCAAACTTTCTACATCTTTCCTTATAATATAAAGTTAGAAATCAACATTTGCTCTGTTTTTAAATTAATCATAAATATTTTTTTAATTTCCCTTTCTGTTAACGGGAGTTTTCACAGTGGTCTGTGTTTGTAAAACATGTAAAACATGGTCTGTTCTCTGTTTCTCTTGTTATTTCCACCTTTTCATCTCTTTCTATTTCTATGCCTTCTTATTAATGGTCTTCCTAACCTTCCTGCGAAATCCCAGTCAGACAGTGAGAAGTCCTTCCCACTGCTAACTCTTGACCTGACTGAGAGTCTGCCCATTAAACCCAGGCCTCTGGTCCCACCTAAACCTCCTCCTGAGATACAGGTAGTCTGGAGTGGCATTTAAAACACAAACTGTGCAGAGAGTAGTCACGGTAGTGGTAGTCTGTAAAGCTTCATGTCAAATACAGTATTTGTATTTTAATTATGTTCTTTTATCTCACAAATACATAAGCACATAGTCATGTACATGTAAGTACATGTACCTCAAACACATGCAACACCAACGTGTAACACTCAAATTATAACGTTTTTCAAAGCTTTTGACTCTTTTTGGGTAATTTAAAGATCATACTGGTAGTTTTATGTTATTTAGTCCTGGTTCACTGCTTTCAGCCATGAAAGGGTCTAAATGTGATTCCTTAATGTGTTTGCGTACTGTATTTAGCACCAGAAACCAGATAAGTTCAGCACAAAACTAAATTCAAAGCTTAGACAATGCAACACAAAAAGAACGTGCAGCTACACATCCACCTAATCCTGTAAATCATACAAGATATGCTGCAAGTCGTCTGCATTATAATTTTTATTTGAAGTTAATGCCATAACTACCCTTTTAGAGGTAAAGCCACGCTGGTTTAATGTTTGAGCAGAATAAAATAAGAGATTTTCTTGTTCAAAAGGATGAAAGCTAAAAAGCATTTGCAGAAAACTTTTATGAAGTTCACATGAAAGTAGGTAGGCTGTGATGATGTACATACAACAATTGTGATGCTTTAATAATTAAAATTGGTAAAACATTTAACTTAACCTCAGTTTTCAGAGTCCCTTGATTTTTGACTTACATCAAAAATTCTACATTCAATTCTACAAAATTCTGCATATTATTCTTTTTTGTACAGAGTAAATAATGTCAGTTAATTAGAAAGTAAAACATTAGTCTTAACAAACCAGACAAAAAAACACTCCTTCCCCACAAGAACTTCACAGTTGATAACGTTAAAGCTCTTTATAAATGTGCAAAGCCTTTGGAAAACCTCACAAGACAAATATACAGACATAAATGTTAAATAAAGGATAATGTGACTTTAACAGTTTCTGTCATTTAAATTTAACTGTTGGCTGTTGATTCACAGATCTCACATATCGGGCTAAAAACCTGCCTTGGCAATATTTTACAGCATTATAAATATTTGTGATGAACAGTTAAAGGAACTAAAACATATACAGTCAAACCTCTTGTGTAGTTCTTTAAGTGGAGGGATGGAAAAATAAAAATAAATTCTTTACTGTTTGGCTTGTTGATGAGGATGCTACCGCTCACATGTGCACACCTGTATATTATCCCTTTCAGTTTGAATTCAGGATCAGAAAAGCAGCAGAACAATTAGTCCCTCTGCCACCAAAGACTCTGCCCAAACCCCAGCTTCACCCTCAGTCCCAGCATCCTTTTTCTGTAGTGAAGCTCAGACATGTTGATCAAACACACGCTGAGTCGAAGCCCCAGCCCCAGCCTGAGAGTGCAGACCCCACTGACTCTGCTCCCTCCTGCCACTCAGCAGTCCATTTCATGTCAAGAATCCTCCAGCGCCTCAGGGAGGTGGATGAATACGTCTCTGAGGTGAACACTATCTCTCTCCCATCTTTAACTTCTTTCTTTTGTTTCTTTCTCTGTCCTGTTTTTTTTCAGCCAGATGCATGCTGTTCCCCAAAAAAGGCTCCAGAATGAATGTTGATTATATATTCTACACTGATTAGACAATTAGGCTTGTGTAATGTGTAGTCAGATGGTGAAGTCAGCCCCCAATTACCTAGCCTTACAAAAATGGCAAGAGCAGACCTGCAGAACCAGCACAAGCTGAGACAGACACACAGATGGATTATCGGCCTGGTCTGAGTCTGTGTGAACTATTTTGATTATTCAGCACTGCACAATAGTTTTAAGTCGTATAGTGTTAAACAGTTAAAAAATGGTGGTTTACATTTTAGTTTCTAATCCAGTTTCATCTGCATTTTTCATTAGGCTTTTTTGGAGCATGTTACTTTAAGCTATTTTTAATTCTGCTAACTGGCACGTGCAATATACAATGAAGTTAGCAAACTATGTTATTAAATAGGAATAGTTTGACATACAATACACTTATTTGCTTTCCTGCTTATCGTTAGATGAGAAGATTGATGCTAATCCCATACCTACTGTGTGTAGTTTACACTAATTACACGGTTTGATGTTTCCTTGTTTTTAATCAGGTTTGTTGGATAAATTATTGTCTGTTATTTGCTGCACATATAACAAAGGTAATGATCTAAATCTTAAATAACGTAGTAAAAATATTCTATTATGTTGCTGTCTTGTATTTTGTTTGCCCTAGTATTATTAATGTTGAGCTTTCCCATATTATTTTAGACTAGTCTTAAGTTTATTAATTATCTTTTTAATACGCTTTGAAATTTGACTTTGACTCACTGAAACCTCAAAGAATCAACACTATGCCACACGACCTATTAACATGGATATTTTTTGGCCGGTCCAATGCACTCGTCTTTGATTTCTCTGCCAGAACTGTGTCTGTCTCTGTTTTCTGTTCCAGTACAGTATGAGTAATCACATCAGCTGGAGTGTGAAATTAATGTAATTAGGCAGCTTTCGTTCCTCACTCATTGTTCTCCTCATGAAAATGCACACTTAGCTGTGAAATCCTGCTTCTTAGGAAGGTAGAACAGAAAGGCCATTTATTGTTTAACTGGGCAGAGATCACTAAGTGGATATTAGTCTACCTAATTTCGTCTACAAACAGAAAACGCTACACTGGATGTTGAAAGAAGGTGTCAGTGTACTGACGACACAAGACTGATGGTTTATCTTTTGTTTCTGTGCTGTGTATCCTGCAGAAAAAAGCTCAGACACAACAGACTAGAGAGTTTCACACAAAGAGTATAAAGGATAAAGCTGTTCACCTGAGTGGTTTGTTCACAGGAGACAGCTCGACTGTGCTCAAGGTGACTATATCAAGCTTGGAGTGTGACCCCACCCTGACCCTGTGTTTCACGCTTCTTGTCCTTCACGATGTGTTTGTTTGCATGTGGGTACAAAACATGTTTGGGATTACAACTGTCAGTTTTCTCTCCCATCCATTATTCTGTACATGGTACAAAAAAGCAGGAAATACTGTGAAAATAATGAGATTTAAGTTTTGTTTGTTTCAGGATTAGTTTTTAATGTTAACACAACTTGACAAACCTTAATCATATGTTACTTGAACAACCACAATCTTTTACTAACTTTACCTAGAGTTTTGAAAATCATGGCACTAAATGTATGTCTTGCTTATTTTAGCATATTTAGGACTGCAATTTAGGGCACATTATATATATACAGTATACTAACACATGCTTCAGCGCAGAAGATTAAAAGTTGTGTTGACTGTACCCAGTTCATTAGGTACACCAGCTAGTGTTTTCTCTTCTTCATTAAAATGAATGCAGATTCATATTGTCTGTGTAACAGCAGAGAACAGCCTATAAAATGACCATTAACACCATTTGAAGTTAAGATTTACTGACAGACTGGTCCATAGGACTGCATCAGTTTTATCTTTGTGTACCTAATAAATTGTCAAGTGCATGTTCCTAATGTCTTTTTGTTGCAGTGGTGAAGACTCAACAAATCCCAAAGAAAGCACAGAATCTCTCAAGCTTTCAGTCTTTCAGAGAGAAAATCTGTTCAGACAATCTAGAGTCTTAGCCCAAGAATATTGTCATGTATCTTTCCAAATTATAACGGACAGGTTTATACCAAAGAGACATGCTTTTGATGGGAGGTTTCCTTTTAACTGCTGTTTCCGCCCCTTGTGCTTTTAATTACCAGCAGTCCTCACAGAGGAGAAGTGTGTGTTCTTGTGGTGGCACTTCGTGGGTTTCTTTGCTCCACCCAGACCAAACAGACCGAAAGGTCTGCTCCATCTCAACAGCCAGATGTTAAAGTTGGTTACACTAGTTTAGTACACACATATTCTAGTTTAATAATAAAGAAAAACTTGAAGCATACAGTTATGATCAGTGTTTTTTTAATGTTCGGATTTACTTTGATTCCTGAAGAGCAACATGATAAACTGTATTTATCCACATAACCTGGTGATTATCCTATTTCCAAGCTTTCCTTAACGATGTTTTCCACTTGGCTGAATGTTTACAAGCAGACAGAAAGGACTCTGAGTCTCTGAAAATGTTCCCAGACACAGAGTGTCATACAGCCACCATCACCTCTGTGATCACTCAAAATCTCAAAATATATCAAAGTAATTTTGACAAGAACATTTGTATAATTGTGTGTTCCTTATGTTATGTCTGACATTGTCCCTCTTCCCGCATGTATTACCCACCTCTGTTTCCACCAAGCAGAAAATTAAATAATAAAAAAAAATATGTGGAGAATACTGTACTGGGGAGTCATGATTGAAAGTAATCAGCATTCAGTGAATCAGCTTTAGGTATAACGAAGTGTGTGACATTAGCTCTAATTTGTATCTGCTGTCGTGGTTTCACCAATTTCTTTTCTGTCCCTCAGCTCAGCTCAGCGCGCCGGACATTCCCATCATCAGTTGACAAGTGTCACTCATGTGAGAGGCGTGTTTATATGGTGGAGAGGGTCTGTGCCGAGGGGCTCTACTTTCATAGGGAGTGTTTTCGCTGTTCGACCTGCAGCTCGGCTCTGCGTCAGGGACTACATGCTTTCGACTCTGAAAAGGGTTTGTATCTTCACATGCTGGAGCCACATATCACTTAAAAAGATCAACCATCAGAGTTAAGTTAGGTTTTGGTGATGTTCTGACATTTGCTTTAATCTTGCAGGGAAATTGTACTGCAAACTTCATTTTGAGCAACGTAACAATGGGACAAACCTACGGAGGAATTTCTCTCTGTCCTCAGTGAGTGCCTTTCACTTCGACCTTATTCTAACACTGTTTAATGTAAAAAAGGCTAACCTCTCTGTCACATTCTCATCCTCGTTATAGAATCGCCATGGAGTTGAAGATCAGGAGCAAACTGTTGCTGATGAAGAAAGCTCCCAGCCTACGAGTGCCACAGACCAGCAGAGTCCACCTCCAGCAGGTACCTTCAGCTCATTCATAAAGAAACAGCTGAGATGGCCCCTAAGTGTGACTCAAGCTGTGTGTAACACCGCCTGGTATCTGTCCCGTCGTGCACATTGTACAGCACGAACCCTTGCCTGCCACTTGAGGCACAACGCCCAGGACTATACATTCCTGTATGAGCTACTGAGCATGAGCTTGCCCATGCTGTTTGTTTTACAAGAGGTACTGCTGCAGATGTACTCTGAGACTGTGCCTGATGGGCCGAGCTCTTTGCAGCCTCTGCTGCTGTGGCTGCAGGAGCAAATTGGGCACAGGCTCATCTAGACACTTAGCAGACTCCAGCTGTTAATATTTAACACTGAACATTACACCAAATGCCATTAAATGTGTGGCTGAGCCGAGCATTAGCTGGACCGTTCTTCTCATAATATCGTTTGGAGCTGTGCACAAGCACCTTTTTAATGTTTACCTGCCTTTTATGATGATGCTGCATCATCAGCATCATCATAAACTTGGATAATAAAAACAGACCCAATGAAACATCTGTAACATTTTACAGATGTTTCTGTGCTCCTAGTGTGTTGGATGTACATGTGCGTCAGCCAAAGAAAAGACTGTAGGTTACAACTGTTTGGTATTTACTACAAGTGGTCGAGTTAATGAAAGCTGTACCAAATCATTTTGAAATTGGTTTGGTTTGTAAACTGTATAATACAGGGTTAAAATAAGTGAAATTAGCAGATTAATGCAAATAAAATAAAACAGGCCACAGACTGCTGGAAATGTCCAATAATCAATGCTGTAGACTTTAACCTTTTACAAACTGCCTTGTGAAATGAATCCTTAAGTTAAATTTCTGAACTCAGGTTGTGACTGACTAACTTGATGCACTTTATCTTTGGGAACTGCCTTGCGGACATAGCAGGAAACTGCCACATTGGACAAGAGTCTGGTAAAAAGCTAGATTTTCTTTTGAATATGCATATGTGCCCCTGCCATATGCTTTTTGATTTTATGTGTTTTACACGTATGATAACAGTTTGCTTATTGACATTTGATACTCTGACCATTCTGTTTACTTTATTGAATTGTTATTAATAGTTTTTTATGGATAACACCAAAGAATCCTACAGAGATATTTGCCACTGTACTGTTACTCCACAGTGAGTCTTTACTGCAGTGTTTAGTTCTACTTTGCTGCCATCTACTGTTGAATCTCAGATAAAATCATGAAGGCAAATAAAAAATAGACCCTCGTTACGTTTAAAACAATATTTTATGATCTGAGATAGATAGATAGATAGATAGATAGATAGATAGATAGATAGATAGATAGATAGATAGATAGATAGATAGATA